>OX638412.1:1706329-2306329 GCA_951813805.1 Limnephilus auricula | reverse complement strand
CATTTACTAGCAATCTTAAGAGGCTAGACTTTGAACCACACGCGGAACAACCGCGTCTGTCATTCTGTCCCGCTCACAATAAGCTCACGCACACTTACAATACATGCGAATGCGAAATGTGCGAATGAGACAACGCTCAAATTTACCTACAGAAATCGCTCGAAAAGGGGTTTATGGAGAATGCACTTTTCTACACCGAAACTTTCAGGAAATTGAAATTTGAAAAAATATATATTTTTTAGAAAGAGGAAGCTACGTTGGTAGCTTTTTATAATTTTAAAATTCTTTATGAGAGTTGAGTTAGCAGCACTTTTTCCTTAAATAATATTTTTTGATAAATCGTACATGTTTGACAGTGAATGCTTACGTTAATACGAAACGCATCGAAAATTAGAAAACATACCGACATAGTTTTCACCCTCTAGAAGGCAGTATAAAAAAAATATTCATTTTGTGCAATTTTCGATGTGAAAAGTGGGCCGAAAAGCGAAGTCTATCATCTTAAAACTAATTTAAAACTTATACAAGTACAAAAATGATTATTTTTTATTATGTGTAGGTGGAAGTGGAGATTTTTAGGCAGGGGGGGTTAGTGGGAGGAGTCAGTATAACAAGAAAACATTGTCAATAAAGGTAAATTACAGGGTGCTATTATTTTTGTTACTAAATTTACTTTTTATTTTATTTTTAATTTATGTTTCTAAGATTTCTAAAGCGCACACAATAAAATAACTTTGAATGTTTAAAATAAGATCCCAGAGAAGATAGATTAGTATCGCCCTGGGGTAAGACCACCATTCAGAATTGAAACGTTGCTTGAAATGGCTTTAGCCGTGTTTAGTGACTATATCTGAATAGCCAGGTACTTCCCCACCTTCCTCTTCCTCGTCTCCTTCCCTTTCCCACTTACCTTCAGCCTCATAACATATCTCAATTGGGGATGCCATAGTAACACTGGCTCCAGACGGGAGCTGTTGGGACTCTGAGGTATTCACTATAAAAAATAAAAATAAAAGATTTTTTCTTTTTGAAATCTATGGCCTGTCTCTATTAAAGTATTAACAAAATCGGAATAGTTATTATTTCGTAAACAGAGTTCATGATACGAATATGTGTCAAAACCAATAAAAGTGAAGAAAAATAAAATTAAGTAACTAATGTACATGTGTAATAAAAACTCTTTAAACTAAATGTCTAGAAATTGTTACATAGTTAAATAACAAAAAATGAGAATAATTACTTTGTCTTTGGATTACCCTCTTCTGTATCTGATACACCCTGATTCACCTCCTAGCTACCACCCCACGGGCGGTGAAGTTAAATACTCCCTGAAGTTTGTGAGGAAGAGAAGGAGATGGGAAAGGGGAAGGTTGGGAAGTACCTGGCTATTCAGATGTGGTCAAGCAACAGGCGAAATTTCAAACTCTCCATAACCATTGAACAAATCAATTATGAAAAATTAATGAAAGGACTTAATTTAACTGACTTATCTTGTAAAAGAACCAACAGGTGATCTGGTACTTTTATTCAAAATAGTTAATAGCTCAATTGACGCACCTGACTTAAGAGCGATTGACCAGCGGCTGAGAAAAAAGATTCAAAATGCTTGGAACTGTACAGAGAGGTTCCAATGAGAAAGGTCGATTATTCTCCTTACCAAATTTTTTAAATTAAAAATTTAATATCGATTTATTTCATTCTAAACTTGCTTTAATATAAAATTACATTCAAGTAAGCAATAAATATGATGGTTCAATAATGTCTAAACAAAATAAGTATGTAAAAAAAATCTGAAATATTTTAGTTTGTAAGACCTTAAATAAATAGAAAAACTGAGATATTTTTGTCACTAAACACGTTTTAGGATTTATTTTTTAATGATTTTAATTTAACTAAAATTAAAATTCTCAAAACTGTGTTTACTAGATTATGTACTGATTTATTTTTTTGTGTGATTTTAATTTGTGTTTAATACAATCTATCGTTTGAAAATTGACCAAATCTGCCAACGACCGACGGTGTAACCTTAGTATATTAAAAATGCACTTAGTTTTTCAAAATGTTTAAAATGCGTGTACCAGATAAAATAACAATCTTTCAAATACAATTTATGTTTTTTTGTTAAAAAGAGTCAATACGTCTAGAATTTGATTTGATTAGGTATGTATTAAAGCAAATTTTGAATGAAATAAATTGATATAAAAATTTTATTTTAAAAATTTTGATACTGGGAATAATCGACCTTTCTCATTGGAACCTCCCTATACAGTTGCAAGCATTTTTAAACTTTTATTCTCAGCTGCTGGTCAATCGTCTTAATCATGGTAACGATTAATCTAAAATAGTGATTTCACATTAAGCTTCGAGCCCGAGGAACGCCGGGGACGTCAGCTGGTATTTTTACTTTAACTAATCGTCATCCATGTTACGGCCGCCATAGATCCATTAGCTCGGGGCAATTAGGACCTAATTCTAACAAAAAATATTCCCACTATTCACGTCACCTCGCTTATTGCAATCTTGATCAAGAAGTATGTTTTGCTTTGTGAAGAAAAAATATGGCCATCAACCCAAATGTAGTAACCTAAAATGTCTTTACCCTCTAACGATTATATTCCCCTGGTAAGTATATTATTATATACATATAATACATGCAGGGTGTTAAGAGGGTATAACAAGAGAATACCGGAAATAAGTCCTTTTTAAATCAAATTCTAGACGTATTGACTCTTTTTTACAAAAAAACATAAATTAATTTTGAAAGACTGTTATTTTATCTAGTAAACGTATAAATAAGCTGGATGGACAGAGTTACGAATGAAGATGTTATGGTTCGGATGAATAAAGAAAAATAAGTTATTAAAACAATAAAAATCCGAAAACTTCAATATCTAGGACACGTGATGAGACATCCGGAGAAGTAAGAGATCTTGCATCTCATAATGCAGGGAAAGATTGCCGGAAGACGGGGCCCTGGAAGAAGGAGGATATCGTGACTGAAAAACTTGAGACAGTGGTTTGGCCAGTCTACTGTAGAGCTGTTCCGGGCAGTAGTAAACAAAGTCCGCATAGCCAACATGATAGCCAACGCCCGTTGAACGGACAGGGCACGAGAAGAAGAAGAAGAAACGTATTTTTAAAATTTTGAAAAACTAACTTTATTTTTAATATATTAAGGTTATACCGTTGGTCGTTGGCAGGTTTGTTCAATTTTTAAACGAAATATTGTATTATACAACACAAAATTTCAAATCATATAATCATACGGTAAATAAATCAAAAAAAAAAAAAAACAATACATAATCTAGTAAACACACTTTTCAGTATTTTAATTTTAGTTACATTAAAATCATTAAAAAATAAATCCGACAACATGTTTTGTGACGAAAAAACCTCAGTTTTTCTATTTATTTAAGGTCTTACGAGACAAAAATTTTAGTCTCCCTCGATGCAACACCAATTCTAAACAAAACTCCTTCATTTATCGTGCATCACACACTTTCAATACATACTATTCACAATTTGACATCTTTAACTCTGCACCACACTCCTTAAAGTTACACAGGCGATCTCACAATACAATACAACTATAATACTACAACCATCGTATGAACTTCTTATTCTTTTTTTTTAATTTTTATTTCTTGTAATCCATATTTTCATACTATACCTCAACTAGACCGATCCCCCCCTATCCTACCCTCTCCCCAATCCCTTTCAATCAATTTGTTTATGTAATTATTCATATCATCTTTAAAATCATTTCACTTATATACAATACCCATGTTGAAACCTGTAAAAGGTACAATTAATGTAACTTAAATAATTTTGCCTTATTGATAATGTATACTGTTGGTCTCGCAAATAAAATAAAATAAAATAAATAAAATATTTCCGATTTTTTTACATACTTATTTTGTTTAGACATTATTGAAAAATCATAAATTCTTATGATCAAAAAATACTTACAAGAAGTACAGAAATTGAATAATTTATCATCGTGCGTTTTGAGCATTTTTATTGCTTACTAGAATGTAGGTATATATTAAAGCAAGTTTTGAATGAAATAAATCGATATTAAATTATTAATTTAAAAAAATTGATACGGGAATAATCTATCTTTCTCATCGGATCCTCATTGTACAGTTGCAAGCATTTTCAAACTTTTATTCTCAGCCGCTGGTCAGTGGCTCTTAAGTGACGTGCTTAACTTTTTTTCCCTTTTTTACTACTACACTGTTCTATATCCGAATTTTCCCTTAGTCACAACCGTTATTACGAATGTATGGGCACAATTTCCTAAGTTATTATTATGTTGGTAAAATAAATTGTTTAATCCCACAACTGTCAGTCAAAACCCGCTTCGTATCCCAACGGAGATGAGATAGCAACTAAACCTAAACGTAGGGAAACAAAACATAGATAATGCTGAGTAATTTGGGATAACTTGAATATTATACCATCAAGTACTGAAGAGAATGCCGAAAGAGGTGCGTAGGGGGCGCGTCTGTGTGTCCAAAGTATGCCCAACATTTTCTATATTTTGTTGAAGTTCATCAAAAATTTTCGAGTAACGATTTTTTATTTAGTAATTATTAATTTTTTACATTAACTCCACACAGGAAGCCAGGATGAAAATAATTTCCCCTTGGAGCCTGTGTCATCTTTGGGCAGGGTCTTTTTGAGAAGAAGAAGTTCGGAAAAGGAAAAAGGTACTACTGGTAAAGGTGCGGTCCAAGGCGAAGTTCTAAAAGAGTCCCGCTGGAGAAGTCATCAGTTTCCCCCAATCCAGCCTGCCACGCAGTTTGTAGGCAGACACATCCGCTACCAAGACCCGGACAAATTTGAATCTTATGAACTTGGGCATGCATGTTAAGTCACCAAACGTAGCGAACTGCTTGGGGTAACCTACGTCAGAAATGTTAGTTATCCAAAAAATGGTTCCAGAGGCGGCGGTACCCATGCTCGCCTTCCAAATTGAATAGATAATCGAAATAATTAGCATTGGAGTCGAAAGGTTTAAGAGTGCTTTACCAGAGAATACCGGAAATTAGCCATTTTTAAATCTAATTCTAGACGTATTGACTCTTTTTTACAAAAAAACATAAATTGATTTTGAAAGATTGTTATTTTATCTGGTACACGCAGTTTTAAAATTTTGAAATATAAGAGAATTTATAATATACTAAGGTTATACCGTTGGTCGTTGGCATTTTTGTTCAATTTTCAAACGATAGATTCGATTAAACAACACAAATTTCAAATTATATAATCATACAACAAAATAAAGCAATATATAATCTAGTCAACATAGTTTTCAATATTTTAATTTAAATCAATTTAAATTAATATCATTAAAAAATAAATCCGAGAACGTGTTTTGTGACAAAAATACCTCTTTATTTTATTTTTCTATTTATTTAAGGTCTTACAAACTAAAATATTTCAGAATTTTTTTACACACTTATTTTGTTCAGACATTATTGAAAAATTATAAATTATTTTGATAAAAAAATTATAGTAATAAGTATATAATTTTCATTCATGTACCATTTCCCGTTTGATCATTTTTATTATTATTATATAGTTCGAGACATAAATTCTCCCGATTCATTAGCCGCCGAGATGCGGCCATGTGAAGTTGTCTGTTCGCGCTGCTCATTTTGACAACATTTCCCATTAAATTTATTTATTTAGAATTTACGGCACTAGTGCCATTTACATACATAAGTTTTTTTTTACACAGACATAGTACAGTATTAAATTTTGATGAGTGAAAATTATATAATTATATTGAAACATAACAAATAAAATAATAACAACTTTAAGAAAGATGGAAGCAAAAACAAAAACCTGTTATACAGTGACCTCATTAAAATGTTTAATTAGTGTTGCTTTATACTTCACAAGGGGTGTATTAAGAATATCGGCGATTTTAGCATAAAAGTTACCAAGTGTTTGCAACCTATTTATAACTGAGTTATATCCTGAGACTGTGGTATAATTGTCACAATAATATATGAAATTGAATCAACATTAATATATCAGGGCTATCCAAATGATGATTTACAATTTTATATAAAAATATAAGATAAATTTTTCTCCTATCACTTAACTTAAGCAATTTCAACGAATGTAATAAAAAATCATAATCTATTGTTTCTAAAGGAATTCCAAGGTAAACATTAATACACCTCAAAAATTTGCGTTGGACTCTTTCAATGGTATTAATGTGATTATTAAAGACAGGTGACCAAATTGAAGAGTTGTATTCTAGAATACTTCTAACGAGATATGTGAACAGAAGTTTTAATGTATTGATATTTTTAAAATTCTTGGAAATTCTTACTATAAAACCGAACATTTTCATAGCCCGGTTAGCGATAGAAGTTATGTGAGATACAAAGCAGAGTTTCTGATCGAACATGATGCCTGGGTCGAGTATTTCGATTACAGAGATTAAGTCAACATTACACAATGAATAATTATACATTATTGGATGTTTAATTTTGTGGAACCTCATAACTTGGCATTTGTTAATATTTAGTTGCAGTTTATTACTAAAACACCATTTGAAAAAGTTGTTAAGATTCTCTTGCAAGATTATACAGTCGTACTTATCATTAATGACCTTAAACAACTTCATATCGTCGGTAAAAAGTAAAACTTCGATATTGTAGAAAATGTTGGTAACGTCATTTAAAACTAATACCGTTTAGCTTCATGGTTGTAAAAACATCACCGCGCGCAGCAGTGTTAACAAAAACAGAATAATGGATTGCTGGATATTACCTCTTAATATAAGTCGGCAATATCAGTGTTTTTGTCACATCATATTCTAGGGAAGTTTTGTTCAGTGACATTTTTAGAATTCGTAATATTACCAACTGTTACGAGGCAACTTTTCCAATGTGGGTATGACATGTTTTTGAAATTATTGTTTGGTTTTAAAAGATGTCTGATGTGGCACAAAATTATTAACATTAACGTTTTTAATATTATCATTTCTCCCAGGGCTTCGAGTCATCAAACTTGGATAAGAACTGAACAGGTAATCCCTAGGAGGGTGAGTAATACTGATTTGAACAAAAACTATAAGGTGATCCGCTCACTGAAGAGACTGAAACCAAACAAAAACTGGCTTGTTGCTATGGTTTCCTACCAAACTTTCTACTCAATTTTACGATTTCAATAATTATCTCCACTTGTTTAACCATAGACGAAGAACAATCAGCTGTCATGTCACGCAACTGGCATGTCGAGTCGCGAGTCACTGCCTGCGTTGCTATGGACAACGGGTTTTTGAGAAGTTGTGTAGTGTGCGGACCATCATAATTACATACAGAGGATAGCGAGCTTGGTAAACTGTTTTTTTTTTCAGTTGCCTCGTGAGCGGAGACAGTAAGCGCCTCCGCCCACTGAGGCAACTGAAAACTCTCAACTGCCAATTGTCTTTGTATGACAATGTGATGGCCCGCACACTTCACAATCACACAAAACCCCGTTGTCAATGGTAACGCAAGCGGTAACTCCATGTTAACTCGCAACTGACACTGCTGATTGCCGTGGGCGGCCGTTGCTAGTTGCCAGCTGTCAGCTGATTGTTCTTCGTCTATGGTTAAACAAGCTTTTTGACCCAATCAAGACAGAGAAAACAGCCGGTTTTAGTTGGTTTTCAGTTGCCTCGTCAGCGGAGCGCCTTACTATAACGCTGAACTATAACTAACTTCGAATAGTTGCAGAATTTAATAATAACACTATAAAATTTAATTTAATTTAAAGAAAAAATTAAACTCTTCAGAAAAACATTTAAAAATTTGTACCTGAAATTCAGAAAATAAAACAAAACATGCATTTTGCACATTTTGTTAGACGCTGAGGTTGATAAAAAATAGGATCGTTTTGTTTTTGAAGAGTTTTATTTTACATGTACATTTGCTACTTAATTTCTTTTATCTGCTAATGGTTTCGACATAGGCATGTCAATCTCTAGCAATCTTATAACATACTTGCCCAGTATATTTTTCTTTACTGATCAACATTAAGATGAAGCTATACGCCAAATCACTATTTAGATTTATCTTTACTATAGAATCGGTTTACATTATGAATATAAAAAAATACGATACGGATATATTGAAGCTTTTCTTACCTTTTCAATTTAATGGAATTAAAAAAAAATTATTAATTACGTAATTACAAAAAATATATGCGCAAAATACTAAATAATTTGTTTTTAAGATTACCTTTTTTACTAACTGTGATGAACGTATGTCTTGCGGTATGAAAGAGACATGCGTGCATGAGTGAGACAGCACGAATAAGGCATAAAAGGTATGATTGTTGTCCATTCGTCCTCTTTGCCTTCAGACTTCCGAAGAAGAAACCCTGTACATAATCTCTTAATAAACGTTATCGTCTATCTACGATCTTATTATTGGAGTGCCATCCCAAAGGAATCTGGATCCATACACAGGAGTCCAGAACTCAATGTGAAACCGGCCACGGTCATCACACTAACTTTTTTCGTTCTTGTAAAATTATTCATAAAAAAAATATAAATAATTTCGGCGCAACTTTCCCCGCGCAGATAATATCAAAAATACGCGGAGTTCTAAAGGGGTACAAAACAATACAATTTTTCGATAACTTTCAAACAATTTATTTTTGGAAAGCAGAATAATTCATTTTTAGGGTTTTTTCTAAAATACGTAAATAAACATAAATATTGCACAGAGGGGTGCGGGTTCGAGTCCCGTCGGCGACATATATCTTTTTCGGGAGAGTTTTCAATATTGATGAGTGTTTCAGGCTAATAATTATTGCTTATAATAATTGTTACCCTTTGTGCTATGCATAAAAAAATTTGTCTTAAAAATTAGTTTATCAATTTAAAAAATAATCAATATTTGACGAGTTAAAGTATTTTCACCAAAAAAATGTAGATAGGTATAATATGTCTCGACGCCGCCTAGTGAGAGAGTTAGCACTTACAAGCCTTTCTCATATAAAAATAAAGTTGGTTGTTTGCAGGTGAAAAAATATAATAAGCGATAATTATTGAATGAAACACTAGGTATATACTGAATCATTTGGCGGATAGGAGGTATCCCGCCGTAGCTTAATGGTAGAGCTCCTGTCCGGCAAACAGAGGGGTGCGGGTTCGCGTCCCGTCGGCGACATATATTTTTTTCTCGGGAGAGTTTTCAATATTGATGAGTGTTTCAGGCTAATAATTATTGCTTATAATAATTAATTATCTGGTCTTTCATAGATGACCGTCATTAATTATTTTATAACTATTATATTATACTTATAAATCAGGTATCAGGGTTGCAGAATATGACAGTGTACTATAGTTATTGTTAGTACCTTCCCTTGTTGGCAAGTCTGCCCTTAAATAATGGATGCATCGCGTGCAATGTGCATTCCAGCCTGCCCTGACATGCATATTGCATATTGCGATCCGTCATGATTGTAATAATATATTAATTCAAAGGAAATTGCAATATCAGCATATGTTCTAAGTGATTGATCCATTGGGAAGTATTTACTAGACAGGAGTGGGAATTGATAACGGTGGACAAAGATTGAATACTGGACTTTCAGAATGCATCAAGATTGTAAGTAATTTATAATTTGAAGGCTGTCTTATATGGGCCCGATATATCAGACAGTCTGTATCCTCGCTATGCAGCACATTTTTTGCTCAAATTTAAGCGGGCCATATCGGCCGCTCAAACCTTGGTAAGCTACAGAGTTCCCTTTTTAGATGCCGCACACAAGGCCGAATTATCAATATTTTTTGTTCTATTTTTACTACTTTATAAACTTACTAGCTTCGTCTGCGTAGGATTAGTACTTCGAGTAATCTATTTTCTTTTCCTAGGTCCCGTCTATGTTTATACCAAAATACTTAACCTATTTATTTAAAATATGTAGGTATAATTCTTGATTCGATTCTAAGTATTAGGCGAGTATTTAAATAAATTTAGTAATTTAAATATTTTCAAAAATGGAATTTTGATTTAACAAACATTGTTTTGCAAAATGTCATTCTCAAATTTTGACATTTTCTATTAAACAATAATTATTATTTTCAATGTATTGAAAATAAATAGCTAGCTTTATAAATTATACCCTATATGTCATTCTGATGTATGAGCTATATTTTCGTAAAGTTTCATTAACATCCATTCAGTAGTTTTTGCGTCAAAGAGTAACAAACATACATACATCCATACAAGCTTTCGCATTTATAATATTAGTAAGATTATCCTCAAAACAGGCTTGTCCTTGTGAGGTTAATATTGAAATGTGAACAATAACACCACGTAAACAAACAATAAATAAAAAAATAAAAAAATAATAATAATTTATGACGCCAAAAATGTTTTTATTTGAAATTCTGATCAGAAATGCGTATGAGAAGATTACCTAAGAAAATATTTTAAAAAATACGTTATTAGGATTAGTTGGGGTCAAGTGGTTGTAGTATTCTAATTTTTAAAACATAAATTATTTAGTATTGAATTATTTCTGTATTTTGAATTAGTGATACAGATAGACAAAGCATATCAATATTATTAAACCGTAAAATGACATTTATTATTATTATAAATATGTAGTTCTTTTCTCTTAAACCTCATTTCATTTAGAACGGGGTCGCCAAGACTACCTGAAAAGAATGCGCTATATTTAAAAAAGGTGGAACAAGGGTGAATATACATTTTACGTTTTCATATAGCATGTAGGGTGTATTTTACAACTGGTAAAATAATGTCGTGGAACTCGGTGAAACTTTTTTCTAAACTCAAGTTGAATTAAATACTTTAATTTATTTTTTTAACAAAAATGGTATTTCATAAAATTATATCTATATTAAGGTTTTTCTGTTATATTAAAAATAATTGCAGATTAAATAACACACCATCCCTTAATAGACTACCATACTTATCAGAAATGTGTATTCCAGAAAACTCCAATTCCCGACAGGCAACTCTTAGGTCAGCGGCATCATCAGCAATCGGAAGGTTGAAGGAGCCAAAGCGCACACCAAATACTAAGTTCGGTGAGCGTGCTTTCGGAGTGTCGGGACCTAAAGCCTGGAATGGACTGCCACATGACTTAAGAATGATCACAGACTCGGCGAAATTCAGAGCTAAACTTAAAACTCACCTTTTTAGACAGTCGTACCCATAAAGCCAAAAACAAAAACCTTCACTTTCACCTTCTCAGCCCGCGACATAGTAAATAACTAATTGCATAAAAATGTTAACAAATTCTTAATGCTGAATTATTTGTACATCTAATTTCATTAAAATCCTCCAGTCCTAATGAGTCCTAAATTCACAAGTCTTTCGAAATAACTTCAATTTATTAACTCCATTTTTGGCAGTAATCTTCTTATAAATGTAATATGAAAAATGATGGTGTAGCAAATGTAAAGTTATGCAATGTCCAGTGTTTTAATATAGCGTCCTCCGCGTGCAAAGTCGTATCTCCTCCAAGCATAAACTTTCTAATTAAAGTGTGTTTATCGGAAGTGACCTGCCATGTAAGTATGTTCTCTGTGTCCATTTGTAAATAATAGTTCTAGGTAGAGCCTAAGAACTCATAATAAGATGTACAGCGCCCTTGAGGTGATTTTTCACAAAAACGGCGCTCTACAAATTATCCATTATTATTATTATTATTAAAACAGGACGTGCGTCGTTACCCAGTCAACGAATCAGGCGCAAATCAGAAATATAGCGATACATATTTCACCTTTGCGCGCCTACCCAGGCTATTGGGTTGCGTTAAAACAAAAAAAAAATGCGGATCATTATGAACTGGTTAATGGAAAAAATATTTATGATTAGTTTGACGACAATGCTTTTTCCTATTTTTGGCGCCGTAATTCCCATCGTAGATAGCATAGATATAATACTCACGTAGACAGTAGTTGGGTTTTATTGCTCTAAAGATTGCAATCCGTTTGTTAAGACGGGAGAATCTATCAAACGGATCGCCCGTTTCTGCACAGAGTCGAGGGTTTTTTTCCACGTATTGTAAGGCTCCAGACCAGAGGTGGCTGCCAAATTCAACCGTGGGACGCACTTGCGATTTGTATAGGATCAGCAGTTGTGTACTATTAAAGTTCTGCGGGCCCTGTACAGTACGCCCAGTTTTTGAGAGGCTAGCTTAACTCTGGCTTCGATGGAGCCCCCCTACCTGAGGTGATCACTTAGAGTTACACCAAGCATATCAATGGAGGGCCTGTTCGGAAGATCGCTTCCGTTGAAGGAGACTAGATTTTCATTTCGATACCTCTTAGTCGTCTTTGAAACATTGAATTCAACGAGGTTATTCTTACCCCAATAGAATACATTCTCAAGGTAACCGTCCATTATTTGCTTCAAAGCTCTCCGAGCCGTTGCAGTTTGTGAGCCCTTTGTCAAACAAAAAACTACCATGGACTGTACTGTCATCCGCGTAACAGTGAATTGATGTGTTAGGCCATAACTGTACATTATCACAGAAAAATCATTATACCGGTGGACTATATTATAGCATTACCAACAGGGGTATGTGGTAAGGCGAAAGGGTGTAGAAAGGGGAAGAAATGGGGAGGGGATGGTTGCAAAGTACACTGCCATTCAGATCCGGTAATTACATGGCTAATGTTATTTGAAGAAACGTTTCTTTTCTGAATGGTGATACTTCGCAAATAAACTGTATATTTATTGGTATTTAAAAAAAATTATTATAGTGAATACCTCACAAGAGTCTTAACTGCTCCCGTCTGGAGCCAAGGTGACTATGGCATACCCAATTGGGGTATTTTATGAGGCTGAAGGTATGTGGGGTGGGAAGGAGACGAGGAATAGGAAGGTGGGGAAGTACCTGGCTATTCAGATCTAGTCACTATACACGGCTAAAGCCATTTCAAGCAACGTTTCAATTCTGAATGGTGGTCTTACACCAGGACGATACTAAGAGTATCTTCCACCCTGGAACGTGCCTCAAATATACTATATATTATATTAAATAATTGATTGTGAGATAACACAAATCGATTAAATAAAATTTATTTGCGCACGTAGGGTTCGAACCCGCGGCCTTCGGAATGGGATTCCAACGCCCTACCGCTGGACTACGTCGTATGTATATGTATTAAATATATTTTAAAACTCGCTTTCAAAACAAGTGAAAGGGCACTGTCTACGTCTAAATAAGATTTCAAAAAACTACCCCCACCTCTTTTTCCCATCCCTTAAAGCATAATTTTGAATCATCAATATAAAAAAGTTTTTTTTTCAACTTTGAGGATTTAAAAAAAGCGCGCAAGTTGCGCCACAATACGAAGTATGTCAAAAAAATACAAATAAATATTAGTATATCTGTGTGTAAGGATGTAATGGCCAACCTTATGATTCCAGAGATAGCCTCATTTTTAATGTCAGTGCCATACAATTTTTTATTTAAAAAATTATAACTCCTTCATTTGTACACGCAATTGCTTCATACTAAATTTTATAGCATAGTAATGATCAGCAGAATCCATTTCTAGCCAAAAAAAGACCCTTGAAAATTCAAGTCTCTATGTCTATGAAAGGCGATTTTCAGCCCACTGTGCGACGGGGACTTCGGATAGTTTACAATTCATTACAAAATGTGTTGCGGACTAACACAGTGTTAAAAAGTTTCGGGCTTAAGAGAAAAGTTTCAAAATGAAAACCCAAAGAGCCCAAGGGCAGAAAAAAGAGAAACAGAAAAATTTGGGTGAAAGCAAAAGAAGTTCTTAATGGAATAATGACAACGAAAATAAAAATATATGTGTTAGTGTTAGATTTTCTAAAGGTGTTGTATCATCGATAAAGTTTTTTTGAATCTTACAATAGACCAAAAATATCAACGGAGTGGCCTTAGTAATCCGAAATGTTGTGAATAATTGAAAACACCATTTTATGGCAGTCAACTTTAGGTTGGAAATTTTCAGAGAAATTCCAAAGTAACATTGTCATCAAATGACCAATTAGCTCATTCTCTTTTTTGTTTCACATTTGAAAGGTTCCTGTTAATTGTCTATTCTGGGGGTCAAACATACAGAAATCGATAACTTTACAATATCGAATCGATAGGCGTAACTTCCGACGATTTTATATCAATATATCGATCCCATTTTCACTGTTGACAGCCGAACAGATATTGAAAGGGAATAAATAGGAAATCGATATACGCTGGCAACACTAGAGGTGTTATTCATGAATTGACATTGCGCCAAAACGCCAAACAGTTACGCAAAAATATTTAAAAATTGGCCATGTTGAATTAAGATTCTAACCTAAATATGCATTGGCACTTTGGCAGTCCGCATTTACCGTTTGACACTAAAAAAAAGCCGCACAAGACAGGGAAGAATGGAAGAAAAAAATAAAGGAAATTGCTGCAAACCAATCCCAGGATTGAAACCAGAGAGAGAGAGAGACTAAAAAGGGAGTTTATTAGTTAATGAGGTATTTATTCACAACTTGTTATGAGAACAACTTTCGGTTTTCCAATGTAGTGACATTGGCCCGAACGGATTCAACTCACTGCGTATATGACTTATTTAATTCTAAGAGCTTCGTCAGTTCAACTCCGTTCATTAAAAAGCCAGTAATTTTGCATAACGAACGACATTCTTCAAAATTATGCATATAATGACAGTTAATCGAAACTTATCTGATACTATGAAGGCCGCGCTAAAATTTATCAATCGTCGGTCGGTATGTCTCTTATCAATTGTTGACCGTGCTCGCAAATATTAATAACTGACTGATATATACAATATTCAGTAAAAATCGTATTGATTTAGGGTTTTATCGATCGTCCATGCTAGACCCCTGTATATATATATATATATAAGGATTGTTTTGATAACTTTCGGTAACTTCTCATCGTTCTTTAAGACAACTGCAGATCGCTAACTTACGAACAACTGTTGACGTCGATTATATTAAGAACACTTAATCATTGTGAACTGTTACTTATTTGTTGGCGATCTGCAGTCATGCTACTGAACGATAAGAAGTTACCGAAAGTTATTCTATCAATCCTTATCGATCTACTGTGCTAGGGCCTGTTTCGGCTTTCTATCAAACAAAATGAAGCAAAGCGCGTTTCAGACAATAATCTTCGCTGAACGATTACGCCATTTGCCAGTTTTGTACAGTGTCATTAGCGACATTTCAAAAATATTAATTGATATTCATAGCTGCTGTAACTGATGTTACAAAATAAAGATAATCATAAGTGCGAAGTTGGCAGATAGAAACAAAACTTAAATATTATAAATTCACCTCTTTCTGTTCGAAGATACGATAATGGTTTCTTTCGCATGGGTGCATTTTCGAAACCAGTTTTGAAATCTGAAACGAAATCTGTTCCTTCCAGATGGCATTTTGCCAATGGCAATCAGATCGTAGGGAGAGAAAAATTATAGTACCTAATATTATCAAAATGTTATCAAAGTAAAACATTATGGCCTCGTTTAGTTAGTGAGAAAAGTCCAAAGAAACTTTTGCCAGAAATTAAACGAATCTCCAGCAGTTTCCACACCCAACTTACCTCTTCTTCGAGAGAACTTGGTCCGCAGAGCAAATATTAATCTAGCGAGAACTCGAGTGTTCGTAGAAGAACAAGAAGAAGTGAGATATACAGGGTGTAACGGGAAGCATTCGCAGCGATTCTTGAGCTTTCCTTTAGGAGAGATTGTTTTTAAACAACAACAAAAAAAATCTACCATTCATCGCATCACCACGCTGCTTGTGAGAGCTTGGCTAATAGCTCAGTCAATGAAGGGAAAAAACACCCAATGTCGGAACTAATTCCCCGAAAGCTGAATTTTTCACAGATAATAAAACACCTTTATATACTCGAATGTTTAAAAACAAAAGTCCCCGGTTTTCTCCCTTGTGCTTCCGTCCACACCCTCCCTTGTGTATATTTTGCAAAGCCTTTCGGAAAACGTTCATAATATATCTCCTTAACCACTGTATGAAATTAGACTATTTTTTTTCTTTTAGTTGTACCGAATTGATCTTGGCGTTTATCTCGGTAATGGAATTTTTAATGAGTTTATTTATTTATTTGTTATAACAAAAATACATTTACATTTTATTGACATTTTTACTGTCCAACTAGGTAGATCTCCCGTTCTAGGACAGTCAAATTTACAGGTATCGTACATATTAGGTAGGTAGATAGGTATATGATGATTCATATGAGTATTAAACAATTTCCAATCAATATTAAACAATTTTAAACAATTTTAAAAATATTAAACAATTTCCAACTAATATACAATCAAATCAATTAAATATACAAGAAAAAGTGTATTTGAAGTGAATATACAGAAAACAGTAAAAGAAAAGAAAATAAAATTTTCGGTAAAAAATTAAATATATAAGGCGCTTGCATCAGACAGCATTTTAAATAATGTTTCTGTGTCTGTCCTGCCTAAAATTAGAATCTATTTTGTTATTTTTTTGGATATAAAAAAACAGTATACAAGAAAAGTAGTAAAACCAGAAAATAAAAATTTAAAAATTTTGGAACAAAAAAAAAAATAAGGCTCTCGTAGTAGGTACGTAATTATTAGATAGCAATTTTAATAATATTTCTAACTCTGTCCTGCCTTAAAATTAGTAGCCATCTTGTTATTTTTGGATACAAGAAAAACAGTTTCTTCGGCGGTATCGACGGATGGTGTAAAACTAGTGCAGAACTTGAGATTGGTTCCGGCGATGCTTGTCATGGTAACGGAACGTTATATGACAAAAATATATAGAACCAGTTTAAGGTGAAGACATGTGGAAAAATGCAAAATCGTATATAAAATCTTGTGTATTAGTTTTGAAAATTTGATCGCTTAGAAATAATATATTGTGAGTAGAACACATCTTGGCCTTTGAAGTGATCGAGTATTTTATTGATAAGCTTAGAAAAACATTATGCGTCTGACCTATAAAAAATGGTTAAAAGTGGAAAATATCCTACTTACAAATCCTTTTTCTGGTGTTGTTTTATTGAATAATGTAGCTGATTTAGTTTCTTATAGAGTGATCGGAAAAAAATTTAATATTTGAATCTGAACTTCACAAAATAAAATTAAACGTGCATTTTGGCGACGTTTCTTTTCAGTGAATAAAAATAGACGGTACCCAACGAATTTGTAAGTGCGAATTTCATCCTTATGCCATGTACAGAAGGATTTTAGCCCGTCGCTCAGTCTACGCCCAGAGCCCGGGGCCAACGGACATGTCTTATTCTACGCGGCGCTTCGATCTTTAAAAATATACTTTCGGAATAACAAAGCACTGTTGTTTGCTAGAGATTGGGGTTTTTATTGGTAAACGCCCAAAAATCGTTCGCTCCGCCCGATTCCGAATGAGTCAAGGACTAGTGGATCATCTTAAGTGCTGTGGTTGTAATAGCACACGCATTTGGACAATTAAGCACTCGGGCGAAAATATGTACACGGTTGACATTTGTCACATGAGAATGGGTCGCTTCCGCGACTCGTAGAAGCTCGCAGAAACTCGTAGAAGACTCTGAGTTCAACCCTCGGCTGTGGAATGATTTGCGGCCCTCTGTGTCTCTTCCTTCCTACAACGTGGGTCTCCTCCATACCCTTGTTCACTCCTTCCTCTCCCTAAAAATACCATCCAAACAGCATCTCCAAAGATGACATAGGCCCTGAGGGAAACTATTTTCCTTGGGCCTCCTGTGTGGAGTTAATGTAAAACAGGTACTACGTACGGCAATTTTGAATAAATAAAACTCAAAATTCATGCGCTCATAAATTTAACGATTTAGATTTTTTTTACGTATCCTAAAAATATGCGATAAACGCTCAAATACCAGTGCATTCAATGGCCCTCTAACACTGTAAGCAGTTTATATATCACAGCGATTGGATGTTCAGTTTTTGATGTAGCCTCTTATAAAAATGTAAAAATATAAAATATAATTACTAAAAAAAAACATATATATATATATATATATATATATATATATATTAACTGTTTACTGCGGTTTAAAGCTAATGAATCCACTTAGATTTCACCGCTTACCCCATATTTGTAGGTTTGTTAAATGTGGTCCAATTTTGGATCGGTATCAATCGCAGAAAAATAAAACCGGTCCAAATTTGGACCTGTTGTGGATATTTCGCTATTAAAATTTGGAGATATAATTTTTTTAATGAAGGCGGGAAATTTCCAAATCGAACGCCCAGAACTCCAGTTAGCTGGACGCGTTTTTGAATCATTAACGAGATCGCTCGAGTGGCTATTCTATTACACCCTCTATAGAGAGAGACAGGGTGGGGAGGGGGAGGCTGTGAGAGAAGCAAGTTGGTTGTTAATTCTTTTGGGCGGAAGTTTCTACCGCCGAACCTTGGCCGTGGGAACAAAGTTCCAAGGCACCCACTAATGACCTATTGAACAACTTTTGCCAAAGGGAATAATGTTTTGGGAATTAATTTCCCATTTGAAGAATAGGTAAATTAGTCTTTATTTGCATTATAACATTAGTATATTATGTACCTACCTATTTGAAGCAAATTCTAATGCGACCCCAACACGAGCACTGAAAAAATACCTTAACTTGTGATTTAAAACGATTTGAAAGGAAACGGATGTCATCGACTCCTATGCCCCAGACAGGGCTTTGAAATTGATTTGTCAGAAGGAAAAGTTGAGCCATATTATTTATTCCATGTCCAGGGTGTTAAGGGACGTCCTGGAATTACCCCAGTGATTCCTGGAGATTATTGGAGTAAAAAATACATCAAAAAAGTCACCGGTGACATTTTTGATGTAATTTTTATTTTCATTTTCTTAAAAATCAAAATATTTTCTTTCTTCCACAAGTCACTGGTCACCCAGCTAAGCCCCAACCCCGCCCCTAACTGTCAAATACCTAAGTTTTTCTATCGTTTTAATTTTTTAAGATAACATCGTAAGTCACCGGAGATATAATATCGTAATTCTTTCTTGAGTTCTTCTTCATGTGTCTTATCAGTTCCCCCCGACGTTGGCGATCACTCTGGTGAATATTTCTCTATCTTGCGCTGCACGTTCTAATACCGGTCCAATCTCGTACATTTCGCAGACAAGACATTTGTCTCCTACCAGGCCCTCGGCGACCCTCTATCTTGCATCTTGCATTTTAATATTAGTTGGAGGAAGTGATATTCTCGAGTAGATCATCAATTTTATTGGCCTGTCTGGGGCCTAGGTGTCTAAAGGTCTTTTATAAATTGTGGACATCAGTTTTCCTTCAAATCAGCAAATCGGCGTCTATGGATACTTCATTATTCGATCGATTATGTGTTTGCGTAAGACATTTGAAAAAATATCGCAAATATAAAAAAAATCTTTAAATTTCGGACACCAAAAAATAATCACTTCTCTTTGAACTCTAAGCAAGTCGATTATCGTTTATTTGTCAGAACATGAAAAATTACAAAAACTTTTTAAAGAATTCCTGCTTCAGTAATTAAAATAAGTTGTATTTTGTTTTTGTGATTAAAACTCGCCAACAAAAATCCGTTTTTCATTAAACCGTAGATTGGACGATTAATGAATGGGTGGTTTGTTATTTATTTTTGAGGTACTATGCCGTGTTGCGCTACCTCCTTTGTTAGCCAACGTTTTGGACAGCGTTACAGGGTCTATCATCAGGGCAAATGTGTGATCACACATCAATTTTTTTATGTTAGATCACATATTTTCGATTGTGTCTCTTCTATCAAGCCTTATCTAAAATTTCCTCCCCTCTATCCAACATTTTGTCTCTTCTAAGTCTGAACTCAACTCCAATTTTCCATAAAATTATGAAATCCCAATTAAATTAAATTAATATATAAATTCACCTTCCAAGTCCCCATAATTTTAAATGATGGCCTAGAAAACCCACAATAGCCAGAAACATTCAAAATAACATGCTTTGTACATTATAATAATAAAATTATTGTATTTTTTTATTCATTACAATAAATTTAAAACTAAACCCGGAAGAAGCCGGGTTCAAACGCTAGTTGCTTAATAAACCACAGCTATTTTTTTGTAATTAATTTTATAATATTGCCTACGCTTTGAAAATCTTCGCAGTCATTCCTATTTTTCAGTTAATTTCCCTTTTGTTGGCCGAAAAAAATATGTCTTGTTTTTTACGAGATGATTTACGACCTTGGCGCGCCGAACATTAAGGCGGGATTTTATAAATTTAAAGAGAATTCCCTCAAATTCATAAATTTGAAGAAAATCCCCCCACACTCATAAATTTAAAGAAATCTCCCTCAAATTTAAAAAGTTCAAACGGGGCTTTAAATTATTCCACGAATCAGGAATGATTGCAGCAGTAATTTTGAATTTTAGGGGAGAAATTTATAGTACTTGAAAGAAAGCAAAACACAACAGGGAGGTCAAGAAGAAAATTTAAAGTATTTTTAAATAAAGTGAAAAAAATTGTTTAATTTCATATCTATTTTTAAATATATATTTTTAATGCCAGTACTGTAGAACGCAGTGTTTCGTAACCGGTGTGCCATTGGGTGAAAGAAAAAATCTTACATAATTTATTCCTTCTTTTATCATATACCCGATAACGCTAGTTAGAACAGAACAAGTTTTGCAGCAATTATTTATAAGCAATAATTATTATCCTGAAATACTCATCCATATTGAAAAAACCTCCCGAGAAAAGATACATGCCGCCGACGGTTTTCTCGGGAGGTTTTTTCAATATGGATGAGTGTTTCAGGCTAATAATTATTGCTTATAAAACTCGTTACCCTTTATGCTATGCATAAAAAGTCATGTCTTAAACATTAGTTTATCAATTTAAAAATGAATAAAATAATAATTAAGTTTTGCAGTGTTTAGAACGAAACTGGGAAAAGCCGAGGGTGACGGCTAAACTTGCAATGATTCCATACAATATATTGTTTTACACTGAAGTTATACGGTATTTTTTACTAGATTGAATTATGATGCTTAGAAAATAAAACGAATAACTGTATTCGGGACACAAAAGTGGTGTTTTATGAGTGAGAACGTGTTAGTCCAAATTTGACTTTTGTGCACAAGAAAAGTTGCAATACGAACATTAGATTGGTTTTTCCGCTGTGTGATCGAAAGTGCCTTTAAATTTCATTATTTTTAACATTAATAGAATCCAAACGCGAGAACGGTTTTTTCCGCTGCGAGAACAAAAGATTAATTTTAAAATGGTTTTATTACGCCTACCTCACTGAGAGTTTTTGAGGAATTGGGCCGGATTGAGAAAATATTTGGCCCAGCTCCTCTTGCGCAGCTGAAGTGAAATAACCCAAAAGTGCGCTGTACAAATGTTACGTTATTATTTTGATTGTGTACCTAAATGCATAACGTTTTGATAAGTATTATCTGTAATTTCTAAGTTTTCTGCAGTAAGCCCAAACAACTTTTTGATTAGTGTTTTCTGGAAATTCTGTAATAAGCCCTAAAAAAAATTAATTACTTTTTTCTGTAAATTCTGAATTAAATTCTAAGTTTTCTGTAATAAAAACGTTTTGATTAGTATTTTCTATGTATTGTTATGGCAACCGAACAGATAAGCTGATGGTGCAACACGAACAAAATGTGTGAAGTCTGCCCAAAATAAGCTCGATTAACTTCTGGAAAAATTGTTCAAACTTTTTGGAAAATAGATATTCTGTATTTAACTTCAATGGTCTATCTGAAGCCTAGAGTCAAACGTAAATTGATGACAACAGTTTCTTTCAAATCGGTATCAATCACATTTGTAGGACTTGAAGTGTCCAGCGATAATATTTTTGCAATTTTACATCTAAAATGTTACATTATTTGTGAGATTGGTTTCGCATTGATTTGCATTACTACTTCCGTAGTGGTTGACAGAGACGGAAGATGAAGAGAGACAGAGTGTCTATATAAGCCTTGTAGTGATCAGTAGCGCCCTCTGTTCCCAGCTGGCAGTTTAGACTCAATATACTGTACATACTCGTAGTTACAATAAACCAACATTATAAATCACCGTGTACCATCATTAACAAATATCTAAATAATCATCAAAGATTAACATTATTTAAGGGACGTTTCCTCTGAATATTTACCGATTTCCTTTAAATTCCAGTAAACAAGAGTTAAAAGCTTCGTTCCGCGAAGTTAAGTCGTGCAATTAGGGACTTTACCAAGATATAGGGTAATTGCACTCTTCAGCCGAGCAGTAAATGCAGAATCTAACTATTCTATACTACATTCCTTAATAGTCCATACGCCGCTGCAGTTTCGGCTGCACTTACTGCAGAGATATTGCAAATATATAGCAATTTTCTTCCTCAGAGAGTGACTTAATTCATTTCCAGTTCGGCGGTGCATCAGTCTAATGGGGTAATAGAGACGAACAGATGTGAAGATGCAGAGAAATGGGACATGGTCTCTCAGAAATTTATTGGTCTTTTCTCGTAAGCTACTGAAAGATTGATAGCGCAGGCCAAAGAAATAATTTATTTCTTTAATCTTTGCAAAAACACTTTGTGGCATCATTTTATTTAAATGAAAAAAATCATTTTAAATTTTCACGGCCAAAAGCATTTTTGTTATTTATTTTTGGTCACGACACATCTGCCCTGATGATGGACACTGAAACGTTGGCTAAAGAAGGAGATAGCGTAACACGGCATAACACCCCAAAAATAAATAACAAAAAAAGAAAAAAATTACTTTTGTGTAAACCATTATAATCAATGTTATAATATCTAAATATTTCAAAACCGATGGACTCTTCGTCAGGATAACATGAATAAAAATAACAAAAGAAACAAACAAGTATAGACAAAAATATTACAGAGAGCTGTGATTAATTAATAATTACTTAAAAATATCATAAAAACAATAATATAAAATGAAATATAAAACATATTTTAGAATATGTTCATTTTATATAATTGTTTTTATGATATTTTTAAGTAATTAATCACCTCTCTGTAATATTTTTGTCTATTGTTCTTTTTGTCTATACTTGTTTGTTTCTTTTGTTATGTTTATTCATGTTATTATCCCGACGAAGAAACCATGGGTTTTGAAACATGTAGATATTATAACATTGATTATAGTGGTTTACACAGAAGTTATTTGTTTCATTTAAATAATTTATCATTATTAATAAAATCGATTAACAAGATCTGTCAAAATGAACACTCACCAGGCCCTCTAGCACGGTCGATCGATAAGGATTGATAGGATAACTTTCGGTAACTTCTCATCGTTCCCAAGGACAACTGCAGGTAGTTTTAAAAAAATATATATATTTTTATAGTGAATACCTCACAAGAGTCCCAACTGTTCCCATCTGGAGCCAGTGAGACTATGGCATCCCAATTGGGGTATGTTATGAGGCTGAAGGTAAGTGGGAAAGGGAAGAAGTCGAGGAAGAGGAAGGTGGGGAAGTACCTAGCTATTCAGATCTAGTCACTAAACACGGCTAAAGCCATTTCAAGCAACGGGATTTGTGGAAATATTGTCGATAGTTTTGGGGAATATTGTGTTTAGATTTGTAGAGATATTGTTTATAGTTTTAAGGAATATTGTGGTTAGATTTGAGGAAATATTGTGGTTTGGTACTTACAAAGGTGGTGTTGGGCATCAGTGTTTTACTGCTCCCGTTGACATGCAGCAAGCTGATTCCGCCCCACTGGTCTCTGTACACCAGCTCCTCTCCTGAAACAATTAAATACATACATTTTACATACATCGTCGAAGCGCTGCAATACGCGCGGTACCTAGACCAAAAAAATATATTAAATAAACCGAGAGAAGTGTGTAATGGGCGTGTCCGTGTGGCGAAAGTAACTTAATTTTAATTACTTCTGCTTAAATTAATCAAACATTATCAAAACTCATTTTTTTAAAGAGATAATCCATATTATTGGTATTTTCTGGTGCATAGGATTGAAAAGCCTTTTACATAGGTAAGAAGATGGGATAGAGGAAGGGTGAGAAGTACCTTTCTGCCCCCCTAGCAGACTCTTTCGGTAACGATTGATAGGTTAACTTTCGGTAACCTCTTCGTATCCTAGCATGACTGCAGATCGCTAACGAATAAGTGACAGTTCACAATGACTAAGTGTCCTTAATATATTCGACATCAACTGCTGTTTGTATGTTAGCGTTCAGTTGTCCTAAGGAACGATGAGAAGTTACCGAAAGTTCTCCTATCAATCGTTATCGATCGAGTGTGCTAGGGGCCCTGGTCATCTAACATAGAGTCATTTCAAGCAACGTTTAAATTCGGATTAATGGCTCTCCATAGGGCGATACTGAGTGTTCAGTGAAGGTAGGTAAATATATACGACTTATTTTCTTTCGAATTGGTATGTAATATACCATTCCATGACAGTTGATACCCTGGCATACATAGGTATACAATATGCAGCCGGTTTAGGAAAAATACCTATTAACTCAAAACATATCTGAAGGGGTGTGCAGAGAGGACATACAGCCGAATAACAAAACTATAAAACATATTTTCATTCAAATGCATCAAGTTGACACTCAACTTGTCTATATACTGTATTTACCAGCGTATAAGTACAAAAAATCTACACTTTAAATAAATTCGTTTGATATTCATACTAACTTATTATTAAAGGTATTTTTGAACTCGATTTTGGGTTTGAAACTGGTAAATAATGCACAATTTAAAAAACAATATTATTTATAATTTTGGGAGAACAACTGGGACGGGACCGGTCAGTGGCTGAGTGGGTATCGCGTTTGGGTCCCACCCGGGCGTCGCGTGTTCGATTCCTCGGCTGGCTAAGTCCTCCATCACAATACAAGCAACATATTCCGCTTACTGCGGCAGTAGCAGGGTTGGGTAAAATACATGCTTTGCTGTAATAAAAATACAATTTAACAAAATACTTTCAAGTCATGTATTTAAAATACGAAATACAAAATACTTTCAAGTCATCTACTTAAAATACGAAAAACAAAATACTATCAAGTCGTGTATTTGAAATACAAAATACAGTATTTTAACCATTTTTAATTAAAATACAAAACACAAATTACAAAATACTTTCAGAACCTTTGATTGCAATAATTTTTCGTAAGTACCCTTATCTAAGAGTGCGTTTCTATAAAAGCAAAGCTGAACAGAGCGAAGCAGAGACGTGCACAAATTTACTAATCATTTTGCTCACAAAACACATCTCATCACCGCTCTACTTCGTAGACTTGTAAAGTTTTGGGTATAGGAGGACCCAGGTGTTAGGTAATGTAAATATAATCTAATCCAGTCCAGCCTATTTATCACTAAAATAAGAATTATCCTTTTATGAACACTAGATTTTTAAATGCATCATAAGACAAACGGTTTCTATTGGGGAATGAAAAAACCTGCCAAAGAAAATAATCTTTCTACATGTCCTGATGTGCACAAACTTGTGTTAAATTGTATGAACACTTTTTTTAATGTTTGGACAGCTTTCAAGAAATGTAAGCTCTTTACTTTTATCGTTTAGAAAGCTGACTAACTCTAACTTCATTGTTGATGTCTTATTATCGTAAGATCGCTAAATGTATTTGTGAAAATGAAAATTTATTTTGAAGCCATAAGTATTTGAAATACTAATTACAAAATACTTCAGCATCGGGTATTTGAAATACCAAATACAAATGACATTTTTAGGAAATAATTGAAATACAAATATCAAATACGTATTTGTAATTCAAATACAAGTAATTCAAATACTGCCCAATCCTGGGTAGTAGTAGAGACTACTGTCGAGTCACCTTAATATACGTATTTACAGATATTATGATATTTTCTATAGAAATGCCTAAAATAAATTCATTTATTCATTTTTCTCATTTCTTAGCGAACGTTTCAAAGTGAAATGATATATTTCTGAGGGTTCTGAAAGAAAGCGATGAAACGGAATTGTAATTCACGGATTAATGTACAAAATAATTTATGAAGAAGTCTGCCCGAAATAATTGGAACTTCCAATGACAAAAGATCTATAGGATATGTTTTACATGGCTGGACTAAAATTATTGTGATAAATATTAATTTGAAGAAATATGACGTTTGCCAATACGGCATATGAAATTAGCAGTAAACTAGCGCGGAAAGCGGGTAAAATCACGGGATATTATATTTATTGTGGGATTGATGATAATTGCATGCTAGCTAAAAATCGCTAAATCTGATTTTACTTGTCAAAATTAACCATAATAAATACACTTTTCAAATAATTAAAAAAAAAAATTAACTGGAAAATACATATTATAGATATTAATATTATGTGGATACTTTACCGTTTGTCTGAATTCTTGACACATCAGTTCCAATTTTTAACCCCTCAGGCTAATTCGTTCACTTTTGGGAACTGTTAATAGCTCTAATAAATATTGTACCTATCTCCCCTATCGTCATGGTGAGAAAAATGATCTACATGGTTTTAGAAAGAGAAAATACCATGATTTATATTCGGATCTAAAAGTTAACAACAGAAAAATTTAAATGTGCACCTGTACGAAACCAAAAATTTGAGAAAACATTATGAAACTCCGTGAATTTTTTGTTAGTATATTGTTTACAAAACAAAAAAATGAGGTGAGAACAACGCTAATTGAAAATTTTAATATTTCAAAAATTTCCGTTTATTTATAATAATAACATTTGAAAGCTTATTTCATCACTTTTAAAAAACAGTTTTTATATTTCGGATACATTCAGAAATATTCCATTTATTTGGATTTTATTGCAAAACGAGAATTTTCTGAATTAGCCTGAGGACTGTGGGTAAACAGAAAATAATTTTAATTGTTATCAAAATAAGAACTAATATGTCAAAAAATCAGATAAGCGATATGGTATCTACGTACAAATTAGAACATTTTCGTAAATATTTCTTCGTAATCATTCTGCAGCAATTGTCCTTGTTCGGATGTGTTATTTACGAAAAATTTCAGCTTTACCAAACCCTACAATAGGGTATTTCCCCCTTTTTATCTTAAAAAAAAATAAGCAAAAAATTACGATAATTATGGCATTTTTATTTTATTTTTATGTTGACGAATAAATTTTCTACAGCGAGTCTAAGTTTCCCATTTTTGAAATACCGCCAAAACGATATTTTGTGACGTCATGAGCGTCGGCCGGCTTCTGAAACATTTCTGACAGTAGTACTTGTTTGTTGACGTGCGTATTTGGCTAATTGCGTGCCGTTTTGGTTTTGTCGGTTTTTGATAGTTTTTAAAATCAATAAATTTAAAATAAAACGTTAAAAAAAAACATTTTTAGTAGGATGATTAAAATCAGAAAAATGATCTTTAAATATTCCATACATTTTCAACAGAATCCCTCGTTTGAGAAAATACGCTATTGTATAACTTCCCGGTTTAATTTATGATATAATAAATACTATTTTCAATTTTTCACTGCATCCAATACAGTACTATAATCAGTAAAGTTCCGTATAAATGTATGGCTCTAAGCATAATTGCTTCGAAATTACCAAAGCAGAACTCATTATTCTATTAAAGTGCCTAAAATAACCCCAAGACATTCTTTCAGCTTTATTCTTGTTAAATCGCTTTTTTCAGGATCGTTAAAATTAATTTGCAAACTTCCGTAAATATTATAAATAATGGGCATGAAGCATTAATTATAGAACACGGATCTATAAAATATTTTGTTAGCCCTGCTAGCCCTGTTAGCACGGTGATAAGCGTTGAAAAAGAAGAAGAAAGGGAGATGTAAAAAGGGAGATGTAGATGTAAATACGAATATAAGAGGGAGCCCGCTAATATTAAAAAAAGGTTATAATTAAGTGAAATTATTTAATAAAGTACGACTCGTTTAAAATAGAGCAAAAATCTCTCGACAAATGCTTAAATAACATTTAAAGATACACTGATTTTTTTCATAGTTACGACATGTTAATAACAGAAAAAAATGTGTTTTTAATAATTTTCCTAGTATACTTTGCGATTTTTTTCTATCGAGGGAGAGTTTCGGCTCTATAAATGAACAGATATTATTTTAAAACATGACATATATATATATATTTTATTCGGAGCCTAAAAAAGTGTTTAAGAGAAATATGTTATAAATCGATAAAAATGCGGAATGTGAGATCTTAATTGCTTCCAAACGAAAGGAAGAAAGTAGTTGGGAGGGTAGGGGAAACTACTTTAAAAATCCAATTGGGGCTCTAGCACAGAAAAATCGATAACTTTACAATATCGGATCGATAGGCGTAACTTCGGACGATTTTATATCGATGTCCCGAGCACGGTTTCGCCGTTGACAGCTGAACAGATATTGACAGTTAATAAATAAGTAATAGATATATGCTTGCAACACTGGATATGTTTTCTATGAATATTCCAAACAATATTAATAAATTGGCATTTTTAAATTGAAATACAAACCTAAATATACATAAGCAGTCCGCATTTACTTTTTGACACTAAAAAGGCAGTTAAAGATGGAATAGATAGCGTCTCAGATGAATTATTTACATAAGTCTATGGATCGTGTATACGACTTCTTTCAATTCTAAGGGCTTCGTTAGTTGAACCCCGTTCATTAATAAGCCAGGAATTTTGCATAAAGAACGGTATTATTCAAATATAAGTGTGTATATTGACAATTAACCGAAACATATCTGATACCACGTGCTAAAATTTGTCAATCGTCGGTCGGGATATCTCTTATCAATTGTTGACCGTGCTTGCAAATATTAATAGATGGCGGAATTAGTCGATATCTTATTGATATAGGATTTTATCGATCATCCGTACTAGACCTCCTGGTTATAGATATTAAATTAATTCAGAATAGAAATGTTACTGGAAATTATTTTTATTGATTAGATTGATTATTATATTCGACGACAAAAAAGACCTAAAAAATTCCGGCTCTGAGACGACCGAGCTTTTATAAATTAACGCCATCAGATTTCTTTCAAATCTATATTGTTTTATTTATGAGTTTTGCTATAATTTTAATAATAAGTTTACAATGAAATCTTTTTCATATTTCATGGTAAATATATTTATATCTCTAAATAATATATTAAAGGATATAAATTTCGCCATCATTACAACGGCGTTGTAAATGACGCAGAATAAGTGAATTTTCTGATTATCCAAATTGGAAATGGTTTGAGCTGGAGTTTAACGGTTTAACGATTCGTTACGTCGTTAATATTTATTGGCGTTGGGTCGTTAATATTCAAACAACGGTTTTGAGCGCCATTTGTCAAGCTTTGTTCCAAATTTTAAATTTGGAATTTGCATTCTGAACTTGTGATAAAATGGATGGTTTTGACATGGAAAAATCTGGACCCATTTATTTTTCCGATTAGGCTAATACAAAAATATACATTCTGCTATTTGTCGTCAATATGTTTTTACCGAACATATTTTTTAACATAAAGTCATCAGAAATTACCTCTTTGGTTATATTATCTATATATACCCATAGACATATGAATATGTATAGACCTGCCCTAAGTGATAAAAGCGTATTATTTCCCCCTCCTTAATTCTGGGTTCCATGGAACCGGCCGGGCTGGCGTATAGGTACGCGTGAATCTAGAAAATGTGACGTCATCATTCTTGTGCGGACTAGCGTCGGGCTCTTATCGGTACATTTTACGAAATAACACGGGAAAATGGTAACTTGTGCCAATAAAACATGTAAAAATAGAAGTGAAAAAGAGTATAAACCCAATTGTCGTGTTACCTTCCATATGCAGGCATTATTTGTCATTATTTTAAGCTTATTCAGATCATATAATATGATCAGTTTTAGACATGAAGCGAAATTCCCGGTCCCGTCGTGTGCACGTTGCAGTTTACTGTGATAAGTAAATTATGAAACATTTGTAAAAGTATTAGATATGAAATTAAACAATTTTTTTTCACTTTGTTCCACTTGTTTATTTACACCAGGACCGGTTTCGTCCTACTACGGACATTTTCAGACTGGTAGTTGAATTTCTTATGCTACGGAATTTATACAAACTTAGGCAGGGGCGCACAACATTGTCTCTATATGATGAATTTGTAAAAGTGTCTTAACTTAACACGGTAACAAAATATTCGACTCTCAAAACAAGCGAACCTTTCTTCATTTTATATGGATTACACAAGTTTGTTCAAACCGGGCGAACAATTCGCGCTCCCATGTAAAAAGGTCTATTCATTCAAAAGCAGATTTTACTTTTAAGAGCTAAATGGTGATATTATAATGCGTGATGCTGTCGTATTGAAGGATTAACGAATCACATATCGTTACCGTCAACTCATCCCTCTCCGCCCCGCTACAGATTGTTATTACCCCTCTCCCTGATTCTCAAGTCTATGAATAATATTTCTGTGATATATACCCTAATCGTTATATTATTTACCACAGATTCATTTGTTTTTTAACCATATGGTTTGTTACGGGGTTTCTCTGGTCGCCAATTGTCAGCTCCAGCTACCCCAAAACAAGCCCCAAAGCCAGCTCAAACGGGAGCAAAGGGCACCCTCAATCTCAGGCGTGGGTTGCAACAGAATGCTTCCAGAACTCTTTCCTCCTCGATCACCTGGGGAACCAATACTCTACGAGATTCTCCTGCCGGAGCAGATTGACAACAAGATATGTTTAAATAGATTCATATATTGACAATTCAGAACACAGTATACAGGTTATTTCAGTACAGGGCTATACAAGAATGCATGTTACACAAACCTAGCTAAAGTGTTTATACCTCGTGATCTCTGCATCGAAACTCTCTGAGTTATGGTTTTACGCGGGACCCTATCGTATTTTTACAGACACATTGAAAGAAAGGGAAATCTGGTGTTCAGCTTACATGTGTGGGGGCGAAGGCCTCCGCTTCCAGCACGTTCGACAGTCTTCCTGGGGTCCGCGAACCATTATAACACCGATGTTTGACAAAACCGATTCTACATTCCAATGCGGACTAATAGTAACATCGTGGCTTAGAAATCAATTCGGCTCATTTTGCGGGAGCCCGAAACAGAGCGTGATTCTCGACCGTGATTACGTGCGTCTCAGCCAGAGAGCAACCTTCAACTCTGTGTGCGTCCGTCCGAGGCAGAGAGCAACTTTCAACTGGCCAATCGGGACGCCGCGGGGAGTAGGAGAGGGGAAGTAGGGGATGCAGGAAACGGTGGGGAACGGGAACGCTGTGGCAAGTCTCAACCGGGCGCGGCGATTGTTGTTATGTATATTCTACCAGCTATAGGGCGTTCCATAACACTTCCCCCCGCGCTTGGAAAAAAAGCGACGTGGCAATGGAGCTGTAGGGAAAAAAATCCTCTTATGCTTCCATCGGGGATTTGAGAGGTTCGTTGCTTGAGAGTTGCCTAGCTAGAACATACAGTTTAGGTCACAATGTTTGTAGGGAAAGGGTAGGGGTACATACAATGTTTAGAAAAGACAACTTTGGGAAAAGTACATGGTGTAGAACAACATACAAGGATATGCAATTGAAAAACAACAATACATGGTTATGCAATTGAAAAAACAACAGTACGTGGTTATGCAATTGAAAAAACAACAGTATTTAATGAAACAACATCATTGGATTCACTTTTTTATTTAAATGATATTTTTACATTTGATAATCAAGTTAATTATCAGGAACTATTCAGAAGGATACATTTGTAGATAATAAAACACAACCAACCAAGGAGACGCGCACAACAGAACGGCGTTCCGATCGTTCTCTTTTGTTATATTAGCTGTCGCTAGGTTACTGATCCAGTGTTTTAAATTATAAATGTTTTTGGTTGATCAGTGCAATCTACACACTTCCCCTCCAGTTGTTAAACGATATAAGAGCAAAATTGACCATGCTTTGTAGGGCACATTACACAAACATGTCGCTTAATATTTTGTGGCCCAACCATATATATGAAAATAATAAAAAATTCTAAATTAAAAACTCAAATAGTTGTAAAACATGAATACAGAACTATAAGTATGGTATCTTCAAATATCTGTATGGTAAACAAAAGTAGTATTTTTTAACTTAAGTTTAAAAAATTATGTCTAGGAGAATGCTTCGACTAGATTTATTTATGCATCTATATTTTAAAAACAAATGTTTTCATCTACAAACATTTCGTTTGGAACAAGTGTTCAAAGTAACTGTGACTATGACACAATATTTTATATCTAATAATAACTGGATTCAATAAAACTTATATATTAGTATTTCTTAAAAATAAGGTACATGTTTATGAGACGCTATAAATTTTACAAAGCGTTTGATAATTATATATTTTTTTTTTTTTTTTAACTGTTTACTGGAGTGCGTTATTGATGAACTCAACATATTTATTGAGTTTTTTTGTAATTACAGTAAATTAGACTGGATAGTGTATCATCCAGAGTAGACATATTTGTTTTCATTAAAACTTATCGCTGTTATTTAAATAAATAAATATAATACATTTTATTATATTTAAACATTCACACGTCTCCGTAAACACTTGAAAAGAATTATTACATAATATAAATAAGAAATTTCAACGACATGTTCAATCAGATGTGAGTGCCATTATACATCTGAATGATCATGGTTAAAATAACTAAAAGTAAACATATTTTCACAGTAGGTATATGATTTAAAAACTTATTTTTTAGTTTAGATACAAAGTTTGTTTAGTAACATTAATATATACCTCTGAAATTTTATAATTTTTTTTTTTTTTTGTAATTTTTAATCAATTTAGTATGATTTAGAGAAGATAATTATAATCGTAAAAAAATAATAATGCCTTTTTATATTTTGAACTGTCCCAATCTGTCTGGAAAATGAACTTTTCGACCAGATCTTGTGGTTCTGGTAATTTCGGGAAGTGGTTTAGGGACAATTGTAGAAACTGGAACATTTTTTTCTACAGGAACAAAAGCAGGCTTTAGACGGTCTATCGTGACGCGTTTTGGTTTTCCTTTTACAGTAATAACGAATGTTTTCTCATCACGTTCTTCAACTTTGTATGGACCTTCATATGGATTTTGGAGTGGTTTTCTTCCACCATCGGTTCTGAGAAACACATGTGTAGTAGTAGGTAGATCCTTATGAACAAAGAATTTTCCTGTACCATGGGCACTTGCCGGAGTCGATTTGATATCTTCGAACTTTCTTTGGAGACGTCCGACGTATGTATCGGGTTCTTCTCGAGGAGTTGCTGTGAAGAAATCGCAAGGTAATTTTAGAGTTCTACCGTAAGTTAATTCAGCTGGTGAGCATTTTAGATCTTCACGCACTGTCGCTCTCAGGCCTAGTAAAACGAGTGGAAGGTTTTCAACCCAATTCTGGTCTCCACATGCCATAAGAGATGCTTTCAAAGTACGATGCCATCTTTCAATCATGCCGTTGGCTTGTGGGTGATATGCTGTGGTTCTCAAGTGTTTAATTCCAAACTTTTCTGTGAGTTTTTTGAAGAGATGACTCTCAAATTGACGACCTTGATCGGTTACTATGCTGTCAGGGGTTCCGTGACGAGCAATCCAATGGGTTGTGAGTGCAGTGGCGACTGTTTCCGCTGTCATGTCTTTCAGGGGAATTGCTTCGGGCCATCGAGTAAATCTATCAATCATTGTTAGTATATACTGGTACTCATTGCACTTTTGAAGGGGTCCAACTAGATCGATATGTACATTACGAAATCGATCCTCTGGTAATATATACGTTGCTAATGGCGCAACAGTGTGTCGAGAAACCTTAGCTTTTTGACAATGAATGCATTGTTTGACAAAGTTTTTTATGTCCTTTGTCATGTTAGACCAAACAAATCTTTGTTTAATTGTCTTTGTTGTTCCCGAGATGCCAGGGTGGCAAACATTATGTACACTTTCAATTACTTGATTTCGCATGCAAGCAGGTACAAACGGTCTGACGTGACCTGTAGATATGTCGCACCATACTGAAGTTTCAGTACCAGGCATCACCATTTGACGTAAGGCGAGGGCGGTGTCATCTTTTGCCTTCATAAATTCGTCATCTTGACACTGCGCTTTTCCCATCTGCCTATAGTCAATAGAAGTAGGACAATTAATCTCCTCTATTCGAGACAGTGCGTCAGCTACTGTGTTGAGTTGTCCTGAAATATGTCTAATGTCCGTTGAAAATTGTGCTATATAATCTAACTGTCTTTCCTGGCGTGGAGAGCTAGAGGCACGTTTCTTGTTAAAGGCGAAGGTGATTGGTTTATGATCCGTGTAAATTATGAAATTCCGTCCTTCAATGTGATTTCTAAAGTATTTTACCGCTTCATAAACACCAGTAAGTTCACGGTCAAAAGTACTATACTTTCGTTGCGCGGGTGTGAATTTTTTTGAAAAGAATCCTAGCGGTTCCCAAGCGTTTCTGTTGGACTGTTGTAGTGAGGCTCCCATAGCTACGTCACTGGCGTCTACCATTATAGCTATTTTTGCATTGGGATTTGGATGTGCAAGTAAAGCCACGGTCGCTAGGTTTTGTTTGCATTCCTCAAATGCTTCCGTCAGTTCTTGATTCCAAACCAATATTCTCTTGTCATTTTTCTTGTAACCAGCAATGCAGTCGTATAATTTTGTTTGAGTGTTAATTGCATTGGGAAGGAATCTTCGGTAATAATTCAACATGCCTAAAAATCGTCGCAATTCCTTTGCTGTTTTAGGTAATGGAAAATTTATGACGGCTTCAACTTTTTCTTTAATAGGTGACATTCCATTTTGGGTAATTGTGTGACCCAAGAAGTTGACTGTAGGTTCGCCAAAATGACATTTGTTTATGTTTATTACTAGGTCAAATTCAGCCAGGCGTTTAAGTAAAGAATCTAAATGTATTTTATGTTCTTCTTCATTTTCAGAAGCAATCAGAATGTCATCTATGTATACAAAGCAAAAATCCAAGTCTCTAGTTACCGCGTGCATGAAACGTTGGAAGCTTTGTGCTGCGTTAGATAAACCGAATTGCATGGATGTAAACTCAAATAATCCAAACGGTGTGATGATGGCTGTTTTTTGTACATCTTCTGGTTCAACTGGAATTTGATGATATGTTCTGGTCATATCTATGGTACTAAAGATTTTTGCATTTGAAAGTTTGTGTGCAAAATCTTGTAGTTGAGGTATCGGGTATTTGTCCGGGATTGTTTTAGCGTTCAATCGTCGATAATCGCCAACAGGACGCCACTCTCCGTTGCTTTTCTTCACCATGTGTAAAGGGCTGGCCCAATTGCTTTTTGATGGCCTGCAAATCCCTTGTTCCATCAGATACTTAAATTCTTTTTTCGCTGCCTCTAATAGGGCTGGTGATAGTCTGCGGGCACGTTCCGTGACAGGTGGTCCTTTTGTTTCGATGCAGTGAGTCACAGAGTGTTTTTTTGTATCCGGTATTTTCATATTAGGCCTCATTAATGTAGGGTATTTGCTCAAGATGTCACGAAATTTCTGTGACGAGGAAATTGTAGAGATACCAGATGTAGGTCCTTTATACGTTGTTCCTTTGATCATTAATTTTGTTGATTGATCTGTGATTGTTGCCTTTCGTAAGTTTACCGTTAGGTTAAAATGGTGGATAAAATCTGCACCTAGAATTGGTCTTGATACGTCAGCAATAATGAAACGCCATTTCAACGCACGGCGTAGTCCAAAGTCGAGTTCGACTGTTCTCGTGCCATAAGTCTTGATGGGGTTTCCATTGGCTCCATACAATGTAGTTGGGCAGTTGTCGGAAGTGATATTATTTTTGTTATATGACGGTTTTCTAGGCATTACTGAAACGTCCGCGCCAGTGTCCACCAAGAATTTTTGTCGAGTTTGCAGATCGTATACGAAGAGACGACATGTGTTACTCGGAATCTCACATGTCCCTACTGAGAGGTTCCGCTGTCGTTTTCCGAATTCTCCGTTTTAAAAGTACAAGGTTCGTAGCATTTGTATGCATGTTCTCCAAACCGTCTGTGGAAATAACAATATCCATCAGGATCTCTTCTAGGTGATCGACCGCGAGACCCAGACCTCGGTCTTCTAGCAGGATTCTCCTGAGATGAATTCTGATAGGAATTATTTCGACGAGGGCTCTGATTTTGCCGTCCTCGGAAGGTTGAAAAACGGTTATTTTTAGACATTTTCAATTGTGACACTTCGTGTGTTAGCTCAGAAATTTGTTTTTGTAGCTGAAGTAATATTGAATTTTCTATTTTCTCGGATCTTGATGTGCTGGGTTTGTTATGTTGATCCATTGCACCACATTCTGTTGATGTATAAACATCTGTGATTTTGTCGGCAGCCAATGCCAGTTGGTTTGTGTTGTTATCGGGAAGAGCTGACAGGATTGCCTGGACATGTTGGGGTAGACGCTGTAGCCAGAGTGTACGTACTATTGCACTCTCTGCTAATGTGGGTCCAGCTAGCTCCATCATATACCGAAGAAGTCCGGAGGGCTTTCGATCTTCCAGTTGAATGCCCGTTACAAGTCGTGTAAGTCTTTTTTCAGCAGAATCTTGTAGTCTGTCGATAAGTGCAGTTTTCAGTTTTAAATATTTGTCTGATTCAGGTGGCTTCGTGACAATATCACTAACACATTGTAAGGTTTGTGAATCGAGTGCTGCGATGATGATATTGTATTTTGTAAAGTCTTCTTTAATACGTGAGTTTGAAAATTGAGATTCGGCTTGAACGAACCATAGCGATATGTTTTCTTTCCAACATGGTGGTAATCTGACTGAGACATGGTGGATGTTTGATTCATTACTAGTTCCGCTTGATGATTCCATTGTAATTGAATCTGTAATTATCTTGTTGCTTGATGTTTGTAAACTGGATTCCGCTGTTTGCTTCGAGATGAGAATATTTTCCTCAGTTGTCATGGCATTATTTCAGATATTGACAATTCAACGCATATAAGGCGGTTACTTTAAAAAAATATTCATCAGCAAAAAATTCGAAAAAACATTAAATTAAATCATATTAAAATATACATATTTAAAATTATCGATAATTTATCAAACTGATTTGGGGTACCATCTATGCATTTTTCTATAAATCATAAGTCAGATACGTGTGATATTATCTGAGGCGCAAACCTTTTGAAAATCTACTAATTTTAGAACATTTTTATTAATGTTAAATTATTTCAAATTATTTTTTAATAATAGAATAATTTCTCAAAACAGATAATAATCATTGACATTTAATTCAAATTTTAAATTTTGAAATTAGGTTACGTAAAAATAATAGTCTTTTGTTTAAACATTTACGTGACTTGAAACGAATTCCTAGTGGTCTGCTGTCTGTGATGATGTTTTTTTCTCAGCAAAACATCTCTCATGAAGATAGATTCGCTGCGATTGGGTACTGCGTCATGAAGTCTCCTTGTTGTGAAGCTCCGCTGCGATTGGGTACTGCGTCATGAAGTCTCCGTGATGTGAAGCTCTGCTGCGATTGGATACTGCGTCACGAAGTCTCCGTGATGTGAAGCTCCGCTGTTTTGGTAATCTCTATATGGTGTCAGCAAAACTCGTTCACCTGTGCAACCATGGTCTCCATGTGCGATGATGGTCCCTAATTAAATCGCCATTTTCGATTTCTCTGGCCTCAGGATCCTATGCGTCGGTCTTTCTGACTGGTTTGTTGTGGTGCGGAAATTTAAAAAGAAATTTTTCGTATAATTGTGTCTAATTGCGTGGAAGGTCGGGTGGTCACCATTTTAATGATACAACATCATTGGATTCACTTTTTTATTTAAATGATATTTTTACATTTGATAATCAAGTTAATTATCAGGAACTATTCAGAAGGATACATTTGTAGATAATAAAACACAACCAACCAAGGAGACGCGCACAACAGAACGGCGTTCCGATCGTTCTCTTTTGTTATATTAGCTGTCGCTAGGTTACTGATCCAGTGTTTTAAATTATAAATGTTTTTGGTTGATCAGTGCAATCTACAAGTACATGGTTATGCAATTGAAAAACAACAATACATTTGTAAAAGAGCAGAGAAAAAAAATGTGACTCTAAGGTTTCATTGGTCTGGGAGCTAAGTTTGCGAAGCGTGGATTTGTTTGGTTTCGGAGAATTTCGAAGAAAAGGACGTGATTTCACAGATTCTAAGGATTACATTATCACTGCAATCAGACCCATTTGAGATAACACTCAGGAGTACACTTAGGCCTTAGAAAACACTTGATTTTGTCGAAGACGTTGAAGTTCACGAAATGGAGACTGTGGTTGCTGTGTCGCGACTATGGTTACAGAGGTCATTGAAGAGAAGAGTCCAGTATCTGCAGGCATGCCAGTACGAATCCTAAGTGTTATTATGGTACACACGGATCGTATATAATAGTTATTGAAGCATAATGTAGCTCAAGGTAACTTGTATTGGTACGCATTCAGCGAATACTGGAGGGTCAAGGTAATAATGGTTTACACAAGACGATATTTGCGTCACTGCATGACAGCCAAGAGACGACAAAGTTGGCATTGATAGCAAGAGTAAGAACAAACCTAGGAGCTAGCGTGCCCAAAAGGTAGTTCAGAGTGTCATAATGTATAGTGGGACAACTCAGCTTGCTGTGGCATGACAAAACAACATACATATGGGCGGTATGGTTTGTGCTTTCAGAAACAAATGCGTAGAAAATGGCAGCAGGAGGGACCCTGTAACCACAGCGCGTGCTGTCAGGAAGTGAAGCTCAGCTTGGCTGTTGGTGATGACATCCGCCTGGGCTTCTTTTTAAACCCGGGAGAAATTATTATTAGAGCAAAATTCTTGAAGTTTACCTGCCTAGGGACCAATGAAGAAAAGGTTTGGAGAGAAACAAAATGTGTCCAAATAAAGAAATAAACGAGGTTTTAACCAACCGACCCAGAGAGTAACGAAGAGAGAGATTCCTAACTAAATTGTGATTACATGAACATTATCCTTTACCAGGATGGCTTGGCGCTTGCCGAGTGACAATATGTCTTGGTTAAAAAACAACCTGCCCTCTATGGCCTATGTTAACATGAGATGGTAACATTTTCGTAGAATTTCAAAGAACAAGACAAGGAATCGTGAACTAGTCACGGCAAAGGGAAACCAATTCATGAATAAAGGTTGTCAACAGGAGACAGACGGTACGCCAAGTGCATATCGTACATATCCAACATTCATGAATGTGTTTCGTAGAATTGAGAAGAGAGAAAAACAAAAAAATGGTGAGACGTATGCAGAGATTGAGGGGGAAAACCTGTAGATAACCGGACAATTACCTATTCGAACTCCAAGTGAGGGCGAAATATGGTCAACGACAGATTTTTCACTTCATAACATAAGTCTGAGAACATGGGGGATGGGAGGGAGGAGTGGAGAAAGGAGACGAGTTACGAAATTTGCTAGAGACTGGACTAATTTCCAATTCAAACTCTATGTGAGGATGAAACATAATCAACCAGCAGATTTCCTGACTCTTTACATTTTAAAAAGGGATGAGGAGAAATTTGAATACACCTTATATCCAAGAGGCTAATCTTTCGCGTGTATTGGGCAAAAGATTAGGAGTCATTTTAAAAACTTCTACATGATTGTGAGAAAAGACAGACCCTCGCTCCAATTTCACAAACCTGGGGGTTTTCTTATTCGTTCCCCAGACAACGAGTTAGGTGGTTTTGTGCTCAATCGATTAACTCCCACAGCACTATGCCCCATAGTTAGCAGTGAAGCTACTAACTAGTCCTTTTGGGATAGTAGATATTCCTGGGCTTCTTTCCTTTTTGCAAAGAAGTAAAAAAACAGGAAGTCCACGGGCATTGGCGTTGAATAACAACAAAGGGTTGTGGACTACATCTCGTAGATCGCACACAAAGGGTTTGATATTATTTCGTTCGCACGACTCATGGTAAGTATTTTGACAAAACGGTACTCATGACAAATATGTCACACGACCAACTCAATAACATTTAGCTATGAGCAAAAGTGATTATGACGAACTTCTCGTATCGCGGCAGGTATTTTAAGGATCCCTCCTATAATGGTGGATGTTCTAAGGATCTCTCCTATAATGTAACATGGTTACGTTTAAATACAACACAATAAACGTTAACAATGGTCGTTTTGACACAATTTATAAAGATTTGTTAGATTAACTAACTCCGTAGCTCAAGAGCGTACGATAGAATAACAAGGAGGTAAGCAATTTATGTTACTTCATATGTTATAAGGGCGGGGTGATGACAGGGTACATTCCTGTTTACACCATGTGACAACAACGAGAACGGACTTATAGTTTTACACACTCTTTGTTGTGGCAACCTACAGTGAGGAAGACCAAGGAAAGGGACCAAATATGGTTTTACATACCCTTTGTGCAGTTGCAAACCTACCAGGTTATGGCGGAACTGGAGATGAGTGCCGATGTTTGTAAAACGATGATCAAACAAAACATTGATGATTTACGTTAAACTGTAGTTATTTATGTACGGAAATCAAGGTTGCCGTTATTAACCTTTTCCGAAGGGGTTGAAGCATGTAATACAAGACATACATGTTATAATAGTAGAGAAAAGACAAATCGAGGACTTCTTATAACAGCAAAAGACCGAGTATTTGGTTTTACGTACTTTAGTTGAAATGAGCCCATGAGGATTTGCATAAGGGTGGAAAGACCAATTTAAAGGTTTTTCCTTTACTTATATACATATGATTTCAAAATGGACGTGTCAAAATCCAATTTGTTAGCAAAGAGCTCGGGTAGGACGCCATCAATTTTTAAGAAAAATTGAAAACTACTATGCACAAGGAATGTGATTATGTGAGTAACCACTTATCTTTACCATGATAGGTAAAAATATGGAGCGTGTTAAAATGGTTAACTAGTCTTGGTTCGTGGTTTAACACTTTGGAGTTTACCAAATCCGATTTTAGAACGACGCTCCAGTACTTGCAGAACATAATTTTCATGGAAAAAGAAAAAGTTGAAGAGATTCCTTCCGATATGATGAAAAACAACAAACAAAAATGGTGAAAATTACAATATTGCATGACATAGCAAAGCGTGCCATGGCATGAACGTTGCGTAGTGTGAGGGATTGAGAGGCAATGATTGGGTTCATGACTTCCCAAACATTGTGACTCGAAGGGTGTCTCTGCTCTAAAGTGATCAATTTTAGAACAGGTGAGAAAAGAGAAAAAAAATAAATAAAAGGACGTGTGAAACAAAATTACGGTGGTTGCCAATTCAAGAACATGAACGGGAGCAAACTACACCTTGGAGTGTACATAAATTTACAAAAGTGATTTTTTAAACAATATTCGTTTTATCAACGAAAGGGTGGACATGTAATTGACACTTTACACGCCAGCCATTGCAAGACTTGATGTGCTTACAAAAGGTTGTGGTGATACACACTGGATTATTTTAAGTTTGCTGAGATGGTGGGGGCAGTTTTACTTGACTCCTCACTTCCAGACTTTACAATATCCTTAATATGGTAATTACCAATGTGTTTACCAGACGAGTCAGACAGGGAGTACACTAGATCTGATATTTTTCTTAGAACTTTGGCCTTCACGAAACGTGGTGCCAGCTTGGCAGAGAAATACATGGCTCCTTGGGAAAGTGTGTTGTTCTTTCTCCAAACTATGTCTCCTGTATTGAAGGTGACATGTTTCCTACGTAGGTTATATCTGTCCGCACTCTTTTGATGAGCCAGGAGCAGAGCATCAGTGACTTCACTGTAAATGGCCGACAGTTCTTCCAGACGGTGGGCATAGTCCGCGGTGGGGTTGTTTGTGGTGGCGATTGACGTCGGAAAGTTAGTGTCCCTATGTAGAGAGCCATGGACAACTTGTTCCATGCCGTGTTTTAAGAAGAACGGTGTGTAGCCAGTGGCCAGATTGACAGTGTTGTTCATAGCAGCCTGAATTTTATCTAGGTTTTTACACCAAGTACGTTGATCTTTATCAACTAGAATAGCCAGAGCTGTGTTGATTGTCTGGTTATAACGTTCGACAGTGTTATTTTGGGGAGTGTACAAGGTATTATAATAAATGTCCTTGATTCCGTATTTGGCAAGAAATTCTTTGAATTCCTGGGCAATAAACTGTTTTCCGTTATCAACAATTACGGTCCTGGGTGTTCCGTAAGGTATAAAGATGTGTTTTTCCAGAAGTTTGATGATGGCGGACGCGTTGGCTCTTTTTAAAGGGAAGATCGAACAGAATTTAGTGAAAACATCCACTACACTAAGTATGTGCATGTGTCCGGCATAACTTCGAGGAAAAGGTCCGACGAGGTCCATTGACAATGACTGTAAGGGTCTGTCGGCACGTTTGGGATTACCCATTAGGCCGGCAGGTGCTGCCGTGCTATGTTTATAAGCTTTGCAAATTTCACATTTAGAGATGTAATTGCGAACTTGCTTAAAGAGACCAGGCCAGTAATACTTCAAGGAAATCTTTTTATACGTCTTGAAATTTCCTGGGTGTATGGAGTCGGGAGCACTATGATTGTCAATAATTATTTGTTCTCTACCTTCGAGGGGGACGACAAGCTTCCACGAGTAATCTTCGAGGATGGATAGTGGTACCTTGCAATTACGGTATAGCTGTCCTTCTTTTATGATAAAATTAGGAAACTTTTGTTGATTATTTTTACAACCTTCAAAGATTTTCAAGTACCATTCATCTTTTGTAGATGGGGGGGGGGGAAATTGTGTCAACATTTAATGAGGCCAGTTCAATTCTTGAAAGAGCGTCAGGGACAATATTGTCCGCGCCTTTACGGTGAACAACATCAAAATTGTACTGAGACAAACGGGAGGCCCAACGAGCGAGTCTACCGGAGGGATTGCTTAACGAGATCAACCATTTCAAACTACTATGGTCTGTGACTACAGTAAATTTGCTACCGTCTATGTAACCGCGGAAATGGTGAACAGAATCCAATACAGCCAATAACTCTTTTTCGGTAATGCCGTAGTTTTTCTCGTTTTTATTTAATGTACGGGAAAAATACGCTACGGGGTGTTCGCCGTCAGGGAACTCTTGAGTAAGGACTCCACCGATTCCTACATTGGAGGCATCCGTGTGGAGGGTAAAAGAGAGTGCGAAATCCGGGCAATTCAGAACGGGAGCTTTTTGAAGAGCATTTTTTAAAGTTGTAAACGCTTCTTCCGCTTCAACAGACCAACGGAAATTGCTGACACCTTTACGGATGCTGGTAATTTTATTTAAGGGGCTGCAATAGTGGAAAAGTCTTTGATGAATCTCCTGTAATAACCTGCAAGTCCAAGGAAACCTTTGACTTCCTTCGCGTTTTTGGGTCGGGGAAAGTTTGCCATGGCTTCCACCTTAGCCGGGTCTGTTCTTAGACCTTTTTCGTCGACAATGAATCCCAAATAACGTAGACGAGACTTACAGAATTCTGACTTCTTCAAGTTGATGGTTAAACCAGCGAACTTGAGTTGTTGAAAAACCTTCTCCAGCATTAATAGGTGTTTTTCAAAGGTATCGCTGACGATGATAAGGTCGTCAAGGTAACAAAACAGGCTGTTATCGACTTCAGGACCGAAAAGTTTGTCCATCAGTCTTTGCAACTCGGCGGGGCTGTTCTTTAGACCAAAGGGTAATCTTTTAAAATGGAACATTCCCCTACCGGGTACAACGAAAGCAGTTTTTTCGCATGATTCTGCGTCCAAGGGTATTTGCCAAAAAGCTTTGCTTAGATCAACAGAGGAGATGAACTTGGCATTACGCAGCTTGTCTAAGGTTGCGTGGACGTAAGGTAAGGGGTACGCGTCGGCTTCCGTGCAAGAGTTTAAACGTCTACTGTCGAGACAGAAACGTGCAGAGCCGTCTTTTTTAGAAACCAAAAGGGTTGGGTTGGTCCATGCACTTCTGCTGGGAACCACCACACCCATTTTTAACATTTCATCAAGTTCATTTTCTAGAAGTTTAAGTTTTTGGGGGGCTAAGTTGTAATAACTTTGCTTTATGGGTGGGCCATTGGTTTTAATATGGTGTTCCACCAAATTTGTCAAACCTAATCCACATTTTTCGAAAGATATTGATTCGAATTTGTTGACCATTTCCTTTAGTTGGAGAGCTTGGTCCGTGCTTAAATTTTCGTGAGGTATTATTGTGCGGATTTCACTAATTTGAGCAGCAGTGGAGGTTTCGCCAGAGGTATTAAATACTTGGGGAGCAACGTTAAAAGCCTTCCAGAAGTCAACGCCAAGGATGAAATTCTGGGATATGGAGGGCACTATTAGAAAATTGATTGTAACTATTTTATCGTTACAATTAATTGGTAGGGCAAGGGCACCGATGACTTGCTGGGAAACATTATCCGCAGTCGTCAGGTGTGTCGATTGGGGCGAAATTCTAAAATCACTGTTAACAAACGGCAGGTGAGCATTGTTGCCCAGGCAGCTGACAGATGCACCACTATCAAGTAAACCGGAAAAGGGTACATTGTTAACAGAGAAAAAAGCATAGGGTCTCCCATCTTTAGCTTGTTTGCAACAAACCGAAGAAACATTTAAGGTCTGGTTAAAATATTTAATGTGTGATAACCAATCAGTCCATTCTTTAGACCTTGGTTCAGAATGGGTGCCTGAGAGGTTATTATTTAGTTTTTTGGCCTCTTCATGTAGAAATTTGGTGGGGGCTTGGAGAAGTCCACCTGAGGTCTAACATCGCTTGGGTTTTGTAACCTTTCAGTGTTGTGCCTTGATTTTTTGAAAATGTTGCGCAGTTCGTCGCGCGGAGGAGAGCGGTCCCTAGAGTGATGCCTCTTGAAAGTTCGGGGTTCCTTGGATTCCAACAGCCTCGCCTGCTTGAAACAAGTAGTGGCCAGATGGCCCACTTTTTTGCAAAAAGAGCACACTTTTTTGTTGGCAAATTCTGGCTTCAAACCAGAGGAGCGGCTTGGCACCACTATATTATTAGGCATATTCTTTATGTTTTTTCTGTCTTGGTACGATTCCAGAAGGAGACAGACTTCGTTTAATTGGGCCAGTGATGCAATTTTTTGTGAGGTAATGATGTTCTCGTATTTGCTTAAAAGGCCATCAGTTATGACTGGTAATAGTTCAGCTTCCGAGACAGGATGTGAAAGTTTGATGTTAATGGATTCAGCCCTTTCTATGAATGATGCCACGGGTTCATTTACTAGCTGTTTGATAGATAGTAAAGATAATTTGATCCGGTGCTGGGCCTCCGTCTTTCCGAAGCTGGAGATTAGGGCAGATCTGAGTTTATTCCAGTCCTTGCATTTAGTTTTTTGAATGCGGTGCCAGGGTATTAATTCTGGGGAGATGAGTTCTATAAAGTTTTTCCGTAGAATCTCGAATGGGATATTTTTAATTGTAGCCGTTTCTTCAATACGGTCTATGAAATCCAGCACATCGGAGACGCCATTATATTTGACTTTCCAGGGTGATAAATCGTAAGTTTTATCTTGTGTCAAGGTGGGTGTGACGTCCTGTTTTATCAATACTTGCGGCATAGGTTCTTTGTTAGGGGCAAGATTATCCAACATTTGCGTGGCTGAACACGAATTATTTTCGCTTGCGGGAGCGAGGTTTACTCTCCTAATGTACTTTTTGTTGAATAAAAGTGCATATGCTTTTAATGTAGATTTGGATTTGCTTGATGGCGAGAGTCCTCTATCCTTTAAAGCAGTTTGTAGGAGTGCCTTGGATAAGCTGTGCACGTTGGGAATTATGCCCTGGTTGGATGTCGCAATAGCTTGGTTATTATCCATTGTGAGTTTCCCGGGTGGTGAAAAAAAATTTGGCCAGGGGTTTCCTTTAGAAAACGCAAAATTAATTTTTGTGAGGCACTTTTCACTTGGTAATCACTAGTTGGCACTTCCAAAATAGTTATAGAAAAACTGTGTTTCACACTACAATTTAGTATACATGATACCAAAATTCTTGTCCAAGGAAAGAGGAAGTGAAAAAAAATTTTGCGTGGACAGACCTTAGTGGTGAAAGTTTTTTTGTTTCACTGACCACTTTTGGGAAAATTGTGAAATTCACAAGTATTTATTTATTTTTTGAAAATTTGGCCAGGACTGACCCTTAGAAAATGGGTTTTTTATTTTCCACAAATCACTTTGAACTGAGAAAGGCACTAAAATTCACAAAAGGCACTTTTCTGGCAAATAGGGGATAACCTTCCGGAAGAGAATAACTGAATATGGAATTTGATACGTTAACCATATTAAAATTATTTTATTTACTCATGGGACCAATCATGGGTTTTATTATTATTTCATTTTTCACTTATGTAAGGGAAAAACACAATTCACTATTCACTTATGTAAGGAAAAAACACAATTCACTTATGTAAGGAAAAAACAATTCACTTATGTAAGGGAAAAACACAATTCACTATTCACTTATGTAAGGAAAAAACACAATTCACTTATGTAAGGAAAAAACAATTCACTTATGCTGAAAAAAAAATTTACGGTGCCTACAACATAGAATGGGGAAGAAAAATCATTATTTTGTCCATTTGGTGGGGTATAAACTGTATCAGTTTGACAGACAAGTGGGCCTATTGGTGTATTGTGCAGAAAAAACGTAGGTTTGAGATTTCTAATCAGAGGATTCACAAAATGATTGTAGTTCCAGGATCAAGTTTATAAAAATCATTTTCATTGCCAAATTTGATTTGGTTATACGAAACGTTTTGGTTATAAAAACCGCATAGCAACAAGTAATTGTTTTGTTCGACGGGTTTTTTCCGTTGGGTTTTGGCGCGAAGTTGACCGTGGCTCGTTAAACAAGGGGTTACGCATGCGCAGTCAACCTCGCGGTCAAAACGGTTGGTGTTTTTTGGGCGTTCAAAATGGCCGTTATTCCAACTGCGATGTATTTATCCGATTTACACATAGATTTCTGTGGTTTTTTTCACAGAATTACTGTTCACTGGGTGTAGAGCAACAAAAGCATAATTAATGTTTACAAAACAATTCCTATGCGGGGAGGACCTCGACAAGCTTTCATTCCGCATAGCGACCGGGATAGAAAAAAAATTCGGAGCCCCACGTTATGGTGCCAATTGTTACGGGGTTTCTCTGGTCGCCAATTGTCAGCTCCAGCTACCCCAAAACAAGCCCCAAAGCCAGCTCAAACGGGAGCAAAGGGCACCCTCAATCTCAGGCGTGGGTTGCAACAGAATGCTTCCAGAACTCTTTCCTCCTCGATCACCTGGGGAACCAATACTCTACGAGATTCTCCTGCCGGAGCAGATTGACAACAAGATATGTTTAAATAGATTCATATATTGACAATTCAGAACACAGTATACAGGTTATTTCAGTACAGGGCTATACAAGAATGCATGTTACACAAACCTAGCTAAAGTGTTTATACCTCGTGATCTCTGCATCGAAACTCTCTGAGTTATGGTTTTACGCGGGACCCTATCGTATTTTTACAGACACATTGAAAGAAAGGGAAATCTGGTGTTCAGCTTACATGTGTGGGGGCGAAGGCCTCCGCTTCCAGCACGTTCGACAGTCTTCCTGGGGTCCGCGAACCATTATAACACCGATGTTTGACAAAACCGATTCTACATTCCAATGCGGACTAATAGTAACATCGTGGCTTAGAAATCAATTCGGCTCATTTTGCGGGAGCCCGAAACAGAGCGTGATTCTCGACCGTGATTACGTGCGTCTCAGCCAGAGAGCAACCTTCAACTCTGTGTGCGTCCGTCCGAGGCAGAGAGCAACTTTCAACTGGCCGGTCGGGACGCCGCGGGGAGTAGGAGAGGGGAAGTAGGGGATGCAGGAAACGGTGGGGAACGGGAACGCTGTGGCAAGTCTCAACCGGGTGCGGCGATTGTTGTTATGTATATTCTACCAGCTATAGGGCGTTCCATAACAGGTTATATATTTAAATGTAAAATTTTGTTATGAGATCAGTAATTACACTAATTACTTATTACCTACCCCTATTACTTTAAATAAAGTTATTAGGTTATAACCTATCCTTACGTTAATGTTACTTAACATAAAGTCATCAATTATTACCCTCGTGGTTTTATTACTTAAAATAAAGATCAGTTATTAGGTTTTTGTTATGGTTATGTTACTTAAGGGCCGGAATTCAGATTTTCTACCGATTTATAACAAAATATGTCCTTTGAACACTTTAAGTTTCTAAGTTCTTAAAAAAAAAAAGAATAGATAAAAGATAGAAAAAAATTGCAAAGTACGCTCCAAAAATTATTATTTACACTCTTGTTTCTGTTATTTTACAAGTTATATGTATCAAAAAAATTTACAGTGTTTTTCTAAATGCTTTTTAAGGTGTAATAGAGATTTTTGCTCTTTTTTAATGATTCTTTATTCTTTGAATAGTAAATATAACATTTGTGGATTTTATGGCTACCATATAGACACATGCACGGAGAAAAATGTTATTCTAAAATACGATAATTTTATTCGTAACAACGGTTAAAAACGGGACTGAAGGTGTTACGAACAGAGTAACAGTGTTTCAATGTTTATTGGCGGGAAAATTTAAGAATAAATATTGAAACCCCGTTAATTTGTTGGTAAATTCCCGTTTTTAACCGTTTTTACAAATAAAATGATCGTATTTTAGAATAACATTTTTCTCCGTGTACCCGTGTTATGGTGGCCATAAAATTGGTATTGTAAACGAGTCGTGATTTATTAAACATTTTCCCAATTTTCGCTCGAACTTTTACGTTTTTAAAATTAGCTCGCTCGTTCCAACATTCGTATTGTCGTATCTCTCCTTGTTCTTTTTGGGCGGGGTTACTACCGGCCCTTAACATATAGTCACCAAATTTTACCCCTATTACTTATCAGTTAGTACTCCTATTGTTATATTAACATAAAGGAGTTATCTCATAACCTATAAACCGTGGAAAAGCTAACATCATTATGCAATCAATTTATTTGCGCTAATGTTTAATTCAATAAGTTGAACCGCGTCCTAAAATAGCAGTCCGGCGCGGCGGTACCACCGTACTATTACTTCTTGGAAATATTATTATTATTTGGGATGAGGAGGGGGTGGTTAGGGGGGGGGTGATATCGGATACCCAGCAACCACCCTTAAGTGGCTACACTTGTTGGGAGAAATTTAGTGTAGGATGATGCCAAAGCATCGATGTTTACAAACAGAAAGTGGAAGGTTTCGTTTGTGACGGGTGATCTTTCACCAAGGCGATACTGAGAGTTTCAAACACTTCCTATATTATTGTGATATTTTTGATACGGCAACACTGGCGTGAAGCCTGGTTCCCCTACGCCAAATCCCACCATACTACACTCTCTGCGACGCTTAGTCTCGGCGAGGCAGCCGTTCGCGCTTCCACTCGCCATACCCGCCAGGCGTCAATTACGCTTTGTAATTCGTTTTTTATGTGCAAAGAATGAAACCTCAAATAATATGTGAAATGATACAAAATAATATTCACTAGCTGGTAAAAACCCGCTTCCTCGGGAAAACTATAATTATGAATACTTCAATAATATTTGAATATCATAGATGGCAGCCGTTTGTATCTCGTCAGTGCAGCGAGTGTGTACATACGACAGACGTTAGTGTATAAATAATATAGATTAGGCGGTGTAACAGCGACAGGGGCAGGTTTTGTAAAACACCTATTATCTATTCAAATGTTCCACTGACTCGGCATAATGATCAGGAATGCATATGAAAGTTATAAAGTTCGTAGTGTTTACTTCCAAAAAAATGTTTGTTTACTTTGTATAAATATATTTGGGAGGCGGGAATGGGTACCGCCGCCCCGAAAACCATTTATTGGATAACCAACACCTCTGCCACTTTCGCTTCGTTCGGTGACTAAGCAAGGGTACCGGGGTTCAAGGGGTGAGGTTTGATCTAGACACACTGAACCCCAGATTCCTACCCACCCTTTATACCTTTTTCTTTCCCAGAACTTCCTCTGCTTTCTTTCCTTAAAAAGACCCTCCACACAGCATCCCCAAAGATGACATAGGCCCTGAGGGAAATTATTTTCCTCAGGGGCTCCTGTGTGGAGCTAATGTAAAAAAATGCTTTCCTTGCCAAACTAGACAAAAATTGAGTTGCTTCTGTATTGAAACAGGAATAGATCACAATTCAACATAGAAAATGCACCACTAGTGAACATGGGTCTTGAAGAGACGCTGTTGAAGCTGTTGAACTCAAGAACGAGTCGTAGAAGTTTGGCGAGTATTTGGTGTGTTTCCCGACTACGCACCGGTACCGAGGAGATCAATGATGCAAGTTCCTCGGAGCATCTTCCATTGAAATTCCGGTAGAACAAGGACAGCATTCCCACCCGACGCCTGTGCTCTAAAGATTGCAATCCGTTTGTTAAGAAGGGAAAATCTATAAACGGACCGCCCGTTTCTGTACAGAATCAAGTTTTTTTTCAACAGTACAGAATCAAGTATTGTGGGGCTCCAGACCAGAGGTGGCTGCCAAATTCAACCGTGGGGTGCACAGGATGTAGCGCGACACACAGCATAACACCAAAAAATAAATATCGAAAATCATTCCAGTTAGTTGCATGAACAAAGTTCGATACGTTTTTAGATTTTCACGGCCAAAAGCACTTTCGTTGTTTGTTTTTAAGGTATTATGCCGTGTTGCGGCACATCGGCGGATCTGCCGGATCTGCCCTGATGATGGACACCGCAACGCTGTCCGAAACGTCGGCTAAAAAGGAGGTAGCGAAACACGGTATAACACCCCAAAAACAAACAACGAAAATATTAGTTCGATGTTTTGGTAGAAAATATCGCAACCCTAATAAATAGTATGATGGTGGAGCATAGTGGCGTAGCAATGAACTCCTTACCCCGGGGCAAGCTTGTAATCCACTCTCCTTGGGAAGAGTGGGAGTAGTCAAATTTATGACATTGCTCTGCATGGCTTAATCATTAATGTTTTAACTTCTAAATGCGCTCAGACGCGATCTTTTAGTTTGATTGGCGAAAATGGATATGACATTTGAACTAATACGGATTACATAAAACTTAAAATTGTATTTTTGAACGGATTTTTAAAATATTATTTTCAGAGTTCTTATTTTCTATGAAGTGGCGAATTATTTATATTACTAATTTTTATATATGAAATCTCACACCACGGTTTTAGTCCAAGCTACTTTAAAACTACATAACCGATTTTGACGAAATTTGACTTACTGTGTGTAATTTGGTCCAACTTAAAAAGAAGGATAGTTTTATCTCGATTATTGACCTAAATATTTATTATTGTGAATTAAATGTTGTTTATGGGACAATGATTTGATTTTATTTGTAAGTTCCATAAGTTTCTGAGTTAATTTATTGACACAACACTTTTATACGGTTTTTAGGTTAGGTAAACAACCAGTACGTGGCGTTGTGTTTCGTTAGCCACAGAAATGCGTGGGCGAGTCAGCTAGTTAATTATAAATAGAACGCACAACTTTTATCTCATGGGTGTGTTTAAAATATTACCAGGCTATTGAAGATCTAGGAAATTTTTAGCAGCAGGAAAAATATTAGGTGCCTAAAAACCCCACTAAAGTTGCATTCTACATAAAGTTTTTTTCAGCATCATCCCGAGCATCCCTAGTTAGCAGAAAACATTTTTTGTGTATAGTTACTACGCAATATTCTCAAATGCCCGAAACCATAGTGACTACAGCATTTGTGAGACTAAATGTAGTGGAGATAAAACGTAGATGATTAAGAGGAAGGTGGGGAAGTATCTGGGAATTAGGATCTAGTGACCAAATACGGCAGAAGTAATTTCAAACATGTTTCCATACTGTATAGAATTGTTTAATATTATTTGACAATAATTACTAGCCTAGGAAGGAATTACTGTAATTATTACAGGAAGAGATTTAGAATAATTCCACGAAAGTGGCCAAATCTTGGTTGGACACATGTTCCGTGGTAGCTGACCAAGCGCGCATGTATTTGATACGCCACTGTTTCATTATATAGCGGATGGTATCATTATGTGAATGAATTTTAAGTAACGGGATGTGGTAAAATAGACGAGATACTTTATTTTTGTGGTTTTATGTTGAAACGCCGAAAATGTATCAAGGATTGTGACGTTTTCATAACCAAATTCTCGCTCAAAAAGACTCGCGATTGAATTCGTCAATTTTTTTATATTAGACTAACTAACTAACTAACTAACCATCACGCCGTTTCCCCGCAGGGGTAGGCAGAGAGGACGAACCGCCAAACACCTCGGTCTTGGCACACACTCTTTGCCTCATTCACATTCATACATCGTCTCATACATTCTCTTCTATTTTTCTGACTCTTGACATGGCCCGACTCAAGTATCTGATTCACTTGATCGTGCCATGTCTTTCTCGGACGTCCCCAACTTCTTTTACCATTCACACTTGCATCGTATATTCTCCTTATCCTCCTTTCTTTGTTCATTCGCTCTACATGCCCAAACCATCTGAGGGTTCCTTTCTTAATTTTACTCATTAGTCATTAGTCATTACGCTTACATCAGCCTTGCATTCCTTTCGAATCTCCACATTTCTCACACGATCATACATGGTTTTACCACTATTACTCGTCAGGGATCTCATTTCAACAGCATTCAGTCTACTTTTATCCTTCCTCTGCCAGTTCCATGCCTCACTGCCATACATCAGGGTAGGTACAAGCACTCCATTGTGGACTGCTAACTTCGCTTCTTTGGACAGCTTTTTGTTACCGCCAACGGCATTCAGTCCTCCATTAATAGAGTTACCTGCATTTACCCTCCTTTCAATGTCTCTATCAGCCTTCCCATCTCTCGTAAACATACTAACCAAATACACAAACTCATCTACCTGCTCCAAGTATTCATCATTCACAACTATATTGCACACCGTTTTCGGACTCTCTCTTTCAAACACGTTTTTATATTAGCTTTTGAGGAAAGGAAGGAGAGGAAGTTCTGGAAAGAAAAAAAGGTATGAGGGGTGGTTGGGAAACTGGGGGTCAATGTGTCCAGGGCGATGGGTCGAGAGTGTCCGGCTGGAGAGGTCTAGGTTAGGTCCCTGTCAATCAGTCTCTCTCGGTCCGGCACGCCACGCAGAAGGTGGGCAAGGCATTTGACTTTAGGACCTCGGCAAATCTTACCACAAGGAAAGATTCCCGGGGCGGCGGTTTCTATACACGCCTCCCAAATGAACAAAATCAAAAATTTTTGTAAAAAATTATATATAATCCATCCAGTACTCCAATACACAAGCAAGAGGCTATGATATACATGTAAATCCCGTGAATTTTCACGGGCAACAACTAAATGTATTGTACATGTATCGGTAAATTCAGTATAAATTCCTATGATATATTAACTTTAAACTCGGTCTACCCATAGAAACAATAAATTACTACTACTTGATGAAAGAACTAAAATTATTAAAACTCTCATATAGAAAATTTATTTCCGAGACTTTTTTTGTTTATTTTTAACTTAATAACTTAAAGAGTTAAACCTCAAATTATAATATTTTAATAAATGAAGATAATATTAGCAAGTCAATCGAAAATCCGAAACAGAAAAATCAGAAAAAGATACAGATACATCTGGGACTCGAACCCGGGACCTCTGGCAATCCGGGCCAACGCGCTATCCACTGTGCCAACGTAACCCTATCCAATTCGGTCATTTTTAACTGCATCATACTTCGACTGAGAACCACCAACATTATTTTTAATTTTTCTTATCGCATATTTTTATTGGCTGCTATCTTTATATACGATTGCAAGATTCAACTCGAACTAAATGCCCTCTAGATGGTGTCAGGATAAATTTTATCACCCGAGTCCCAGATGTATCCGTATCTTTTTCTGATTTTTCTGTTTCGGATTTTCGATTGACTTTCGCTAATATTATCTTCATTTATTAAAATATTGTTATTTTTTAAATTTTTAATGGAATTAGAGATAGCCCTGATTTATTAAGCGATATACCAACAAGAACTACTCGATCTAAAATTATTTATAATTGCAACAACAATATCAGAACTGAGTCATTTATTTATTGTACCTAGATCGTATTCAGTAGGAAATGATTTCTCAGAAGTAGTAGATGGGCTCAACTGCACGAAATATAGGTACAAACAGGTCATAAAAACATCCTCCGTAAATCAATGTTAATAGCATAATACCTACTATTCTTCTGCGTGGGTTCTATATAATTTAAATAGTAAAATTTATCCTTTTCCAGGCTAGATTAAGCTGAATAGTGTTTTAGTATTACTAGATTTATGGTTCCACGTACCAGATTATTGATAATAACATTAAAATATATATTACTAGCTTATGCCCGCGACTTCGTCCGCGCAGGATTAGTACTTCGAGTAGCCTATTTTCTTTTCCTATGTCCTTTTTATGTTTATACCAAAATTCTTAACCTATTTATTTAAAATATCTATAATTCTTGATTCCATTCAAAGTATTAGGCGGGTAGGTACTTCAAATAAATTCACTAATTTAAATATTTTCTAAAATAGAATTTGATTTAACAATCATTGTTTTGCTAAATGTCATTCTCAAATATTTCTAATAAGCAATAATTATTATTTGTAATATATGGAAAATAGCTAGCTTTATAAATCATAATCTATATGTTATGCTGATTATGAGAAATATTATTGTAAAGTTTCATTAAAATCCATTCAGTAGTTTTTGCGTGAAAGAGTAACAAACACACATACATCCATATAAACATTCGCGTTTATAATATTAGTAAGATAGGAAATATCTCGTTACAGCCCAGAAGCTTCGTCAATTTCCAATTTCTTAGATCCGTCTTGTTTGCGATGGATCCCACAAAGCTCCCAGTATATTGATTATATTTTCCAAAGATTAATGCTAAGCTGAAGTTGACATTGAAAAACGACTTGAAGCAGGCATACTGTGAAATTAATCTGCCTGTTAGCGATGGGCAATGAATATATAAACCCGTAGAAGTATATTGTAGGCGTGTTCTTGTGCCAACTAAGCTCAATTTTTAAAATAAAACTTCGTTAGGCGTGAAATGACGAGTAATTCAGATGTTTTTCGGACGGAAATAACGTCTTTAAACGGAAATGATATCAGTACAATTACTACCTTTGTGTTTTTCTTTATTTTTGAAAGGTTCTCGCCTTCGCTAGAATTTTTTTATTATTTTCCGAAACTTGGATAAAAAATCAAGAACGAATGTATATTCATAATTTTTATTGCATTTCTCAATACGAGCGATCAAACTCAACAGCTGGTGGTGTAGCTGTGTATCATTCATCTGTAGACATGAAGGTAGACAAGAACCCTTTAAAAAAATAAAAAACATATATAGATGGCAGTTATTTTATCGTTTCCTGCCACAACAGTACTTCAACCGAGCGTAAAGGTTAGACGAACCGCCCTATTTTTTTAACCTACTTTTGATAAAATTTATGGCTCGGGCTTTATTCTGCCAAGATGAAACGCGAAAGCTGAGAAACTTGAATAATATGTAGGTGGGTAATTTGGGAAGCGGGAATGGGTACCGCCGCCCCGGGAACCATTTATTGGATAACCAACACCTCTGCCATAGGTCACCCCAAGTGGTTCGCTACGTTTGGTGACTTAGCAGGGGTGCCCGGGTTCATGGGGTTCATTGTCTAGGTCTTGGCGGTGGATGATCTAGACACACTGAACCCCAGATTCCTACTAGTAAATTTTACAAGAAGTAACTTATCGAAAAAGGGAAATTTTACCGATATGCCAGTGGTTGATATCAATATTATGTTAAAAACATTTGCACTGGTGTTAAAATTCAGAGAGAAAATAGGGATATAGGTTTGTTTGGCGAAAACGCCACCTTCGTTTACTCTTACATGTAAACAGTGACCTCTCTCTTGTTTTTTAAATCAAGGGATAAAAATTTCGTCAATCTCAAAATAAAATTGTGGATTTGTATGCCAAACAAACTCACACTCACATTTGTCTATTATTCGTAAAAAATTTTCAAATATCTAAAGTATTTCTTTAGCAGATTGTCAATTTTGTTAGCCGATCTGGGGCCTAGGAGTCAAAAGATCTTGAACTACCGACATCGGTTTTCCTTCAAATCGGTATGTAATCGGTGTGTTCACCTCGGAACAGACTCAGCCTAGTGAGGTGTTATATACCAAAAAAAAATATATACGTATTTGTATATATTATAATATTATCTTGCAGAAAATATTCAACATATTATTTTTAAATGATTAATTTATGAAAACACAAATCAATCAAATAAAATTTATCTGCGCACACCGAGATTTGAACCCACGACCTCCGGATCTCTAGACGAGGCTCTTGCCCCTCGACCACGGAGCCCGTGATATATCACGTAGATCACAATATTTCACATAAAGGAATCGAAGGAGATGGGAAGATGAAGGGTGGATAGTAGCAGACCATTCAAATATGGTCACCAAACATGGCTGAAGCCATTTAAAGCCACGTTACGAAACTAAATAGGGTCTTTCACAAGTTAGCGTGTTTTTACCACTTCTTTCTAGCTAGTAAGCTGAAAACTCTTATATAATTCTGCGACATCTGTTTTCTTTCGTATCGGTAGCACAGATCGGCGCACTTCTAGTTATTTGGTGATCAGTGGCGATACGTTTTAGGTGGGGGTAAGGACCCCCCCTTACCCCCTCAAGGGCTTATTCAATTTAAGACACTTTACTTTGATATTAGATTCAAACAAAACGCAGATTAAATCAACTATCCATCAATATGATTTTACATTAAGGAGGTGTCAAAAATATCCCGCCATTATTATTATGGAGGTTGTTTGGATTAAGGCGCATCACGCTTAGAATTTTAAATAGTTTAAGGCACCGCGATATCCTTTTGGTAACCCCGAGTGTTGAAGTTTTGGAAAACCTTATTATTTAAGGGGGTATTTTAGTCCAGAATTTCGAATTTTTTCTAGAATTTCAATGTTTAGATCTTTATAAATATGGCCTTAAAATGATTTTTCGAAATTATAATTATTTTCGGAGTTATAGCTAAGTACTTTTGTTGTGCGCCAACTAGACCAGTCTGGCCGGAACAAATTGAACAATAGAAGGTAGACGTTGCCCGACTACCTGCCGATGAATTACCCCATAAAAAAATCTTATATTCTATACCTATATAATGTAAATATAATGTATTTTTAACTGATGATCTAACGTAAGAATTCCCTAGGTACCGTTATATGAATAAAACTGCGTGAAACTTACTCAAAACTTTAAACGCGTTTTTCTCGACGCAAAGAAAAAAAACAATTAAGGAAAAAACAAAGGAATTATAATTTCGAAACACAAATACATGAGTAAATAGCTGTATAAATTTGAATTTGGAATTCCTAACCAAAGAGAAGATATTTGAGATCAAAGTTGCCAGTACGGCATAACGCCAATTTCATATGTAAGGACCTAATAAATTATTGAATAGCGTGTACTTCTTGTAAGTATTTTTTGATCATGAGTATTTATGATTTTTTAATAATGTCTAAACAAAGTAAGTGTGTAAAAAAAGTTTTGAAATATTTTAGTTTGTGAAATCTTAAATAAATAGAAAAACTGAGGTATTTTTGTTACAAAACACGTTCTCGGATTTATTTTTTAATGATTTTAATTTAACTTAAATTAAAAAAATTTAAACTGTGTTGACTAGATTATGTATTGATTTATTTTGTTAAGGTACGTACCTACTTGAGTTACTTTAACCAGTGATTCCTGACATTATTTGGAGTAAAAAATGTAAATGAAATTTTGGTCTCCGGTGACTTTTTTTATGACATTTTTTTTTTTTAAATTTTATTTTTTCTTTAATGAAACAAAAAAAAATCTTTCACATGACCTTATTGGTCACTCAGCCGAGTTACCGCCCCACCACTTACCCCGCCCCCAACTACCCAACACCTACTAATTTTTATGTTTTTGTAGAAAAAAAAAAATACTTCAAAAATGTCACCGGAGACCAAAATTTCATTTACATTTTTTACTCCAAATAATGTCAGGAATCACTGGTTAAAGTAACTCAAGTACGTACCTTAACACCCTTATGATATGAAATTTGTGTTGTTTAATAGAATCTATCGTTTGAGCATTGAACAAATCTGCCAACGACAAACGGTATAACCTTAGTATATTAAAAATAAACTTAGTGTTTCAAAATTTTAAAAACTGCGTGTACCAGATTAAATAACAATCTTTCAAAATCAATTTATGTTTTTTTGTAAAAAAGAGTCAATACGTCTAGAATTTGATTTAAAAAGGACTAATTTCAGGTATTCTCTGGTAATGCCCTCTTAATGCTACTTAGAAGGTTTCTTGACTCTAAACCAAGAGTTTTTTTTTTTATTTCTTTCCAGAGCAATCCCGTATTTTCATATTATTATCGTCTATATTTGAAACAATTTATTTTCGTTATTCAGACACCTTGGTTACTATTTGGTTATTTTGTGTTCGTTTACAAAAGTTTTATAAAAAAAATTAAACGGTATCAAGATTTACATACCTAGGATAACTGATAACAAACAATAATAATACTACAGAGAAGATCCAGAAGCGCATAGTTTCCGCCTACAAAATCAGATAAAATCTAGACTGCTGTTCAGAAACACCTAGTGTATCGGACGAGTCCACAAATGCATCTGAGACAACGAAAATTCAAAAATTTGAATTTACGTCAGCGCCCAGTACCATGCCGCCAGCACGTTTACGAGTCTTCAATTTTTTTTTTTTTTTTTGATTTACTAGATTCTTATTTTGCATGAAGTGCGAATCATTTAAATTTACTGAATTTAAAGTTAGTGTTCTTTATACAAATAGAACGGCGTCATATGCGCCTCACAATTTTTACCTCATGTGGGTATTATTAGAAAGTTACCTTGCTATTATAGACTTAAAGGTCCTGTGTTTTTATCGATAGGGAAAAATTGTTATCTAAAAACCCTATTAAAATTGCATGTCCGCCCAAGCGGGAACAATCATCATCAGCATAGCCAGCCGCGGCAGCATATATACATACGTGTCTGTTTGTGTTGTGTTGGGAGAGGGAAGGAGATGGGTCGTGTCCTCTTATTTAGGAATTCCCTCGCATTTGCCTTTGGAAATAAGGAAATCCACGAAAAAACCTTATTCAAGGGAGGCGGCCGATTGTCAACATGAAACAGATTCGGCCTTCAGTGACATCAGATGTCCTGCGTTTTGTGTTGTGTGGGGTGTGTGTCTGTTTTTATGTTAATATATACTTTATGGGAGTTTAGAATAAACATACATATATAAATACAGATATGAAATATTATATAAATATATAAATAGATATATAAACATACGTTATGGGGAAGGAATCTGGAGATTTAGGAAATACCTACTGTTCGCTTAATCGTCTGGTTCTGAATCCGGCACATGCCAGATGTGGTCGAGGTCCATCAGTATGTGTTTAGGTAGTCGGTGGGTATATCTGAAAGTAAAGTCAGCAGGGGAATTGTATTGACCGATTTCTTGAATGAGTTTATTTTTACTATGTCTGAGAGATTTGTAAAATCGGTCTGTGAGTCTGTGAGTGTATTCAAATAAGGTCGGAATGTCTTCTCTGTCATGAAGTTTTTTCAAGTTGGTTCTCCACCTCGTATTGTAAGTGATTTTAATGCAGAGATTTTGTAAAGTCTGTAGTCTCGTATGGTCAGAATGTGAGATGCTACCCCACACGGGGATCGCATATGTCAGTACCGGTCGGATAAGCGAGTAGTAGACGAGGAGTTTGGTTCTGGGAAGTAGCGGGCTTCTTCGATTGAATATTGGTTTCATCGCGCCGACTGCCTTTCTGGCTTTGTTGTGTGCCTTGAATATGTGAGATTTCCAGTTGAGGCGTGAGTCCATGGTCAGGCCCAGGTAGACAACTTCATCCTTCCATTCTAAGACGTGTCCTCCCATTTCGATGTTGACGTCTGGTTTTGTCTTCTTGCGTTTCCTCGTGTACATAATGACCTCGGTTTTGGCCTCGTTCAGTTTGAGGCGCCAGTTTTTGTAGTATTCTACGAGAGCGTCGAGCGCCCTCTGTAGGTATATGGCCGCCATATCCGGGTGAAGCGAGGAAACGTAGAGTTTGACGTCATCTGCGTATATGGATGTCTTGCATCTCTCGTCCTGGGGGATGTCGTGCGTGAAGATGTTGAAGAGATGGGGTCCCAGCAAACTTCCTTGTGGCACGCCTTTTGGAATCTCACGTATTGTCGACAGCGCATCCTTGATGAAGACTCGGAAAGATCTGTTCTTCAGGTATTCTTGGATCACTCTGATGATGTAGATGGGCGTCTTCGTCTTGTGAAGCTTGTGCAGGAGCCCTCTGATCCAAACAGTGTCGAATGCCTTTTCCAAGTCGAGGAGCGCAGCGGCAGTGTAGCGATGTTCGTTGAATTTTCTTGCGATGAATTCCGCTACTCTGGTAAGTTGGTGGGTGGTGGAATGCCTCTTCCGGAATCCGAACTGCTCGTCCGGCAAAGTGTGGTTTTCTTCGTGGTGTGGAAGCAGCCTGTTGAGTATAATCTGTTCAAATACCTTGCTCAGAGTGGAGAGTAGACTGATGGGCCGATAGTTCGTCGGCTGCTTCTTATCCTTGTTGGGCTTGGAGAAGGGCAGCACGGTGGCCATTTTCCAGATCTGCGGGAAATGTCCGGTCATGAGGCAGGCATTGAACAGTTTTGTAATGTAAATGATGGCTTTTTGAGGAAGATGTTTGAGTAAAATGTTGTGTATTTGATCGCTTCCCGGCGCCTTATTGGTCTTCAATCGCTTGATGATGACGGCAACTTCACTCGGCGTGCTGAAATGAATGTCGGCGACGTTCGTCTGCTCCGCTTGGTCCAGATCTCGAAGAGAGTCTTCTACAAGTCGATCCGTTTCCGGATCACTCAGGCCATCCGTGGCTGTATAGGCTCTCTCAAATCCGTCGGCGAGCGCGTTTGCCTTCTCTTCAAGTGACAGCGCGAGTCCAGAGCCGTCCAACTTCTCAAGCGGGGGAATCGTGTGGTCTTGATGTCTCAGGGCTTTCGCCATTTTCCATAGGCTGTTGTCTTTTGGCGTGAGTGACGTAACTTTCTTCGTCCAAAGTTCGCGCCTGAGATTGGTGATTTCTTGCTTGATTTCCCGCTGCAGGCAGTTGTAGGCAGTCTTGAAGTATTCGTCCCGCGTGCTGTGATATATGCGGCGCAGGCGATTCTTTTCTTTGATGAGCGATAAGACATACTCGGGAAGTTTGATCGTGTATGTGTGTACTTCTTTGAGAGGTATGTATGTGTCTTGTGCGTGTTGAATGATTTCCGTGAGAGTGCTAGCGGCTTCGTCAATTTCTTCTGATGAGCGCAGAGTTCCCGACGTTAGGTATATTCGTTCGTTAATTTCTTTCTTGAATCCTTCCCAGTCGGCGTCCTTGTAGTTTCGCTGTTTTCTGGGGTTCCTAGAAGTCGTTCCTCCGATGCTGAAGCTCACGGGCAGGTGATCCGACGAGAGTTCATCTAGCGTGCGTAGTGGCGAGATCGTCTTGACGTTTTTCTCGAGTACGATGTCCAGCGTGCTGGGGTACTTTGCGCGTGCTGAGTGGAACGTCGGTTTGTCCGGGGCCATTATCGTGTAGTTATGAGTCTGCATATGTGTGAAGAGCGTTTTCCCGTTCGCATTGCCTCTGTAGTTATTCCAATAGTTGTGCTTGGCGTTTAGGTCTCCTCCTAGAACAACAATTGGGCGCAAATTAAGTAATTTATCTAAATCTTCTCTCACCAGATTGTAGTTCAAATTGCAGTAGGCGGCGATGAAGGTATGCGCTCTATCCTCTATGATGACTTCGATAATTGTGGCTTCAGTATACTTCAACTTCGGAGTGGGGATCCTTGTAGACGTGATTGATTGACGAACGAATATAGCGGTACCACCGCCTTGTCCTTCCGCTCGGTCGTCTCGGTGAATTTCAAAGCCGGGCACTCTCAGCGGTATGTCGTGTTTTAAATGCGTTTCTGAAATTAAAATAATGTCAGTGTTTGTATTATTTGCTAGGGCGAGCAGTTCATCGGTCTTGAAACGGATGCTGTGGGCATTCCACAGGAGGACGTTGACCATCTCGGGATTAGACATCGAGAGTGGAGGTGATCAGCTCCATCAAGATGACGAGCTTCTCGGTCTTGTTTGTGCAGCGGGCCAGCTGCGATCGCACGCGCAGTAGACCCTGGAGCAGGGCCATTATGTCCACATCATCTTCGGCGGAGGCGGACTGTTGCTGTGGGCGGGGGTGCTGACGGGGCTCGTCTTCATGCTGCTGTTGCTGCTGGTGCGTGGCTGAGGAGCCACCGGCTACGTCAGCCCAGGAGCGTCCATCAGTCCTCGGCGCCGTCTGCGCCTGAGGATGTGGCCTGCTTCCTTGGGCCTGGCGGTGTGGTGGTCTCTGGCGCTGCTGCAGCGAAGAGACGTACGCTACCCTCTTCGGGCAGCCTCGGAAGTTGGCCGGATGAGGGCCGCCGCAGTTGCAGCACGCGGCTGGCTCGTCCCTCGTCTTCTTCGGGCACAGCGCTGAGGTATGCTCCAGCAGGCATTTCACACATCTTGCCGTGTGGGAGCAGTTTCGGGAGCCGTGGCCGAAGTTCTGGCATCGGTAGCACTGTGTCCCGTGCTGAAGGTGGTTGCTGCGGTGCTTCTGGATACGGATTCTGCAGTGGCATAGGTATTTTACTGCCGCCCTCAGCTGGCCCATGTGTACTTCCTTATCGAAGTGTGCCAGGTACATGGGGTATTCGGCCGAGGTGGTTGACATCCTTGTGACCTTTATGGGTGCAAAGCCTTGGTCCGCCAGGCTCGCAGCAATCTCCTCCGTTTCAACGTTTGGCAGGCCCTTGATGACCGCTTTCTTCTGCTTCTCGGACTCCGCCGTGTAGGTGTGAAAGCCGCGTGCCTCCGCTCGCAGCCCGTTCGTGAGAGCACGGTGGTCCGCCATATTCCTCACGAAAATGTTAGCCGTCCCGCCCCTGTTGTACCGGAAGGTGAAGTTTGGATGGCCCAGGTGTGCTTGTACGGCAGAGGTGACCTGCGCGTGTGTCAGGTCCCCCAGGGTCATTACGACCGGGGGGACGCGATCCTTTTTCGCTTGCTGGCCGCTGGTACCTGCGGGAGAGGAAAATGTATTATTATTTGAGCGCTTTGTTCTCGGTGCGCCTCCGCCTTCACTTACCTCCGGGAGGTCATCAAACCTGTTGCCGGTTGGCACCGGCCGGGAGTCCTGTGGGGATAGGGGCCGCTTAACGGGGTTGGACGGCTTCATCCATCCTTCCTCCTGGCGGGTCGTCATTGTTTCCATGTCCTGGGGGGGCTGCACGGGTCTCGAGGGTGGTCGGTAGGCCGAGGCTGGGCCTACCGGGGGGCGGCTGGGCCCGGCTACTGGCTCGGGCATCCGGATGGGCGCTGGGATGGCGGCGGGAGTCGCGGCTGGAGTCGGGGCAGGAGTCGGGGCAGGAGTCGGGGCAGGAGTCCGGGGCTGGTAGGCGGGGATGGTGAACAGGATGGACCCTGTTTGCGTCTGCCTTCTGTATTGGCGGGCGCCCGGAGGGATGATGATGGGAGAATCCTCCGGATTGGCAGGTATTAGCCGCGCGGGGTACATCCGCACGGCAGGGGTCCTACTCTTCGGCTTGAAGATGGGGATTTGGATTCGTGGTGGGGCCAGGGCGTCTTCTTCGTTGCCTTGAAAAAGGCAGTTGGGGGGCGCGAGCGCCTATGCAGGGAGCCGGTCGGTGTCCGGCCGGCTGACGAAAGAGCGGTGGTCTGGCTGTGTAAACACAAGCCAGACAGAGCGTGTATGCGGGCACAAAACTCTCACGTCTCGATAAGCGACTGTCGCAGGCGGCAGTCACGAAGCGAATCGATGATCTGAGACAATTCTTATCGTGAAACCTCCACACTACTCAAACCTCCAATGGAATTAGGGATACAGAAACCACAGATTTCTTATTTTATAATTCATGGCTTCATTAAGGCGATAAATCCAGTACCTACCTGATAGGAGCTTAATTTAAGGGAGAGGTGGGGTGTATCTATACGCGAGGTTAGATCGGATTTATAGATGAATAATAATTGGGGAAATTTCACAGAGAAAATTTGAAAGATTTTCGTGTCTGCTTTTGCGTTAACAGTTATAGAGCATTCTTCCGATGTTCCGAGTGTGTTCAAATGCGCCCGAACAGTTGCCTAGAGCATTCCTTCGTGTTCGGACGTGATCGCTTCCCGTATCGGTATCTTTAAATCTCCTTCCCATCTGCCTTAAATAATAATTATTATATTTAGGTAGATAGAGAATTCGTCAAAATTTTATTTAATCTGCTCAGAAATTTATATGTAACGAGAAAATTACAAGGATTTTTTGACAGAAACGAGGGGCCGCTATGAATAATTAAGACATTTAAACTCCGAAAAACAACCATTAAAAATATTACGCCGGTCATTTAGCGCCGGAAAATGACGGAATTGGTTGAAACGTCAAAACCGAAATGAAATTTAAATTAAAGTGAAATTCTCGAAGGATCTACCAGGAGCACATAACGGATGAATGGTTCGGGCAAAAAAGCTTTCAAGTCTAAGGGTAAGACCATAAAGAAAGCGGGTTTCGGCTTTCGGACTACCCGCGCACAGCGCCCGAGCGCGCCGGCGGTATTTTGTACCGAGTTGCGGACATCTGAATCTGGCTTCACTGTGTGCGCTTTAGTACATTTACATACAAACATTCTTGTCGGCCGTCGGCTGCCCATGCGCCGACTGCTTTACCCGCGTTCTACGTGTTTAGACCCTAAGGGTCTAAACACGTAGAAAGCGTGTTTCGGCTTTCGGACTACCCGCGCACAGCGCCCGAGCGCGCCGGCAGTATTTTGTACCGAGTTGCGGACATCTGAATCTGGCTTCACTGTGTGCGCTTTAGTACGTTTACATACAAACATTGTTGTCGGCCGTCGGCTGCCCATGCGCCGACTGCTTTACCCGCGTTCTACGTGTTTAGACCCTAAGTCAATATCCACTCCAGTAGAATTATATCATTTCGGAATTAAGTCCGACATTTTTAAGGACAGGGCAAATAGATTTATGTTATTCTGCTCTCCTGGTAGACGGAATATTATTATTACGCAGAACCCTTTCAATAAATTTTATTTGAAAAAGAAGTACGAAAAGTTTTTAATAAAGTAAAGGAAAATAATAAGTTTTATAACGAGGTTAAGCACTTTATAAGAACGTATTTGTTATTATTTTCTGGATATATTTCAAAGTAGGAAGAGATTGTGATGCTTTAAACTTTTCCAAATATGTTCAGCACTTTTAAACAGAAAACCACTGACAATTTTTTTTTTTTAAATGGCTCAACACATGATGCCCTGAAGAAAATAATTCCCCTCATGTGTCATCTTTGGGGATGATGTGTGATGGGTACTTTTAGGAAAAGGAGAAGATGTTCTGGGAAGGAAAAGGGTACGAGGGGTGGGTAGGAATCTGGGGGTCAGTGTATCCAGAAGTGACGGACGAATGGTTCCATCCCTCCCACTACGGTGCAAGGTGAGAGAGAGAGAGCGAGAGAGAGAGAGAGAGAGAGAGAGAGAGAGAGAGAGCCCTGCTGGAGAAGTCAAAGGGCCTCCATCAACCAGTCTCTCCCGATCTGGCCTGCCACGCAATTAATGATCCACCGCCAAGACCTGGACAAATCTCACCTCATGAACCCGAGCACCCCTGCTAAGTCATCAAACGTAGCGAACCACTCGTAGTGACCTATGGCAGAAGTTGGTTATCCAATAAATGGATCCCGGGACGGCGGTACCCATACCCGCCTACCAAATGAATTAAAGATACTTACAGGTGAAAGACCACCATTTAGAACCGAAAGGTTATAGAAATTGCTTTAATCGTGTTTGGTGACCGCTCAGAATAGTCAAATTCTCACATTCCTCTGCCCAGTCGTATCTCCTATCCTACTAGCTTTAGCCTCACAACATATGTACACCAATTGGGGATGTCATAGTCGCATTAGCTCAGACAGTTGAGACTCTGGTACGATATTCACATAAAAAAAATAATTTCGATGTACAAAAATGTTTCATTATTTTTTTCACCCTTATGCCTTGTTCGCATCTGACACCAAAAAGTGTTCACACTATTGTCAAGTAGAGTTCATTAGTAATCGACGCGTCGCAACATGACGGGCTGTAACGCAATAAAGCAAATACACTAATTAAGCTGATTGTAATGCTTATTTTAGAAGAGATGGAAGAATACATTAATGAGATGAAAATTAATAAACTACGGACACGAATATAGATTAATAGCCGCAAAAATAAATAATTTTACAGTAACAAATTCATTGACTGCGCGTAGCAAAGTCCAATGTTATCTCTATTTTGTCTGTTACGTTCTATTCTGTGTCTATTACGTTCCGGTTCCGGTTCAAGATGATCGCCGTGTTGGATAATACATTTTTATCCCGCAAGAGTTCGCACGACTGTGGTTCCTACTACAAGTGGTCAAATCGGTAATGGTACCTATCGGCCTGAAGAAAGTTTAAATAAGAATTGTCAAATGTCCTAGTGAGGTTAAAAATAAAAAAAAATATTATTAAAATATATTCTTTGAAATACAATCAAGTAGAAATGTTAAGAAATTTTTTTCATAGGAAAGCCAATAACTCAAAGCTGCATAAAATAATTTGCAAGGCAGACAAAAACATTTCACCTTTAAATTTATACGACGAGATGCCAACATTTTTATAAATACCAACCAGTTATTATTAGATTCTTGGTCAAATAGAATTGTTCACGCAAAACCCTTCAATTATCTCAACCAAACATTTGTTGAAAAACTTTCGTCAAACAAATGGTTGAGTATTGGAGAGTTGAGCGCAGAAATTTTTTTTTTTTTAAAGAAAGACAAACATTCCCGGGTTACGAATAACCCAACAACATTTGAAAATCTCCTACTACCACCACACTAAGCGGAAGATGTTGCTTGTGTTGTGGTGGAGGACTTAGCCAGCCGAGGAATCGAACACGGAACGCCTGGGTGAGACCCAAACGCGATGCCCACTGAACCACTGACCAAGGATTTATGCTTGCTATTCGAGATAGAGTCATTAATACTAAAAATTATAGGAAGCATATAATCAAAGATACAAATCAAATTGATGATTTATGTAGAAAATGTATGGCTTTTCCGGAAACTATAGAACACATTATATCAGGATGTTCTATATTAGCGCCGTCTGAGTATACATTTAGGCATAATCAGGTTTTAAAAATAATTCACCAAAGTTTGGTAATTAAACATAACTTGATTGACTGTCATAATATAGTACCATATTATGAATACGAACCAAATTCATTTTTAGAAAATAATTTCTTTAAAATTTACTATGATAAAACTATACTAACAGCCATACCAATTGGTCATAATAGACCTGATATAGTTTTACATGACAAAATTAAAAAAATAACTTATATCATTGATGTAGCTATTCCAAATTCCTGTAATATTGAAAAATCTGTTTCTGAAAAAATAAGAAAGTATACAGATTTAGGAAATGAAATTAAAAGAAATTGGCATTCTCAGACTATAAAAATATTACCTTTTGTTATTTCGGCTACTGGCATTATACCTAGCTCTCTTATTAAAAATTTAGGCATATTAGATTTGTCAAATAATTTGTATATAAAAATGCAAAAATCAGTCATTTTAAATACATGTAGAATTACGAAAGATTTTTTAAATATTTATATTGAGGGATCAGTAGGATTTATCGGTCAAATTAGGAATTCCACAGAGCCGAACCCTCGTGAATTATATTCCCATTTAATAGTTTGGTAGATTAACGTGTTGTTCTTGTATTGTTTTGAATTAATTATACTTATATAATACACTTGCATAACGTGGATTTACTAGATGATCATTTATATGGAAAAGTGTATGAAAGGGTTTAGTTTTTCCTATGGGAAAAACTAAACCCGTTCCTGTAAATCTGGTGAATAAAAAAAATACATGTAAAGAAACACTAAATATTAAATAAAATATTGTAAATTCTTACAGAAAGTCGTATTTCCTATCAGTGGAAACTTCTTGGGAATTATATTCGCGAAGTTCTTGAAAAAAATGATGACGCTTGGGCGGACATTCAATTTTAGTAGGGTACAATTTTTTCTTACCGAGAAAATACAAGACCTTCAAGTCTATAATAGCAAGGTAACTTTTTAATAATACCCACATGAGGTAAAAATTGCAAAGCGCTTATGACGCCGTTTTATTTGTGTAAAGAACATTAGCTTTAAATTCAGTAATTTAAATGATTCCCCACTTACCGGAAAAGAAAATCTAGAAAATGAAAAAAAAAAAAAAGAAAAAAATCCATTTGGAAACAAAATCATATACCCATTGTTAGCGCCTCTGCCCACTGAGGCAACTGAAAACTCTCAACTGCCAACTGTCTTTGTATGACAATGTGATGGCCCGCACACTTCACAATCACACAAAACCCCGTTGTCAATGGTAACGCAAGCGGTGACTCGCGACTGTCACTGCTGATTGCCCTGGGCGGCCGTTGCTAGTTGCCAGCTGTCAGCTGATTGTTCTTCGTCTATGGTTAAACAAGCTTTTTGACCAATCAAGACAGAGAAAACAGCAGGTTTTAGTTGGTTTTCAGTTGCCTCGTCAGCGGAGCGCCTTACTCTGCGAAAATTTTTGTCGGTTTCCTATTTTTGCCATTAAATTTACTTTCTACTTCCGCTCAATAAAGCTTTAAGATCATTGACCCTTTGTTGACCTCATGTGTCACGTGTGTTATTTTTACGCAAATTGCTATAAAGAAAGCTTCGCATTTCAACCAGTGAAAGTATGTGAGCTTTTATGACTTTAGCCCAATAAATAATATTCATTCCGAACTGATTGGAAAATTCGTTGGACTTTTATTTTTATTGACATTTAAAGGCTCGTGTTAATGACCATTTAAATACAGAATTTATTCGTTTTCGCTTAGCGATGACATTTTCCTGTGAAAGGTGAAAACTGTTAACAGTACAATGATCGGTTGGTATTTGAATAAAGGTTAGAAAAGCTACAAAATTTATTATTTATTAGCCTTTGCTACACAGATTTCCTTTTATTTTATTATTATCATTATATTTATTTATTATTTTACTTATTAATTTCGTTAAAACGTTAAAATTCATAAAACTAAATGAAGTTCATAGGATTATACAGTTGTTTTATAATAAATTTTGAACTTTAGAGCTATTTACTTTTTATTTATTTATTTATATATAATTTGTACATTTATTTATAACAATTACAGGCAATATAGCCTAAGACGTTATAATTGTACCATTTATATAAAGGTAAATTTATATACATGTAAATGTAAAGCGGTTATATATTGTTATCTGTGGGTACCCTTCGTAATTTTAAATCGAAATACGGAGCACGGTGGCGCTGTTGACAGCCGAACTATTGAGAAGGAATAAATAGGAAATCGGTATACTCGAATTGAAATACTAATTTTAATAAACATTGGCACTTCGCATGTATCTTTTGAAACTAAACATGAGTTAATTAGATAATATATAATCATTATAAGCAATAATTATTAGCCTGAAACACTCATCCACATTGAAAAAATCTCCCGAGAAAAGATACATGCCGCCGACGGGACTCGAACCCTTGTTCCATATATTGAATTATTTGGCGGGTAAGAGATAAGCCGACGTAGCTCAGTAGTTAGTGCAGTTGACCGGAAATCAGAAGAACACAGGTTCGAGTCCCGTCGGCGGCATATATCTTTTCTCGGGAGATTTTTTCAATGTGGATAAGTGTTTTAGGCTAATAATTATTGTTTATTATAATCGTAACTCTTTGTGCTATGCATAAAAATCATGTCTTAAAGATTAGTTTATCAATTAAAAAATAATAGACAATATGTAAACAGATAATAGACAATACGTGTATCTAATATTTGTAAAATCTAGGCTTTCGACCAAAGAAAAAAATCAATAAAACATTTTTTCTCTGCCACACCAAAATAAATCAAACGGAAATATATTGGAAAGTTAATATATATTTGGAGACAACTCGTATCAACAGATGACAGGAGATTTTCAGTCGATAAGAAGAGGAACTTGTCTGAAATCATCCGCTCCATTACTTCTGATGAATATCGAATTTAGCTCATACATATTTCATTGAATACATAAACCAAACACTTTGGTTCGATGCGATATTCTCAATATCTTCCCAATTTTAATAAACAATAAAATTTGGGAAATGATTAAGGTGGCAAATTTATATTTATGAAAATAATAAGTTGTGAATGATGAATACTTGGAGCAAGTTGATGAGTTTGTGTATTTGGGAAGTATGTTTACGAGAGATTGGAAGGCTGATAGGGATATTGAAAAAAGGGTAAATGCAGGTAACTCCATTAACGGTGGACTGAATGCCGTTGGCTCCAACAAAAAGCTGTCCAAAGAAGCGAAGCTAGCAGTCCACGATGGAGTGCTGGTACCTACCCTGATGTATGGCAGTGAAGCATGGAACTGGCAGAGAAAGGATGAAAGTAGACTGAATGCTGTAGAAATGAGATCCCTGAGGCGTATGTGTGGTAAAACCATGAATGTGGAGATCCGAAAATAATACAAGGCCGATGTGAGCGTAATAAGTAAGATTAAGAAAGGGACGCTTAGATGGTTTGTACATGTAGAGCGAATAAATGAAGAAAGGAGTGTCAAGAGAATATATGGCGCAAATGTGAATGGTAGAAGAAGTCGAGGACGCCCGAGGGAGACATGGCACGATCAAGTGAATCAGATACTTGAGTCGAGCCATGTCAAGAGTCAGAATAATAGAAGAGCTTGTATGAGAAGACATATGAATGTGAATGAGGCGAGGAGTGTATGCCAAGTCCGAGTTGTTTGGCGATCCGTTCTCTCTGCCTACCCCTGCGGGGAAACGGTGTGATGGTTAGTTAGTTAGATAGTTATGAAAATAATACTGATAACAAGGTAGTATTGTCATTTGCATTTAACGGCTGAATAGAGTAGTTTTGTTTTTTTGACATATGAAAGATCCCCGTTAAACACTGATTCTAGATTCTAGGTCCGTTTCAGCTTTTGAACAAATTGTGATCAGTAGAAAAGTTCAACTGTAGGTAGTATAGTTACACGAAGAAAAATGTTACTAAAAAAAGCGATAATTTTAATAGTAAAAACGGTTAAAAACGGGACTGAAGTTCTTACGAACAAATTAACAGTGTTTCAATGTTTATTGGCGGTGAAATACGTACGAAATTACGTATACCAACAAATTATTATTACATGTTCCCGCCAATAAACATTGAAACCCTGTTAATTTGTTCGTAAGAACTTCAGTCCCGTTTTTACTATTAAAATTATCGTTTTTTTCGAGTAACACTTTTCTCCGCGTACGCTTGTCAAATGACCACAATTTGATAGAAAATTGAAATGGACTCGGGATTTAACGGAAACCTTTGAAATGTGAAAAAAAATGGCACTAATTGGCCAAATTTTTATATTTTATATTAGGGTCATATCATCTTTGGGGATGTTGTGTGAGGCGTCGTTTTGAAGTAAGGAACGTGTGAACATGGCTCAATGAAAAATGCCATCGGGGATCAAACTTTCATTTACATTTTTTACTCCAAAATGCATGACATTTTCACTGGTTAAACTATACATCCTGTATATCGGTAGAAGTTCAGAACGCGTGGTCTTAGGATGAATAGGGTTTGTGGATAGCTTCCCCTCTTTGTGGCTTTTATTTAGTCTCGCGAATTGGCGGTTTGTTTCTTTGTTTTGCAACCAAAATCCCAACCGATTGTCCGGACTGCTGCCATTTATCAATCTATCAAATAATGGCTCGGTAAAGAATAAGCCATCCACAGAACATTGAAAAGTCTAGATTATTTATAAAATATCTAGAGATGGTAGATTGCACAGGGTCTCGTCATTAAACAGTAGATCTTGGGTCTAATCAAGTTGGCCACCCCTGCTCTAGGGCAATGTGATATTATGTGGAGGTAAACAAAAGTAACAAAAATAACAATAATATAGGTAAAACAAAAATAATACTTGAAAGAATAATATTGTTAAATGCCAGATAATGGGTAATGCACCAAGCTGGAGGCGCCTAGCACATTACAATGTAAACAATGTGGGGTGGCCATAGTTGATTTGAAATAAAAATATAATTTTAAATACGCCATTTATTTAAAAAGGACTAAGATAAAAGAATAAACACATGTATTTAAAATTATTATTATATTAAGTTATTTATTAGGACAAAGACGAAAAAATGATTTATACAATACTATTAATTTACACGGAGAAAAATGTTATTCTAAAATACGATTTTTTTTTTTGGAAAACGGTTAAATACGGGACTGAAGTTCTTACAAACAAATTAACAGGGTTTCAATGTTTATTGGCGGGAAAATGTAAGAATAAACGTTGCTTAATAATGGCTTTAGCCGTGTTTAGTGACTAGATCTGAATAGCCAGGTACTTTCCCACATTCCTCTTTCCCATCTCCTTCCCTTCCCCACTTACCTTCAGCCTCACAACATACTCCACAATTGGGGATGCCATAGTCTCACTGGCTCTACTACTATTATTATTAATTATTAAAACAAATTTTGCACGTATACCAACAATTTATTCTTACATTTTCCCGCCAATAAACATTAAAACCCTGTTAATTTGTTTGTAAGAACTTCAGTCCCGTTTTTAACCGTTTTACGAATAAAATGATCGTATTTTAGAATAACATTTTTTTCCCGTGTATAAAGCAGAAAGATGAGAAAATTAATTAAAGGCAATCCTCAAATAGATAATTTTAGATTCTTCTTAAAAGAATATAAATTAATATAATATTGTATACATTATAAGTCAGATTTTTAAAAATTGCGTTTGGATCAGCTTGTGCGGTACCTGTTCACATTTAAAAAAATAAAAATTCTACCCTTCTTTGGCAATTCCCAGTCCATGGCCGGCAGAGGAATGGCTCCAGCATCGCGGAACAAAGAATGTCCCCTAAAATGGCGGCATCAATTAACGGGCGTCTATATAAATGGCCGACAATACGAGAGAAATGGCCGACAATGCGAGAGAAATGGCCGCGGGTTGAGAGCTATTACCAATGGTTGGTGTTTATTGTTACAACTATTATGATAACTTGAATTGTACTAATTGAATTTTCATTCATTGCTCGATGAGATACGGTTCGGTAAATGCCTAAGCTATTATTTGCGCAAAATTTTGCCATTTTCTCTCAATTTCATTCTCTAATCTTATTCCATCGGTTAGTTTTCAACCCCTCAGACCTCGGGCCTATTCTGTTGGAATGTCAAAATAATTCCGCTTTGCGATAAAATCCAAATAAATGGAATATTTCTGAACGCATCGGAAAAGTAAAAACTGTTTTTGAAAGGTAATGAAATTCGCTTTCAAATTTAAAAATTCTAAATAAACATAATAAGTAATGCTAAAATTAATAAAAGTTATAAAAATGGCTCACTCTACGTTTTTTGTAACTAAAATTACTGATAAAAAAAATAAAAACACATATATTTTTTAGGCAAATGTATTATAAACTTTATTTGCAATTTTTTGTCGTAAACGATTCACGCAAAGTTGAACTCTGTGTATTGAAGCATGTAATGGATGATGCAAAAAGTCACTGAGAAACAAGAATTGGTCAATCGAAATCAAAGTTAACCCAAAAACACACGCTCCTAGGATTGTGTGTATTGATACACATAATAATCCCGAAACGTCACTGAGAAACAGCATTTTGTCAATCGGTGTAGACCGGTTGAGATTTTCTAATTTTTGGGGAATCCCCAATTGGGGAATGTTGTGGTCGAATCACAAACGCACGAACACGGTTAAATCCGTTTCAACCATAGTTTAAATTTGGATAGGTGTTTCGCCAGGGCGATACTGAGAAAATCTTCCACTCTGTAACACTTATTTAAATTAATTAATGAATTAAACATAATTCATAAGGATTGCTACCTTTACCCCTCGATCACGGAGACCGTCAAATCATTAGTTGTGTTGTCGCGGACTCCCTCCATCATTGCACAAGCATTATTTTACCAATATAATAAGGTACCAAGGATTTCAGTAACTCCTACACACCTACCATTGTATATCCTACTAATAAACCTGAAATTGCATACTGAATGAAGCATGTCATCATTTCCCGAAGCGAGGAAATCGCTGCATCGTCTTATTGAACGAAAATAACAAATTTGTAAGGAATTCCCAGACCTAGAATGCTAAGATTATTGGCACAGATTCCCTAAAGCTGGCGCCACGTTTTGAATCTTGAAATAATGGCATTGTAGAAAAAAATAGAGGTTATTTGAGTTGAGTTAAAAATTTTTCTTGCAAGGGTATATCTTTAAGGAGATGGACTTCAGAGTCCCGGTTAATTGTATCTGCTAACGTACTTTGATCAACGACTTTTCACGAAAATTACTAATCTATATATGGGGTTAAGGGACGTACCAGACTTATATGTATAATAAATAATATAATGTTTTTAAACCAGTGAATTTTCGCTCGCCTTCATACGTTTGTTTTTTTTTATGTTTTATGTGTATGTATATATTTATATACTGAGATGCATCCGTATTTCTAAAATCTCTTTTCTTGACAATGCATTTTTTTTTCCTTTTCAATATGTTGAATTTTTTAAACGTGTAATATCTGTATAAAATGTACTTATAATGTCTGTTCTTCCCGTAATGAGTTTTTTTCTCAACTCATTGGGAATAATGTGTTACTTACCATGTTTTTGTAATACATTATAAATAAATAAATGTGTGAAATATTTTGTTTCACAGTTTTATATATTTATTAAACAACCTGAGAGTACCCGGCATGCGTTGAAATGACACTCAAAGAAAAAAAGTGTTTTAGTTCTGTTCATTGAAGTGCTTTTGGATACACAATTTTTTTTTCAGTCTGATGCGTACACGAATAAATCAGGAGGTTTTCAAAAGGCCACATATAGCTATCCGTGTGAGAAGCACGGATTTTTTCAAATTTATAAACAGTATAACTCGTGAATGGATCGTTTGAATTCAAAAAATAAAAATGATATCATTAGATAACCACTTTTCTAAAATATCCCTGGGAAGATTTTTTTCGATTTTTTAATTTTTGATGACCCTTAGAAGTGAAAACACCGATTTTCGACTAAAAATGAGCCTATTTGTTATTGTAAAATTAATAATTATGAAAAATAAAAATAAACTCCCAGGGATACATGGTCATTCATGTAAGGAAGTAGTATACAAAAGAGTGGAGTAGATTTTGATTATACCGTTCACCGGATTCAAAAATGACAAGTGTCGGAAAATCGCTTCATAGTTTTGTATCCCAGAAAATCCAATATTAAACATGAAAAAAATGTTCGTACAAGTTCGATATCTTATTTAGTTTTACTCCGATTTGTTTCAAATTTTGAGACAACAATCTTAAAATGTTGCACAATCATTTGAGCAATAAAAAAATAATAGGCTACCCCCCCTTAAAGAAGAACCCATTCTAGTGCTATTTAATGTTACCTTGAATAGTATATCTTACTAATATTATAAACGCGAAAGTAAGTATATTTGTTGCTCTTTCAAGCAAAATTTACTTAAATTGTATTTTAAATGTATCGAAAATAATTATTATTATTGTTTAATAGAAAATGTCAAAATTTGAGAATGACATTTTGCAAAACAATGATTGATTGAATTGAATTGAATGATTGATTGAATCAATGAATTAAAATTCTATTTTGGAAAATATTTAAATTAGTGAATTTATTTGAAGTACTCGCCTAATACTTTCAATCGAATCAAGAATTATAGATATTTTAAATAAATAGGTTAAGAATTTTGGTATAAACGTAGATGGGACCTAGGAAAAGAAAATAGATTACTCTAAGTACTAATCCTATGCGCAGACGAAGTCGCGGGCAGAAGTTAGTGTGATTATATTCTTGTTATGTTTTTATCATATTAAAAAAACTTAATTAACTAAAAAAGATTGTAACTCACCAGAAATCCAGGTGCCGTTGAACCTGAGCGGCAAGAGATCCCCGGCCAGCAAGTCCTGCAGCCGGAGACGCCGCCCCCTGACGCGGGGTCCCTCCTCGGGCGGGGTGAGGAGCACCACGGAGGTGACGATGAGCGCCAGGACCGTCACGATGACCAGCAGCGCTATCAGGATACCGCGCCAGTTGCGCTGGTTGGGATTGGCTGACACTAGCTCCTGAAATATAAAATCCATCAATTAGTTTTTAAAAGTGCCAAGTGACTCTAGAAATGTTGTTTTGTTCATTGGTCAGAAGTCCACTGAAGTTTGCTGCCATAATGTGGAATCCTCAATATAAGGTATGCACAGATTTAGTAAGTAGTGGTGCAAAATTTAATTTAATTTTCTACCTGTCATTTAATAGTTAAATTTATCTTGCTTCATTTCCGTCTATGGACTTTGACACATTTTATCTTCCTTTTTATACATCAAAATTATCTTTGCATCATTTGTATATGCTTTCACGAGAAGCAAAGTATCAAATCATTAAAAACTATTGTTTGATATTAGCTTGATAAAACTATTAATTGATATTAGCTTCTAAATCATCTCATCTCTATTGCGATTTGATTTTAACTATTTTATTCGCAAATTATCAATATACTCGTACAAGTAATATAACACAAAGTGTTCATTACATATTCCAAGTATAACACGCAAACACTGGGCGACAACTCCTCGTATGGAAGACGAAAGTAGGCATAAATTGGAGCTCGATTTACGCCGACTCCAGACGGCTCCGGAGACCTACTTCGGAATGTACATATAGTATACAGAATACATTTTCGAAACATTTACTCAATAAATACAACAAATCTACAAATAATATGTTAACTTTACAATCTGCTAAATGATAAAATAGATAGTTTGTTCTCCTCATTGCTTTAAATTTTCCAACGAGGCGTACCCGGCACACTACGCTTCTTCGTGTGGAAGCTAACAACACTAATGGAGTGAATAACTCACCAGTTACTACACTTAGGTCGGGTTGTTAGGTCATTGGCCGAGTTGGAATCGCGATTGAGTCTCATTCAGGCTTCCCGGATTAAATTTCTCGGCTGGCTAAGTCCTCCATCACGACACAAGCAATTTCCGCTTACTGTGTTGGTAGTAGGAGATTTTCAAATATTGTCAGAATATGCGTAACTCAGAAATGTTTGTCTTTTTATTAAAAAAAAATTATAAAATAGACTATGACTTCAATAAACCCCACAAAAAGAAACCTGGCCAGTGCAAATCACCAAAACAAAAAGTTAGACGACTCGGAATTTTTTCAAAAAATTTCAGCATTTTTGAGGAGTATAGCGATTTATGTGTTGTTGACGGGTATTTTGTATCTCTTTACTCCATAAATGTCAAAGAAAAACTGACATTTGCCGTCATTTGCAAAAATTATGTCATTTTCCGATAGGGTGGTGACTTTTGCGCCACCTTGTGAATACGAAGGATTTTACTTTAATTTACAAGTTCGTCCGAAATTGAAATATTTGTACATAGTTTCGGATGTAACATCTTACCTAAATTACCTCCTCTCCATTGAATATTTCATCTCTCAATAATAGGTACTACAATTGTCATTTTTCCCATTGTTCTGTAAATGTTTTTATTACAAGGTGTTTCAGAATTTTTTGAGCACCATACTAGCAGCAAATGCTCGTGTTGTTCCGGCCGATTTACTATTAACTCTACTTCTATAATTCTACATGTACTTAATAATGATTATTGCACGATTAAATTCCCCGTCAACCTTGCTGTTACGCAAAGACAAACACGAGAAACACATTAGCAATAATTAATGCTCCGAGACATTATTTCATGGCTTCAGTCTTCCACGACAACACACGCATTAAGTTTAATGGCTGAGAACATAGATGGCACCTTGTGTCAAACACAACTTCTGACATTGCGTCACCTCATTTGAATACGGTTCTAACTTCACGTTATCTTGTTCTAGATATGGGGTGTCAAAGTTTGCAAACTTCTGTACTTAATCTATTTACCAATTTCTGATTTTGAGGTTGAATCTTATGTAAAGTATTTTATTTGATTTGAAATTAATAACCCAAATATACGGAGAATCCTAATAACAAAAATTACCATAGTGCTATTAATATTTGTCAATTAAGCCCTAAGGCTCAAGGAGGGAATATCCCAATATTACCAAAATAAAATATCAGTAATCACAAAGCTTTTCAATTATATAAATTCATATATATTCACGTCAATTAAAAATATCTATCTACTATGTAACATCATTCATAATTTTAATAATAAACTTTATAATAACCTATATGTACCTTAAATTAACAAAATAGAAACTTAAATTGAGACAATGTTGTGTACCCCTGCCCAAGTTTGTATAAATTCCGTAGCATAAGAATTTCAACATCAGTCTGAAAATGTCCGTAGTAAAATGAAACCGGTCCTGGTGAAAATAAATAAGTGTAACAAAGTGCAAAATTTATTTAATTTCAAATCTAATACAATGGAATCCCACCACGACTTAACAGTTCAAAAACTAGACTCATTAAAGTATTTTAATAGAAAATATTTTGTACGAAGGCATCTTAAATATAGATGCACTATTCCTGTATAAATTAGATAACAACAATATTCAATGTCCAGTTGCTATATAATAAGATTCAATTAATGCAAAACGAACTGTAATCAAAATTCTTGCCTGAACAGACTATCCAATAATTACAATAACACATGTGTAATCGTCGCTTCAGTTCCTTTTTATCCAACAGACCAAAACGTATATCAAGAGAAATGACGCTTTAATGTTTTTTTTACGATAAAAACACATACATTTTGGAAGACGTAAGACAAAGTGCGTTTTAAAAACCCCTTAAATAATCTTAAAATTTTTTTGAACGATTATCGTATAAATAAAGACTTTGTGAGAAGAAATGCATACCTAACTCAAGTTCACGAAAAATGGTATGTTAGACAAAAACGAACTAGAGCGACGTAATGTATCATTGTGCAGTGGACAAAAGTGGAAATTTTCAATTGCGAACTTACCTACTATAAAAAGTACATAAAATAGTATTTCTCTGATGTTTCGTCAATAATGTTTCTTTTGTTTATATTTATAATTCTGTTATGATTCGTATGTACAACCTGTCTTCTTATGGTTACCAATGTATTGATTTTTTTTACGTAATTTTTGGCTTCATATTCCTTAGAGGTAGAGTCACCAAGAGAAAATCTATAATTGGTTTTATTTTGGCTATATTACTCATGTTCAATCTGAAAAAATGTTAATTGTCGATTTTCGATGATGTATACTTACCATTTTAGAACATACATAAACATGCAAATAGAACCATATGCAATCAGCTAGGGCATAATAATTCATTGCATAAGGTTCTAACTACATTTCTCTAATGCAATTCCGAACTAGGGCCACGTCCTATTTAAATATTTCGATTAAAATATGACATACTAAAATACTTTACACAAGATTGAACCTAAAAATCAAAAGTTGTTAAATAGTTTACAAAAATTCGTCTTTGGAAACATTGAAACCTCAGAACACGATAAGGTGAAGTTAGAACCATATCCGACCAAAGTAACAAACTACAATGCGACTCGTAACAACGATAAGCTGATCAACAAAATAGAGAGTGTACGTGGTATTATTATTATATTCGTTATAGTGTGGATAAGCTATTAGGAGGATGGTAAGAAACCCCCTCAATAGCATGAAATAGTAAGTAAAAAAAAAGTATAACATAAAAAGTAAGTTTGTTCGTTTATTAACAATATTAATTACGTATGTATTACAAACCAATAAAACAGAATAAATGAGAATGTAATAATAACAACACTTAAGAGGCTAGACTATGAACCACACGCGGAACATCCGCGTTTGTCATTCTGACCCGCTCACAATAAGCTCACGCACACTTACAATACGTGCGAATGCGAAATGTGCGAATGAGACAACGCTCAAATTTACCTACATAAATCGCTAGAAAAGGGGTTTATGGAGAATACACTTTTCTACACCGAAACTTTCACGAAATTGAAATTTTTTTAAATATATATTTTTTAGAAAGAAGAAGCTACGTCGGTAGCTTTTTATAATTTTATAATTCTTTATAAGAGTTGAGTTAGCAGCACTTTTTCCTTAAATAATATTTTTTGATAAATCGTACATGTTTGACAGTGAATATTTACGTTAATACGAAACGCATCAAAAATTCGAAAACATATCGACATAGTTTTCACCCTCTAGAAGGCAGTAAATAATTTTTTTATTCATTTTGTGCAATTTTCGATGTAGAAAAGTGTTTTTTTCCCGGGCGTCCTTTTTGTATGGGCAGAAAAGCGAAGTCTATCATCTTAAGGATTGTTGCATAATATTTGCATACATACACTTTTAAAAAGAAGGGATGTTTTTTTATAAAAAAATACGTCAACAGAGCATGTTTCATTCCCCACACGACGCAATTTCTAAAGACAAGAGTTGAACATAAAATTAGTGTGAGAAGCAACTATATTAAACAGAGCATGAAGTCTAGTGTTATAATTATTGGGTACTTGATAATTTATCATATTCACTACTACCTATCCAAATATCCGTTGATGATTTTAATTAATAATAAAACATCACAGATTTTTCTTCGCTGTGATAATTCGGGTAGTTTAAGTAATTGCATTAAATAATTGGTTAATATTGATAATAAATACTGCCACCTCGGAACAGGCTCAGCTTAGTGAGGTGGCATATACCTAAAAGAATGTACATAACATGTAGTTTTTGGTTAATAAATAATTTTTTAAAAAATATATATAATTTAAATTTTCTATTGGAATGCGTAATTTATATGCCTTAAAAATCTATGCTGTATGTACTCTTGAAACTTTTATGTGAATATGTAACGCGCCGTGACTATTATTTTAAGACTTTTTAACGGAGGTCATTTTACTACCCTAAAGGTCAAAGCTAATACGTTCTATTCCAATGCCAGACTCGGGAAATGTCCATAATGTGAATAATAATGGGGAGGCATTAAAATTGCATAAAGTTTCCGAAATTACGAAACTTATTGTCAAGAATTATAATGCCATGTCGTCAAACCGACGAAAATATTCATGATTCATGATCACTGTATAGATATAGCAATAGAAGTGTGTTGGGGCGTGTCTGTGTGCTAAAGTGCAAGCTAATTTTTAACTCATTTCTGGAGAAATTGATCAATTGTTTTTAAAATGTCTTTCTTGAAATTATTATGGACAGATTGCTTAGCTTTTGAATCCTTGTCGTGATTTATTTTGGGGTATTGTACATGGATATACCTTCAAAAATTATTCCAATAAAAACTATTACAACATGATAATTGATCTTTTTTATTGTTGCTTACATATTCTATTGACGAAAGGGTATATATACAGGGTGTTAAGCATCGTACTTGAGTTACTTTAACCAGTGATTCCTGACATTATTTGGAGTAAAAATTGTAAATGAAATTTTGGTCTCCGGTGACTTTTTTGATGAGATTTTTTTTTTCAAAAACTTTTTCTTCAAAATCAAATAAAAAAATATTCTTCCACTTTTGTCGCTGGTCTCTAAGCCAAGTAACTAACCAACCCCTCACCCCGCCCCTAACTTCCCAATACCTACTGACTTTTATGTTTTTGTAGAAAAACAAAAAAAAAATTCAAAAATGTCACCGGAGACCAAAATTATATTTACATTTTTTACTTAAAATAATGTCAGGAATCACTGGTTAAAGTAAGTCAAGTACGATGCTTAACACCCTGTATATAATAACTAAAGTGTGGTCTGTAATTGTAATCATAATTTTTGGAAAACAACAGATATTTTAACTCCACAGCTTACTATATATGTTACAAGAATTCGAGATAAATATATTTGAGATGACCTTGAATTTTTTTTAGGTATATAAAACGCCAAGGCATTTCATGATACTAGAGCTCACCGTTTTTAAATTTTTGCTTTTTTCAGTTCAGTTTTTCGACTTATATTATTATTCGTTTATCGGTTGGCACATGATTGTGTACCATTTATTAGGTGTATATTTCATAAAAGAAAAACGTTTTTTTTTCTTTTTTAATTTAGTATTGAATCCTCAATACAGAAATTCGACTCGATTTCACCTAAATTGACATAACTCCATTAGCGCCATCTATGATTTTGATCCCCCATGATTTCAAAAAAAAAATGTTTTCGGTAAATGTCGCTAGGTGCATTGTTAATTTTCTTCTGTGAGTGCCTACTATAACTTGTGAGTATTTTATTTTAACTCCTCGCACTAGAAATATTAATTTTATAAATAATTTATGTAGCGCCCTTTGAAAGATACCTCAAAAGCGCTTTTGTAGTAATATTACAATACTTCCTTTCGCTTACTTATTTTGTATTTTATGCCTACGGCATGTTTTTATATTTAAACCGTTTTAACGGCACTCTGCTCACTCGGCTCGTTGGTCTAGGGGTATGATTTCCGCTTAGGGTGCGGGAGGTCCCGGGTTCAAATCCCGGACGAGCCCAAATTTTTTTGCCTTTTTATTTGTTTTTTTTTTTTTATTATAATTAATATTTATTAATAAAATGGTAGAAAGATATCAAACAGGATATTAAAGTTTTTTTTCGGGTTCAAATCCCGGACGAGCCAAAATTTTTTGCCTTTTTATTTGTTTATTATTATAATTAATATTTATTAATAAAACAGTAGAAAGATATCGAACAGGATATTAAAGACGATTTATACATTTTTGTTATGTACCATAAATACATTTGTTTGCATTGGCTTGACATTACATAGGCAATACATTTTGGTATATTTATTTTATATATATTATATAATGTTTTTATTATGTCATTTTACTGACTTTGCTGACAAGTGAGTATAAGAATGTTATTGTTCTTATTTTTCTATAAAATGCTTCGCAGTCTTCGGTGTCTGAATGGATAAAATGTGTCATAAAAAATACGGTCAAACATGATGTTACACATTTACGCCTCAGGGATCTTATTTCTATAGCAGTCAACCTACTTTCATCATTTCTTGGCCAGTTCCTTTCTCCACTGCTATACATCGTGTATGTTTTATATTATTATTTGTGAACTAGCTTATAAATTTTATTTACCCACACCGAGTTTGATAAATTATCAACTAAGCAATACGTTGTTTCCAGGTGGGTATGCAGAGTAAATAAACCGCTACAGAGCTCTGCTTATTACAATATTACAATATTTAATTAACTTGATCGTGCCATGTCTTTCTCGGGCGTCCCCAACTTCTTCTACCTTTGACTTTCTCGTCTTATATTAACAATTTCTTCATTTTATTAAATTCTGGAACATGAAATGCATAAAAACTGTAATACTTTTTTGACTTGTCTACAGCGAGTGCCAGGAGAGAATGGAAGATCGCGGCATGGAAATAATATTATAAAACCGTACTAACGCTCCACTGGCCCGGAAACAGTAACCGTAACATTTACATAAAACCTCTTCTGCTTTCTCGACTCCTGGGCTTGTAGTTCGGATAAACTGGGATTTATTTTTAGAAAAAAATGTTGCTCGGCTTTTTAAAATGCAAAATTTATCAGAATTTTAAAACTTTTTACGAAATATTTTGTGAACTCTAGGGATAATGTTATGCTTTATGCCCTTTCACCGTATCAATTAGAATATGTAATAATAAGATGGGGCATCAAATGACATAAAACAACTTCCCAAAGTGGCGTCAACAACAGAAATCTTTAAATAGTTAGAGTAGTTTCGGGTATTATGGCCTTGTGGGCCAATATGGCCAGTATTTTTTCTCCGACATCATCCAACACTAGCGGTTTACATATCCGCCATTTTGTCAAACCCTTTCCCTTGACCCCCTCAGGGCCTCAGGGCCCTCAGTCGATCCCTGCCAGTGATGGTACGTCTGGGGAAATTTCCCTAGATCTAGGGGAGAAAACTATTTTTTAGGGAAAAGGTACAAAATCTGGGGAAATATTAGCTAATTTCTTTTTTTTAAGAATTCCCATGAATCTTTTGATGTATGTACTCACATAAATCAAGCAATGTTGTTTTTAACACTCAACCATGGATGTTTGAGTCTTGAGTGTTAAATGCCCGAAATTATATCTTTATAAAACAAAGTCGGGTTAGTTACACCATTTATAACTCAAGAACGGCTGGACCGATTTTTATTTTATTTTACCGAACATGTACAAAAAAACGTTTATTACCACTTCAAAGTCCCTTAAGTTATATTTCTGAAGTTAAATAGTAAATAATATAATTTTTTTGTTTTGTTTCCTAAATAATGGCTGGTTTCAATTAAATGCTCGGCCAATCGTGATTTATCCGGATGGCCTAGTTTGCATGCTCAAAAGTGTGTTGAGATCCTTTTAGAGATGATTCATGTCACCTTGTCGGATCAAGAAATAATTTCGATAATAAATAATTGATACTGTTATTATCATTAAAAGTAAGCACAAAGTTGAGTTTATTTGAGCACACAGACGTTCACACAACGCAATTCTACTGGTTTTATTTTCAGTGACGTAAAATGTAGAAGATATTCATCTCGAAGGATATTATTTAATTTCCGGAATAAAAACCTTAATGTTTGACCACCGCGAGGAATTAAACTCCAAATTAAACTTCAGTAATTAATCCTAAAAGTTCTAAAGTGAGCCGTTACGAAAGAACACGCCTCTCATCAAATAATTACATTGCAAAAATGTTCCGTACTTTATACGGGTGACGAGGACTTGATGCGAAATTTTTTTTTTCTGTTTTTTAGGTAAACAAACAATTACACATATTTTATTAAAATAATTACATATTACATGTTATTTTAACCAGCGAAGTTTCCACATAAAATTCATATTATATTCAAAAAACATACCTAGACGATTAAAGAAAACATAGAGTAAAGTTAGTAGGAAAAGAAATTCTTTAGATGAAAATTAAAAATAATTAAATAAAAACACAGATGAAAGTGTACAGGATAGACAATGTTATTTATATTAAAATAATACATTTTTATGTCATAAGTTGTTATGTTCCAAGATAATCACAATTAAAAAAGAAAAACAACATAAAGAGAATTAGAAAATAATACACAGCAGGGGTACAGTGTTCGTAATTAACAATTTGTTTGTATTTTTTCTAATTCACATTTAGTAAATTGACCTGAGGACAAATAGAAAATATCAGCGTCTTAAAGATATTATTATATTTTGTGCACTACTGCACGTCCTAAGAAATTAATATTGTGTGCAGTTAGTTTTAGAATGTGGGATATGGAATAGTTGTTTGATCGTGTATTTCCTATTGGACAGTGGAAATGAATGTTTTCTAGGTTTTATTTTTATCATTAGTGGTAGATACGCTCAGTATAGCCAACGTTGTTCTTCTTCAAATGGCGGAGGAAAAATGACGGAGGTCAAAGTGGGATGCTGAGAATATCAAGACAGTCAACATTATCAGGAGTCACCTTGTTCAGCACAGATGTGTCTTCTGGAAACTGATGAAGGGAACATTCTTCCACGATGTCTTCCGCTGTTTGAATATGTCCACATTCATGCAATTCAAAATACTGTATTCTTCAATTATTTCAATGACCATTTTCAAAATTGGAACCGATTTGCCGGGAATTAAGACCATCCCCAATTATGTATTATATTTAGATGAGACACGAAACGAAAAAATAGGTTGAGCTTTTTACCTCTAATAATCCAGCGAAAGAAATAGGATAGATAAAAAAAATGCCCCGAATTCCACGGATAGCCAGAAGCACAAATGTTTCCATTCTGAAAGAGCTAGGCATCCAAAAAAGGCTTTCTATCTATCTGCCTACAACGTATTCTAAGATATTGTGGAAATAAGAACTAGACAAAAATAAGTTATGCGGATTTTAATCACGGGCAATAAAATGCAGTTGGCAACACTGGATTTTCACACGTCGCCTACCATTTAGGCAATTCATTCAGAATTCCGCTGCTCTCGTTGAAGGACACTTATTCTCACAATCTTTCTGATCATTTATTACTTATTACGTTGATCGTGTGTTTTATATTTGAGTTTTAAAACAATATCGTAAGTTTTCCAAACCATCGGAATTCTTATTTCAAAACAAGATCAACCAATAGAATTGTGATCGTTAAAGTAAGCAGTCACGATCCTCTGTACTGGTGACCCCGACGTGATTTGAATATTTTGGGCACGTTGCTCGCCAAACGTAGGACTCCAACTTGGATCAACTCATAGCCACTGACAAATTGAAACTCTGAAGAAGCAGAAGATGGTCACCAATGCGATGAAATGTCCAAGTATCGCGTACTAGGATGTCCTTAGCTCTCCACCCAGCGCAGGACCGCGAGGAGTGGAGGAGCCTTGTCCCCCAAGAAAATTGGAGGAGGGGTCACGATATTCAGCAATAAGGAATCGACTAAATAAGAAGTTCAATTTGACATCCAACGATCGACTCTTTCGTTTTCGCTCGACGAGACAGTTGTACGCAATAGAACCTCTATAACTATCCCGTGATTTTTCACTGCGGTCTTCGCTCCTATATGCATATTTATGTACCATTCAGAATCAATATCAGCCACACAATATTTTTATCGTGGTACAAAGATATAGTTTAATATTTGAAAGAAATTCTGCAGAATCATGAATGAATAAATATTTCATGAAATTTATTTTTAAATTTTGATAAAGCCTAAGGCAAAAGCGTATTTCCATATCTGGGTCAGATGTAAAGGCGTATTTTTAAGACGAAGATTAATGCTAAATCACTAGTTTAGATTAGTCTTTACTAAGATTCGGTTTACATTATAAATACAAATAAATATGCTTGAGATAAATTGAAGCTTTTCCTAGTGTTTACTATGAGTAGTAATAAAATAAAATGGTTAATTACTGTACAAACAATGTAAGCGTAAACTACTAAAAAATATTTTTTTTTATAATGTATTAAAACAACTTTTAAAAAACACAATTTTATGGCTAAAATTATCTGTGACATTTTTCATTGATTAACTTTTTTTTCTTCTTTATAAAATTACTCACAAAATAAATTTATAAAAAACTTTTGAGCTTGAAATAGAGGCGTCTAAACTCCGTTTGCCAAGCCATTTGTACGCCTATTCAAACAAGTACAAGAGTCCCAAATCTGTGGAAGCGTTTGAAACATAATGATTAACAAAATTGAATAAAAAAATCTATTGTAACGAAAATAATTATAAAAATTCAATTAAAAGTGTATTAAAATGTGTACCATACTGCATAAAATGTAATAATATATTATGGAATAATATATTATGTAATGACATATTATGTAATGACATATTAGGTAATGACATATATTATATAATGACATATTATGTAATGACATATATTAGGTAGTATCTCCTGTTATAATAATCCATGTCTTCTTGTGCTGGGGCCGCATCGGCGCCTATCGTCCCGAAGTAATGCGAAAATTTGAAAAAAATAATTAAAACTAAATTTGAAAAAAGAAACCATCGGTTTCGAAACATGTAGATTTTTATGAATAATATTTATTGGTGAAAACACAGTTACTTGTTTCATTTTATGATATTTTTTAGTTGTTGTAAGTAAAGTGTCTAATTTTTAAATACATAATACATTAGTATAATGGGGAAACTTATAATTGGTTTCTCAGTTAGGTGAATTAATTACACGTGTATAAAGGAACCATATTGTAAACTGTTTATTTCCCTAAAAGAAAATAAATAAATAAATATCATCGACATTCTTTTACAACGGATATTGAAGTAACTAATTAACTAACTAACCATCACACCGTTTCCCCGCAGGGGTAGGCAGAGAGGAAGGACCGCCCAACAACTCGGTCTTGGCACACACTCCTTGCCTCATTCACATTCATACATCTTCTCACACATACTCTTCTATTATTCTGACTCTTGACATGGCCCGACTCAAGTATCTGATTCACTTGATCATGCCACGTCTTCCTTGGGCGTCCTATTTGAAAATGTTTTTATCAATGCTGCCAAATAAGGAAAAAACTTTAACGCAACACAGTTACACCAGTAATGTACAAACATCAATCAACCATTAAATATTTGCTGTCATTTTTGAGATTTCTTTTTATCGAAAATATTGCTGAATCAGTACCGAAGTCTACAAATTTATAGCAGAATGTTTTTCATTGCTTTTATCGTAGTTCAGGCATGAGTCGGTCTTTTGATATACCAAAACACTGAACAGATAATAACCTAGAAGTGAATTTTATGCCGATTTGAAAGACAACCGGTGTAATATAGATAATTTACAACTGACATAACGGCCAATTGTTACAAAGAATTCAAAGACTTCATCCAATTTCAAAGTTAATTTTCTTAAGTTCTGTGTCCAGTTGTTTCACAGAACTGAAATAATATCAGAACATTCACAGAAATTGAAAATTAACTTCGGAATTTGATAAATTGTTCAAAATCTATGGTTACATAGTTATCAAAAAACCATTCATCGCCATTTTTTTTTTTTGACAGTTGAAAGGTTTCTGTTTTATGCCGATTCTAAGTTAGTTTCAGCCTTTAAACAAATCGCGATCAGCAGGAGAGGACAACTATCATGTTGTTAAACTTGCGTCAGCTTATTACAATTTGATAGAAAGCTGAAACGCACCTAGAATCGACGTTTAAATGGGACCTTTAAAATGTAAAAGAAAACATAATGACGCTGAATGGCCATGTGATGACAGTGTTGTTTTTGAATTTCTGCGAAACAACTAGGCCTTAGGCAAGGTTCTCGACTAGCGATCCAAAGGTCACAGGTTCAAAATTTTATTTGGTGGATTTGTGTTTTCACAATTTGATCATTTAAATTAATATAAAATGGCTTTAGCCGTGTTTGATGACTAGATCTGAATAGCGAGGTACTTCCTCACCTTCCTCTTCCCCATCTCCTTCCCCTACCCACTCTTTATATATATTTTTTATTTGGAGATAACACAGATACAGACAGTAATTACCAAGACAATTTATGATAGTTACTATAGAATTTGCCTGCACCCTAACTATATCTCACGGATATAGTTTCTATATTTCGTATAAGCGTCACAACCTAAGAGTATGGATATTAGAGAGACGGCATGTGAAGTGTGCCCGCGCGCTCCAAGTGTGCCTTTTCGAGAATTTTACCCAAACGGCTTACATTGGCTGCTGGTTTTTGGCCATTTAATACGTTCCGACAGCAGCCATTTTACATGGTGACAGCCAATGTCAGCCCTGTGGGTAGAATTCTCGAAAAGGCACACTTGGAGCGCGCGGGCACACTTCACATGCCGTCTCTCTAATATCCATACTCTTAGGTCACAACATTCCCCAATTATTGGGGATGTCATAGTCTCACTGGCTCTGGACGGTTGGTAGCAGTTGGGACACTTGTCTGGTACTCACATAAAAAAACATTAATTGTGACTATTAAGAAATAAATTCGATATTTTAAATTTTTTATCATTTTTCATGGAAGTATTGAAAACTTGGCTTACTTTGAGCACATGGACACGCCCACAACACACATCTCCTGATTTGCCTCTTCGTTGGGCATAAAGTTCTCAGTTCATCCAATTCCCAATAACAATCGATGCCTCTAATGATCCAGAACTTTTCCCCAACAATTTATATAACAATAATAAGGAAAATAACCATTCATCATATCACTCTTATTCTTGTTCTTATTCTTGTTATCTATCTAAATTATGATAATTGTTTTTGAAAGATCGATCACAAGAATTCTGGGAAAAGATTGTAAGCAGACGGTGGGTGTAGTGATATTGCAATAATACTTGCCAAGCGATCACGAATATCAAACAACATTTTTGTAAAAATAGGCTTTTGGATAGTCGATAGTATTTTTTTTACGTTAGCTTCACCTTTCGGGATGCTGTGCGGAGGGCGTTTTTATGGAAAGGAAGGAGAGGAAGTCCTGGGAAGGACAAAGGTATAAGGGATAGGTAGGAAACTGGGGGTCAGTTTCTCCAGGAGTAACGAACGTCTGAATTGAACTCTCCCACTGCGGTGGTGATCCGAGAGAGTCCTGATGGAGAGTTCAAAGGGTCTTCCCAAATTAGCTTCTCGCGATCCGGCCTGCCACGCCGTAGGTTGGCAGAGATGGACTAAGACCCGAATAAACTTCACCCCATGAACCCGGACACCTTTGCTAAGTCATCAAATGTAGTGAACCACTTGGGGTGGTCTAATAATGGGTGGGTGTTGTTTATCCAACAAAAGTTTCCCGTGGCGGCGGTACCCATACCCGCCTCCCAAATTGGTAAATGTATGAAGAAAATTTTACCATAATATTATAAGTCAAACTTGAATGCATATATCAACACATTCGATGTTAAGAGGAAGCCACAAGCCAAGAATATGTATATTTTTGTAGATCATGCCTTATATCACCACGGATACAGGTAACAGGCATAAAAATCGCTTGGCAAAGGAAGTCTACAAACGATCGATTTCAAGCGCAAAGGTGGTTTTGATTTATTCAGTCACAGAAGATCTTAGCCATAATATTGTATTTTTTTGCCGTGTAATTTCTTAGAAATAAATAACGATATAATATGTAAATTTTAACGCATTGGTCGAATGCATTATACGTATATTTTAGTTTTTAGTATTAGTTATCGGTGGGTGCAATCTGTTAGCCGTAAGTTGTTATAATAAATAAATGCTTTTAAGAAGTTTACGCTTATATTTTTTATAAAGTAATAAGCAATTTTATTATAATTCTACTCAATGGAAATGGTAGGATAAGCTTCAATTTATCCAAAGCATACATTTTTGTATTTATAATTTAAACGGATTTTTACAACTAGGCTTTGCCTTGACCTCAGGACTGAGAGAAAAGTCTAAGAAATAATAATGGTTACGTTTATTTCACGCTTCCGGGAATTCTTGGCAGGATTGACGAGGAGCAGAGGTTAAACAGATAGCTGTGTTTGTCTGTTTAACTGTCGTTCATTTAATTCCTTCACCCCTTTCACTCGCAAACCTTACTGAACTCTGCGTTTACAGCTTTAATGTAGAAACACAAAGAACGCGTGTTTAGGCTTTCTGGTTAGTCGGCGCATGGGCGGCCGACTGGCGCAGACGCGCCGACAAGAACGTTTGCAAGTAAACGAAAGGCTGCGTATACATATATGTCTCTTTTTTGGTCAATACCAGAATTCGGATAGGTCATATGGAATCCCCTATACAAAGTTAATGTTAAAAGGTTAGAAGGAACTCAAAAAAAGGTATTGAAACACTTAGACTTTAAAATCTTCCGAATATCTAAAATACTCGTTACCATCCCATAATTTATCAACTCTAGAGGATAGAAGAAATATATCCAACCAGAAATATTTATTCAAAATCATCAACAACGTTATTGACAACAACTATCTTCTAGAAAACATTAATTTTCAAGGTCCAATTCGAAACACCAGATCAAACCAACTATTCCAAATCCCACATTCGTAAACAAACTACACACAACATTTATTTCTCGGAAGGACGTGCACAAAATACAATAATATCTTTTCAGATGCTAATATTTTCCATTTGTCCTCAGGCCAATTTAGTAAATAATATAATAGAAAAAAATAAAACAAATTGATAATTATGAACCCTCTACCCCTGCTGCATTTTATTTTCTCATTCTTATTATATTGTTTATCTTCTTATTTTTTTCATATTTATTCCTGGACATTATCTCATATTTTTATATAGGTTACATAGTTGAATTTCACATTAGCTATCCCATATGCTTTAATATGTGTTTTTCTTTTTAAATACTGTTTCTGTTTTTTTTTATTATTATTTTCTTGTTTTACTACTTTATGTTGTCTTTAATAATCCATGTTTTTCGATTTATGATTTGAATTTTATGTGAAAACTTCGCTGGTTCATGCAACCCAAAATTAAAAAAAATACATACATGTAACAAAACGCGAAACGAACCATGAAATATGTGAACCACGAATATGGATCGTTTCGCGATACATGCATGTAAACGCGGCGGCTCGGGCACTGAGCGCCAGTAATATGAAAGCCGAAACCCGCGTTCTTTGTGTTCATACTCTTATTCGATAAAACATGGTTCCATGACAACTCAGAATCAACTCAACTCAATAAATGTTTAAGTTGCATTTAAAGAAAAACTGTGAATTTATTCATAGCTGTAACATAACACAACCAAATGTGTTTTTAATAATTTTCGGAGCATACTTCGCGATTTTTTCATCGAGAGAATTTCATATAGATGTAATTACCGTTTCGGCTCTACAAATGTACAGGATATCCAGAGGATATTACCGAGCGGCTCAGTTCGCTATAAATTACCTTATCATTGCAATACAGGATCAAACGCTGAATTAAATTTCACAATTAATCGTCTGCATATACTTGGTAATAAATATGTTGTTAATGATGCTATATATATTGAAAGAATATAAACATACAAACATTGTTTAATTAGAGGTGTTTTTCATCGCTTATCAATTTAATTATAATCAATTGTTTTCGTCTCCTATTTTCTACATATTTTTTTTTATAATAGCCGTCAATCGGCGTTAATAAATAAATAAAACATTATCTTCAAAAATATATATTTTTTTTTAAGAATTTAAAAACTGAAAGTGTTCTAGAGAAATATGTTATAAATCTGTGGAAATGCGGAATACGGGGACTTAAGTCTACCTAAATAAGATGGCATTTCACCCTGACTTGTGAACTTATGATAAGGGAAGGCTTTTCTGAAACATCGAGTTAACAAGGTATAACCGTGTTTAAATAATGTTAACAGAGATAAGTCAATTTGTTTCGCATATTATACTCGTCTTCTTAACTACACATTGAGACACTGTAGATTTTATTCTGTAGACACTTCTCCCACTGAACTGATAACACTGCTAATAATGTGTAGTGGGCGCGTCTGTGTGCCGCAGAAAGCTTAATTTCCCCATACTTAATGACTGCGAATCAATATGTGTTTTTATTTCTAAGGTGAACTGTATTAAATAATTATTATAAACTTCGCTTTGATAAAACTATGTTTAAAATGGATATTTGTTAAGGATTTTTTTTACATTAGCTCCACACAGGAGGCCTCGAGGGAAAAATTCCCTCAGGGCCTACGTCATATTTGAAGATGATGTGTGGAGGGTTTTTTAAGGGAAAGGAAGGAGAGGGAAGGAAAAAGGTTTGAGGGGTGGGTAGGAATCTGGGGATAAATATGTCCAGGAGTGATGGACGTGTGAAGCCATCCCTCCCACTGAGGTGCAAGGCGATGGATCGAGAGGGTCCGGCTGAAGAGATCGAGATCAAAAGGTCTCCCTCAACCAGTCTCTCCCGATCTGGCCTGCCACGCAGATGATCGGCAGATGCATCCGCCCCCAAGTTCCGGACAAACCTAACCCCATGAACCCGGGTACCCCTGCGAAGTCACCAAACGTATTACTGTATTATGTTGAATCAATATTATGATCTCAAGGGACACAGCTGGTGGTAATCACTGCACAAATTCAAAATAATTCAGATTCAAAATAAAAGCACTTCTTCAAAAATTCTTCTTTTACAGAATCCTTGTCTTCTGATACAGTATTGTGGTGAATTGATATTATGATCTCGAGGGACACTTCTGACGGTAATCACTGCACAAGAACATAACAGATTCGAAATCAACGCCCTGAGAGAGAGTTGATAATTGGTTTGATTGATCATTATTTTCCTCAGGGCCTCCTGTGTAGATTTTTTATTTATTTATTATTATTATTATTTTTATTTATTTTTTATAGATAATACCTTACAAGAGTCCCAACTGCTCCTGTCTGGAGCCAGTGAGGCTATGGCATCCCCAATTGGGGTATTTTGTAAGGCTGAAGGTAAGTGGGGAAGGGAAGGAGATGGGGAAGAGGAAGGTGAGGAAGTACCTGGCTATTCAGATCTAGTCACTAAACACGACTAAAGCCATTATTAAGCAACGTTTCTATTCTGAATGGTGGTCTTACACCAGGGCGATACTGAGAGTATCTTCCACTCTGGAACGTGCCGCGATTATAGTATATATTATGTTTTATTAATTAATTGTGAAATAACACAAATTAATCAAATAAAATTTAAATATAAAAATAAAACCCGCGACCTTCCGATTGGGAGTCAAGTGTCTTACCACGGACGGTCGTCGGTTAATGAAAAAAAAAATTGCACTGAGAGATTATTGAACAGGCTGCAAACAGACAGATTGTATAATCATTTATTGCTGTAAATGTCATAAACGTAGGTATATTGGCTATACACTGCCAGATAGGGATGGTTATGTGGATAACAGGTTGCGAGGAGGAATGAGGGTACAAAAAAGCTTAGAGGAAAATGCATTTGGTTGCGCCAACATTGTTGCTTCTGTTGATTGTGTTGTATTTATGGTTGGTGTATATCTTACTAATATTATAAACGCAAAAGTTTGTATGGATGTATGTATGTTTGTTACTCTTTCATGCAATATTTACTGAATGGATTTTAATGAAACTTTACAATGATATAGCTCATACATCAGAAGAACATATAGGCTATAATTTATAAAGCTAGCTATTTATTTTCAATATATTGAAAATAATAATAATTGTTTAATAGAAAATGTCAAAATTTGAGAATGACATTTTGCAAAAATCAAAATTCTATTTTAGAAAATATTTAAATTAGTGAATTTATTTGAAGTACTCGCCCAATACTATGCTATTATTTATCTTTTTAGGAACATTTTCTTCCCTTTTGGTGATTTATAACCTGTTTAATTTTTCCATGCCAAGACCAAAACTTCAATATTATAATTTGTGCCGTGGTTTAATTAATATTCATACAAATTATTGCTTTAAGTATGGTTGTTAACACTATGTAAATACCACTATGGGGACTAATCGTAAGTAAGAACGCGAAACATCGCGTGAAACTGTGAAACACCCCGGGATATTATAAATGTAGGATTTGTGAAACTGAAAGTATTTATTAAATTTTTGCCACAGGATCATTGCATTTAAAAAACAAATACCTATAGGTACCTAATCAATTTTATTAAAATGATTTTTTTATGATCAGAAATTTACCTTTCGGTGTTAGACGCTCCGCCCACTGAGGCAACTGAAAACCAACTAAAACCGGCTGTTTTCTCTGTCTTGATTGGTCAAAAAGCTTGGTTAACCATTGACGAAGAATAATCAGCTGACAGCTGGCAACTATCAATGGCCGCCCAGGGCAACCAGCAGTGACAGTCGCAAGTCACCGCTTGCGTTACCATTGACAATGGGGTTTTGTCTGATTGTGAAGTGTGCGGGCCATCACATTGTCATACAAAGACAGTTGGCAGTTGAGAGTTTTCAGTTGCCTGAGTGAGCGGAGGCGCTTAGAGTGAACACCGTTCAACTTCAAAAATCACGAAATTCGTCAAAAATAACAAAAGAAATAGAATTTTCAAATTAAGATTTATTAATTATTTAAAACAATCTTGTTTTGATTATAGGTAGGTACCTACCTACTCAATCACTTGTCTGAATTATTCTTCATACAAGCAGTTCCAATTTTGAAATTGACACTTAAATTCATTGAACCTGATAATTTCACGCAGGAATAATGGTATATTCAGACTGGGTCGACGTACGTATGCATCGCTACGCCTAACAATATCTGGGCTACTTAGCAACCATAGATTTTCAATGAAAATGTATGTTATAGAATCACATTGGCCACACGCATCGCGACGTGCGATGTCTGTGGCCATTTTCATAGAAAATGTATGGGTTGCTAAGCATTGTTTGGCGTAGCGATGCGTACGTACGTCGTCCAGTCTGAATCTACCTTTATGCACATCACACACTGCAATTATTATCTACATTCGACTATTTTTTTTCACATTACTGACTTCATTATTTTTTTTTATCATAGAGCACTTGTTTCCAATGAAAAAGATGGCTCCCAATAATATGGAAAAAAATGGTCGAAGATAATGTTGTCAATTCCGAAATTTGAAAAATGAGATTGACAAGTATGACGTTTAAATAAGAATTTATTTATTTTATTTATTTATTTACATTTGATACATTTAAAGCCAAAATAACAAATAATATTACATAATAAGAGAATATATTTAAAATGAATACAAGTGTTATTACGTTGTTTTAGGTCGATATTAGTTCCTAGCTAGGCAGATTGCCTGTTCTAAGGAACCAAAGTGTGTAAAGTGCCAAATGCAATTTAAATTATTATTTTTTTTTTTAATTAATGCCTATGTACTAAGTTTTTACTAAATGTGCCATTCATAGGTAACCATGTATATAATTGGTAACGGTGTTCGTGCCGGTAAGGCTAGAGGTTCTGGGTTCGAGTCCTAGTTGCGACCATTATCTTTTATTTTTCTGTGTCTTGTTCTTTTTTCATATTTTTGTTTAGATTTGCTATCTTCTTCAACAATGATATATTACATTGATGGGAATAATCTTAAAAAGTTATAAAAAGAGAATTGTTCTAAAAAAAAATAAAAAAATAGTACGTTTGATTTTGATGAATATCAAAAAATGGGTTAGAATAAAGCACTCCCAAGAAGTGTGATCTGTACCGATTTGAAAGAAAACTGGTGTCGCAAATTTACCCACCTCTTCTCGACTGCTAGGCCCCAGACAGACTATCTCTTTAAAAAAAACGATACATTAGTTCAATCAATTTCACGATTAGTAATTCTTTGTGATTTTTTTCCAATATTAGAACAAGCACCACCATCACAATGGTTGGTCTATTACGGTTAGATTCAATTCGTATCAACTCTGCGAACGATACAATCCATCATTTATAAATATCGTAGGTATTATTTGGTTTTCTGAGTAATGGCGGTAGCCTTATTTGTATTTTAGAACCACCCAGTCATCGTTTCAATGTGAAACAGGGAGTTTCCTAAGTGCTTTTAACCTGATCATTACAAAGTTAGGATGAAATTTTTAGTAGAGTCTGTGTTTTGGACATTCGGCCACTTTATGCTAAATATATATATACCTCTTCAAAGACAGAACGGCTTTTGAAAATGTCCAACTGCATGAGATACTAAAACCAAAAATTATAAACTCTTACTTATCCCTTTCGCTAAAACGACTTTTGGCCAAAGAAATTTGAGATAATTTGCAATAAAGCTATATATATAACGCACTTTCACTGGCCATTAGACAGAGACAGAACGCAATTTATTTTAAACAAATCAGACATCAGGATCTGATCAGGAAACATTCCATATTCCTTTTCAAAGAACCAAATTAACCTTCTCCCAACCTGATACGTTTTTAGATTTTCACGGCCATTTTCGTTGTTTGTTTTTGGGGTGTTATGCCGTGTTGTGCTACCTCCTTCTTTAGCCGACGTTTCGGACAGCGTTGCAGTGTCCATCATCAGGGCAGATCCGGCAGATCCGTCGATGTGAATTTGTATAATATAATTTGTATAATAGAATACCGTGTCGTCAGCTTCAATCCACTACGAGCTGGTAGGTATTTCAGAAGAAAGTGAACTACTTTGAAAGGGAAATTTCGTGAAAGCGTAGTATTTACGTTAGCCTGGGGCCTCAGCAAATTTGGGGTATATAAAGTTGATGTCATTTTGCTGTCTGATGATATATTATTTTCTATTCTTTAATAGAAAAATCTTGCAAAAAAAAAATCAATCACACGTTGCCACTGATCACACTCCTACACTTTGCGACGGGATCACGTGATACTCGCGCTGTTTCCTGTGTTATCCTGCTGTTGGATCGAGACGGAATGTTTATTAAGTTTTTGGTTGTTGTTTTACATCTTACTTATTGTTTTATTCTGATTTAAAACTATATTTCAAGAACACAAGCACAATCAAACGATACAGCTTATTGTGTAGGTTCATCTTTAATGTCACAATTGTATGGCGCTTTAGCCATTTTTCCTTACCAGCGTCGATATGTAACCTTTTTTTTCAATTCAATTCAATTCAATTCATTTTTTATTTTAAAACATTAGAAAATTTGATATTTTATGTCGTTTTTAAAATACATTTACATTACAAAGTATTACAATTCGTATGAGGTAAGGATACTAACTATTGAAGTATTATTAAAGCTTGCCTTTTAACCACTCGAGCGCTTTTTGCCACATTATGGCACTATTTCCAAAACCTCGGATTGCTTTGTTGCCAAAATGTGGCAAATATTTTTTTATTATTATTATTTAAACCACTATATAATTTATTTATTTTTTCGTTGTTTGTTTTTGGGGTGTTATGCCGTGTTGTGCTATCTCCTTCTTTAGCCAACGTTTCGGACAGCGTTGCAGTGTCCATCATCGACATCGACGTATCTGCCGGATCTGCCCTGATGATGTACACTACAACGCTGTCCGAAACGTCGGCTAAAGAAGGAGGTAGCACAACACGGCATAACACCCCAAAAACAAACAACGAAAATGCTTTTGGCCGTGAAAATCTAAAAAAATCTAAAAAAAATCTAAAAAAATCTAAAAACGTATCTTACAAAATATAACAAAATAAGTATTCTCTAGATTCTTTAAAATGTTTTGGGGTTAAAGATTTAATTTTTTTTTTTTTATAAATCCTACAAATATGTGATAATAGACAAAAGATAGGGGAATTCATTGGCTACATAGAACTATAATCAGTGTGTATGTCTACGTATTCAAATTTGGAGGCATGATTTTTTTAATGTAGGCGGAAAAATTTCATATAGCAATCCGAGAAAAAATATTTTAATTGCTCTGTCGCTCCAATGGTTAAAGGCTTCACTAACGCTAAATATGTCGATATCCGAATTAATTCTGTTCAACAGCATGATTGCTCGATGATACCTTGATGGGTATAATCTTAAAAAGTTATTTAAAAGAAATTCCAATAAAAAAATTAAAAATATTTTAATTACAAATTTGCTACACACTCTCTGAACACCCAGTGCTGGCAATATGGGGCCACGAGCTCCCAACACCTTAGCGTTATTATTGTAATTTCCCAATTTGCCCCGACATTGTAGCTACATTCTTTCACACAACTTTTTGTACAACATTTTCCCGTACGAACCCATTCCCAGCAATTTTTCCATATTTCCATGCGATGTTTGCATGCACGTCAAGTCGGCACGCGACGAAAAATAAGTAGGAATTCGAAGAAGAAAAGTCATGATTTTCAGAAATATCAATCTTCTAACTAATCATTTAACTTTTCTACAATGTTATCAATTTAAATAATTACTTCCAAAAACCACCACATTTTTTATAATAATATCTTATTAAAAAAATCTATAATTGTTTTCTCATTTAAGAGGGTATTACCAGAGAATACAGGGAATTTGTACTTTTTAAATAAAATTGTAGAGGTGTTGACCCTTTTTTACAAAAAAACATAAATTGATTTTGAAAGATTGTTATTTTATCTGGTAAAAGCAGTTTTAAAATTTTGATAAACTTAATTTAATTTTAATATAGTAAGGGTAAGGTAATTTTCAAACGAATTATTGTATTATACCACACAAATTTCAAATCATATAATCATACAACAAAATAAATCAATACATAATCCAGTAAAGACATTCTTCAGAAATTTAATTTTAGTTAAATTAAAATCATTAAAAAATAAATCCGAGAACGGGTTTTGTGACAAAAAATACCTCAGTTTTTCTATTTATTTAAGGTCTTACAAACTAAAATATTTCTTTTTTTACACACTTATTTTGTTTAGACATTATTAAAAAATCATAAATACTTATGATCAAAAAATACTAACAAGAACTACACGATATTAAATAATTTATCATTGTGCGTTTTGAGCATTTGTATTGCTTACTTGAATGTATATATATATTAAAGCAAGTTTTTAATGAAATAAATCGATATTAAATTTTTTATTTAAAAAAATTGATTTGGGGAATAATCGATCTTTTTCATCGAAACCTCCCTGTACAGTTTTTAAAAGTAAAAGTATTTTAAAACTTTTATTCTCAGCCGCTGGCCAATGGCTCTTAAGTAAATTGCACAAAATGTAAAAACCAACCACATTGGTATTCATATAAAATGAAATTGTGGTGTAGAGGATTTATATCTATTCCCAACATCCTTCAACTCTTTAGCTAGGTAGTTTATGTAGTTTTGAAGTGTCTCAACAGATGTTATTAAGAAGTACGTTAGAAGAGTGGCGACTTTCACCGTTCACGTCTAATGCACGAACGGTTACGGAAATAGCTGAAGAAATATACGATCGAGCTGGGCTCCCTCAGTGTTGGGTTCACTGGCTTCAGAATAACTTAGAGTTTAGAATAACTTTGGACGGACGTCTGGCCCAGTTAAATAGTTATTGTCAACCACACGATAACGTAAATAAAGAAATCCCGATGACATTTATTGCAAATTCTCGAACACATTTCAAGTAATCTCAATCTCTGGAATTGAAGAACAATCCAGAAATCAATTATGTAAATATACAAATTAAACTCAATTTATCGAAATTATCTGAAAGGCGAAGAATATTAGATCTACTTTGACTAAATTTTAACATTTTATGCTTCATATTATGTTCATTTGCAAAATCTTTCATTTTGGAATGTGTTCCAAAACAGCAAACCAATTTAAAAACATTTTCTTCTGTTTTCTAAGATTGTTCAACCCCTAAGGTATGGACACTAGTATTAAAACGAGCATGCTTTTTAACTGTCATTTGCTTTTGTGTGTCATGCTTTATATTAAGCTCATGAATAAGCGTGATCAAAGTAAACAATTAAATACAAATCCCATTTATAAGCAGACTCTCGGCCAAAATGGAAGCTTTGCAAGAAAATTCAGGTAGGTAATCCAAACAGAGTCCGTTCACTATAGTGGTAACGATATAATGGGAGTCAGTTCCATCCGCACAGTACTAAACCAAATAATCGTATTGTTGGTAACGCAATTATTTAATAAACTATTGTCGAAAGAAAAAAAGAAAACATAACATGGATTTCAATTTGGATCTTTAATTGGATAACTTAAAGAGCAAACCTTGGTGCATATAATCATTTGTTAGTAGAGATGTCTCTCTTTTTGTCGTTTATTGTGTAAAAACTGTTTTTTTCTTTATAGCCCCATGGGAAAGATTTTTTAATACAAGCAAATAAATTGATGTTTCTCTTTGTATTCATGTTACCCTGCTATCCGGGATTTTAAATTATACCAGGAAAACATGAAAAGGAACCTGTCATATAAATGTATTTTCTCTGAAATTTGTATGGATTAAAAGTCGGGTCATATATCGTCTGTTCGGCGCCATTGTGAAACGTAAAAAGAATATTACTTCAAGTAAATACATATAGCAATATTGTGTAAATACCCACTCCGTCTTAAAAATAAGTGTAGTTTTTAGTTGTAAGTCATTAGCTATAAATCCTTGTTATAAACCATTTGTAATATACATAAAGGTTAAATGTATAAATGAATTTGTAAAGCGCCCTTGAGGTGATTTTCTCACGAAAATGGCGCTATAAAAATCATCCAAACATTATTATTATTATTAACAAATAGTTCTGTGAACAGTAGATCTGGCTTCCAAAATAGTTAGTGTGTTTCGAATTTTCTCTTATTTAATAAATCAAAATCAAAATTTCCTCAGAAATTAATAATTTGTAAGTAAGTACTTAAATACCTATACATAGACTAAATACTTTTTTTATGTCCAAAAATTTTATTTTTTTCTTCAGTATCATACAATAAGACATTCTTCGACATGTCGTCACTGGACGCTCAGCCGAGTAACCGCTCTACCCCTCATAATACAATACTGATTTTTTTAATGTTTTAAATTGACAGGACACCAAATTTTTTTACTCCAAATATTGTCAGGAATCACTGGTAAGTCAAGTACATCCCCAAATAGATTTCCAGACTATTTGACGATCTCCGGCTTAACAAGTTAAAACTAGTATTACCGAATAATATTCATTATATTTACCGATTTGAATGATTACTGATGTCGCCAACTTACATAAGATAATTCGACTCCTATGACCCAAACAGGCCAATAAAAATTATATTCTGTTCAAGAAAGAATCTCGACAATTGAAAACGTCTGTTCAATTCTATTAAAAACTAAGATAAAATTTGTATTATTACTTCAGGTAAAGAGAATAATTTATGAAGGGAATCTTGACTTTTTTAGATTATAGAATTATTCCATTCCTTATCTTGAGTTGTAAATCTTTGTGCGTAGGTAAATACGACAAATTTTCATTTATCTTAATAAAAATCACAGATTTTACAAATGCTGAATTTTCTTAAACCATTTTTTAGCCACTATCGAGTGAAAAAATTCAATCCCGAAAAACCTTGAAAAACGGTAGCAACAGGTCTCAAGGGGATTTCGTTATCAAGGGATCAGCAGTGAAAAGGGATTCGAGGGGATTAGATGGCCTCGATCAAATAACAGAGCTTCTAGTGCGGCTTTCAAGGCTCGCGCGCCGCCGAGCAGCGGGATTTATCCCTCGCACTCCTGCCCTCCTGGTATTTGCTTTTCTAACAAATCATTGTTTGAGGCCTGAGAATACTGGCAATTTTCTTTTATTTTTGTTGTGTAAAGAAATGAAATCATCTAATATCGGTTGCCAGTTGCCAGTGATGTATGTGTGCGTTGTTAATTATTCCTGCGTGAAATCGGGTTCAATGCCCTCAAATTTGGTTTTAATTTAAGTATCATTTTCAAAAATGGAACTTCTTGTGTGAAATTTTCAATCGATATCCCTATACCTACACCTATAATATAATATTTTAACAGAAAAAGATTTTCGTTGTTTTCTTTTTCAAAATTGGAACTTTAAGTTTGAATACTGCACAAGCCTCCCAACTGCTCCCGTCTGGAGCCAGTGAGACTATGGCATCCCCAATTGTGGTATGTTGTGAGGCTGAAGGTAGTGGAGAGGGGAAGGAGATGGGGAGGTACCTTGCTATTTAAATCTGGTCACCAAGCAACATTTCAATTCTGAAAGGCGGTCCTACACCAGGGCGAAACTGAGAGTATCTTCCGCTCTGGAACGTGCCGCAAATATATTGTACATTATTTTCAATTAATTCATTGTAAAATAACAAAAACTAATCATATAAAAAAATATACGCCGGGTTCGAAACCGCGACGTACGTTTTTAGTAAGAGTTACGACAAATTAGTAAAAATTGTAAAAACTCTAACATGGTTTATAAGTTTACAAAAAGATTCCTAAATTTACTTATTCATATTGTTTCCTGGTTTCAAAACTTTGAAATTTTTTAACATGAAAATACAAATTTAATAAATTAATAAGAAAATACACTGCTGTGTTTTTCCAGAAAGTGAAAACGTTAAATATATTTTGCAATTATTTTTTTCCACCGCAAACAGTAAAAAGCGTTGAAAAATAATTTCGTTCGGGTGACTTGATGTAATGTTAGAATATTTTTCTTACTTATGACAATTTAATGTTTACTCTTCAAGTATCGCTTAGCTTTTCGCTTAGCGAGTGGATATGGTGATTCTTTAGTGGCAGATACAATCAGTATCGTCCTGGTGATAAGCCGCCATTCAGAATAAACGTTGCTTAAAATAGCTCTAGTAATGTATAGTGTTCAGGCCCCTCCTAGCACACACGATCGATAACGATTGGTAGGATAACTTTCAGTAACTTCTCATCGTTCCCTAGCATGACTACAAATCGCTAATGAATAAGTAACAGTTCACAATGACTAAGTGTCCTTAATATATTTGACATCAACTGTTGTTTGTATGTTAGCGATCTGCAGTTTTCCGAGGGAACGATGAAAAGTTACCGAAAGTTATCCTGTCAATCGTTATCGATCGAGTGTGCTAGGGGGCCAGATTTGAATTGTGAATAGCAATATAGGTAATGCCTGACCTTCCTCTTCCCCATCTCCTCCCTCTTACCACTTCGTACAGCCTAACAACATACCACAATCGCTACGTCCAGACAGCCTGCGAGAGTTATGAGGCATTCTCAAAGAGCAAATCAATGATTTTGTAGGTCAAAATAGCAAAATAAAGTCATCTTTCCATTAAGCCCACGCATTGCCAATTTATATTAATTTTATAACATATTTCTCTTGAACACTAACAGCCTTACTAAAAAAAAAACACTCCGCGGCCGTTAAACGCTGTTTCTGTAGCACGTTGTGTAAAGTCTGTACATATTTTAAAACAAAACGTTACTAATAACAAATCGAAAATAATCGAACAAAATCGAACAAATATATGAATTTTTCGGTTGGTCACCCTGAAAGTTAGTCCATTTGCGCATGCGCAGTCCGCCATATTCTTTTCCAACGCGGGCGGCAAATTACAGTTTGACAAATGAGATTTCACGTGCAGTTTGTACAATATTTTTATGGATAATTTCTAACCTAATCACTAATTTACTATAATAATAGTATTATTCAACACAATTACTATTATTTGTGTTATTTTTGTCAGTTTTGGTCCGTTAATAACGTCATGTTCGTAATTTAATTCTGTGAACATAAAAAATATAGGTTATTAATTATAAAATTTTGTTTTTCCGATTGAGTTTAATAAAACTTCCATAAAAGTAATGTTATTTAATAACAAAAATGCATGGTGCTTGTGTAAATAAAAACCAATTATAGGAATCAAGGTCTAAGTTTTACAAAAATAACTTTAAAATCTCAGGTATTTTCAGTTCTTCTTGGGGAATTATTAATTTATTTTTTTATAATTTTTAATTGTATGAACGAGATAAAAAGTGAAGTGATAGTTTTGTTGCAAATTCATTAAATAACAGGACTGTGTTTTTTTAATTTCAAATATTCAAAAAATTTTCGATGTTTTAATAGAAAATGTTTGGTGTAATTTTTTTTCCAAATTTTTTTCACGTTTGAAGTTTAAAATACTGCAATTTGTAAACACTAAAGCATATTTTAAAATACAAAAATCTAAAAAGGTAATTTTATCTATTTTCTAAAATGGCATTTGGTTTTACGACATTTTGAAAAATAAGAAATATATAGGACATTCAAAATACCTTAGAAAATTTTTTAAAAATTACAAATAAAACAGATATGTACAACAGTTAAACTACCCTCTTTGGCCGTGTAAGTACATATCTTTCCATGAACAATTTTTTGTCAGTTTTTAATTAGTAAGGTTTTTTCATGCACGGTCGTTTAACAATTGTTAAATTTTTTTAGAAAGTTTTTTAGTAAGGCTGTAAGTTTTTAAGTTCCTGAAAAAATACATGTTATTTTTGAAGATGATATCTATAAATTTGTAGAGCCGAAACGGTATTTGTATGAAATTCCCTCGATAGAAAAATAGAAGTGTCCTCCGAAAGTGTTATTAGTACCTAACACATTTGGTTCTGTTATCTAAAATGTTCTAGGTGTGAAAAAAAAACACAGTGTAACTTTAACCGCTTGGGCACATAAGCTTCACGACAATTTAACGTAGGTAGAAATAGAATGACGCACCTGAGTTATTTTTAATTCGACTTAAGCATGTTTCGAAAGATTTTCGCTCTAGCGTTCTATTAAATATTTTCAAAATTTGTGCTTAAATATTGTTTTTTTTTTTTAAATATTAGCGCGCTCTCGCTAACATCCTTATTTACATATCTTCCTTTTAAACCATCTTCTTCTTTTTGAATGCTTATTACCGAGCATTACATGTTTACTTACTAACGTAGTTGGAAATTATTCGTGGTTTTTTAGTGTCAATCATTCGGGAGTCGAATTTAATAATAATTAGAGATGTCATAGCCACTGCCACTGAAATTCTCTGATCTCTGTGGCTGAAAGGTTTTACATATATGAAAAACGCAAGCAGAAAAATCAACTAACCTAGCAAATGAATTAAAAAAACACATAATTATCATGACTAACGACCAGGAGCACATAAAGATAAGCGGATCGCGATTCCAGTGATATATCGAGCTATTGCTTGCTGCACGATACACTATGGGAAATGATAACTCATACAATATTAAACTCCGACAATGCTAGCTGATGGGAACATAAGATAACAGAACTGGGCTAGTCAATGAACACACAATCCATAGAAAGGTGTTTGTTTACGGGGGCCGACTAGACTCTAGGCCACGCGAACGCCTAATTACAAAGTTATTATTATAGCTAAGTAAATTTCACCGTTTAAAATATTCTAATCGCTTTGTTTGTTTTTTTTTTTTTCTACTATTTATTTGATTTATTGTTTTCCAAATATGTTTTACATTTTGTTTAGCCAGGTTAATTTCATTTTTGTAAAAGTTTTCCTTAGTTATTTTTATTAAAGATGTTAATTGGTTCCTAAACTTTTTATAATACGTGAATATTTTTTTATCCAAGGGAAATTTCTTTGTCAAGCGATATAACTCTTCCTTTTTTCTAATAGACACAACTAAGCCATGTGAGATCCATGGTTTTATTTTTTTGAATTTTGCTTTAATTTTTACAGTTTTAATATCAGTTGATGTTGTTATATAATTGCAGAGAATTTCATCAAAATTATTTGCGCATGATTCAGCACATGTGGATTCCAATACGGGTCGCCACGTTTCCGTATTTATTTTTGTACTTAATTTATCATGGTTTAATGATTTTTTTATGAAAGTTTTGCTTTCTGATTTTGTGTGATTATTAATATTAAGTTGTTGTATAGAGATGCAAGTGTGATGGTCAGTAATATTATTTTTTAATACAATCGTAAGTAATTTGTCAGTATGTTTAGTATTACACCATATATGATCAATACATGTTGGACGTTGACCCGTAATTTCTCTAGTATATTTTTTTATACATAATATAAAATTCATTTCAGACATAAGATATGTTTGATATACTTGCGTTGAAACAAAGCATAAATCAGCAGTATCAACGACTATCAACAACAATCGCAGTGATTTGCCCGATGGCACTGACTTGATCACATATTTAGCCAACAGAGTTAGTTAGAGTTAGTTTAGTTACAGAGTCCGTCATCAGGAAAGATGTGTAAATTGTCATGAAGTGTGTGTTTATGTACGTAGTCGTGAAATTGAGCACGCTAATCTTTAAAGGCCGATATTTCCGTATAATAATATTCAAACTAATATGGTTTTCGGCGTTTAGTTTTGATGCAGTCGTCTCGAAGTATCAAACTTATCCACTATATCACTTATCAATTATATCACAACACTTTAATTACTGTTCAAGTATTCTTTCTCTCTGCGAAAATCTCGTGAATTAAGATAAAATGAAAAAAATGCAAATACTGCAAAATAAAGCAACGCGAATAATACTTAAGCGGAACATGTACACTAAGGTGGGTCACGAATGTATGGGGAATTTTTTTTTCTTGTTTTGATTTGTCTAATAGTGATAAAAGGGTGTTAAATACAGATGAAAAATCACGTAATTTTTTTAATAATATTTGGATATCATCTTCTTCCTCCGGATTGACTTTGAAATTTCACATTTTAGAGAAAAACCTACCCTTGTTAAATCTTCAAAAAATGTTATATAAACAAGTAAAAATGAACTATTTTTCAATAAAACGCAAAATAGAGGGAACGTTTCGAATTATTTCTTAAAAACATATATGAATATAATTCAAATTATCTCAAGGTAGTGTATTCAATTACCAGAAAAATCCTTCTTACTCTCAAATTTCAGCAATATTTTGCGAGACTCAATCTTCACCGTAATAAGACCTCCTCTTGCAGACTTCGTACATAAAGTAGTCAAAGCTTCAATAACAGTCGTTATACCTCTTTCAACTGCTTGAGTATGACATGGCAGACGCAGAAGAGACAATCTACCTTCTCCCCCTTGAACTACAAATAATTGAAGATTTTCATCCAATATATATTCTTCAGTATTAGGGATTCGGTTACATTTTGCTTCCAAATAATATGATGCATCGAGCTTTGTGTTTAGAAGTTGGAACAGCCCTGTTTTACTTAGTTTCTTACTGCGTGCTTTTAGAACACGACGCGCAGCTAATTCTCGGACATGCTTGTGAGGGTCAAATAAAGTAAATAATAAATTTTCGGGGTGTGCGAAGGAACTGTTTCTTTCTATAACTGGATCAATTATAGTTTTTAGTTCAGCTGATAAGTATCTAGGCGCTGAGGTTAACTACCACAGGTGACGTGCTCTATCTTTACAGGTGGGATGAGTTTTAATGCTGAACCAAGCCGGAACATAAACTTTAACAACGTACGTTTCTAAAATAATAAGATTCTCTGAAGGAGCTTCCGTTGAAACATAAAGACGGAGAATTAGGTTAGCACGCGTAAGCTATTTGGCATGAGACATTTTTCCAGGAGATTTGTGGCATAAATCTTCAGGTAATTCCCCCACCATAACTGCAGATACTATTTTATACAAATATAACTGATCTGTATCCACGTCTTCAGTAAATAATTCATGCAACTCTCCGTTAATTTTCTGAAAATGAATCATCGGCTTTTTTTCACAGTTTTCCAAAGCTAGTCCTATTGTGCCTGAATATATTTGAGGTCCAGATGTCTTACCGCCAAGATGTGCGAACAAATGCCGAAATGGTAACTGCTTCATGTGAAGCAAGCAAATTATCCATTGCAATGGTTTATAACTTTCGACGTGCCAGAGTTTGGTGCAATAGAACCTAAATATATTGAGTCTGGCTCTTTTATCAATGAAATATGCTCTTCAATGCATCTTTCTCTGTATTGCATCCCCTCCCTTTCCCTGATAATTAATGTTTTATCTTTCCGGCCATCAAAATATATATTAAGGGTTTTTATAAAAGTAAGTGTTGTGCCCTTAATATTTCCTCTGGTTTTCTTTCGTTCTCTGCGAAGTTTACTTTTGTCAATAACTGGAATATTAGACTTGATGTCATACAGAACTGCTGAGGCAATAGCTGCCGCTGCCTTATCCGACACACCATATCTATCACAAGTTTTAGACCGTGTGGAATGATCAGTATTGACCGCAGCCTGCTTCTGAATCATTTGAGGTACAACATTAGGTTTGAAAACATCTTTACAATCGGATTCATTTGATGCAAAAGTCGTGGAAATATCGAGTAGAGAGGTAGTTGGCTTACCTGTGCTTTGCTTTTTAGACAGGCACAAGGATTTTTGCTTCAAAAGTTTTCCTTTCAACATAGTTTTTATCTGTTTTGTTGAAGCGATATCCACGTTTCCTATTATCATTTTTGGTGTAGTACGTTAGTCAGTAATGAAACTCTATTTATTAATAGGTAATTTTTGATCTCTAGGACAGTCACATTTACTGAAATCATTGCATTTGCGAGACGAAATATCAAACAGCACTTTACTTTTGCGACGGAATTCCTCCATTTTTTCTCCGGTATTAGTGCAATCGGTGCTCCCCCCGCCCTCACCTCACGCCCCCAATAATCAAAACCGGGACTTTTTGTAAATGATTTCGTAAATATGTACTACATTTTCTATGGATGATCACAAAAAATGTGGTTAAAAAGATTCATAGTAACTTTTATACACACTAGAAAAAACCCCTAAAATTCAAAATTTTTAAAACTTTGAAGTGAATCCGGAGGAAGAAGATCGTTTCAGAAAATTTAAAAAATTTAAACACGTCGTTTTGAACCCATTTGGCACCCTTTTATCGCTCTTAGAGTTTGAAATTAACACTTTTTTTTAAATGACCCACCTTAATGTACACAAGGATAAGGGACATCTTAAAGGAGCTGAATATTTTGACGGCGAAGCAAACTGTGTATTTGAATGTGCTATATTAACATGGGGATGATGTCAAGGACACGGGACGAAAAATTCTACCATGTCTACCTCAAATATTAATGTTTTTATTTATTTGTGACTGTATATGCTAATATTTAAAGAAAGATTATGTTTGCCAAATAATGTAAATGTTTACAAAACTATTCGCACACACTTCGACCAGTCCTTCATTGGTCGAATAGCACACACGAAGATGTAGCTAACTTAAGATTAATAAATAAATAAATCCCCGTCAGCGTTGTCTCTAAATATAATATTAATGAGGTATTTGTAATTTTCGAATGCCCCGTAATTAGACGTGCTCGATACATTTTGGGTTTTCCCAGAACATAATTATCAATTATTGACAGCCTCCATGGTCGAAGGGTAAGGCTTTCGACTAGCAATCTGGACGTCGCGATATCAAATCCCAGGGAGACACTAAAATTGTTATTTCATAATTCACTCACTTTAAATAATAAAAAGTATATTTGGCGGCACGTTCCAGAGTTCCATACTCTCAGTATCGCCCTGGTAAAATCAGCATTCAGAATTGAGGCTTTTCTTCAAATAACCGTGTTTAGTGACCAGATCTGAATAGCCAGGCACTTCCCCACCTTCCTTTTCCCATCACCTTTCCTCATCAAGATACACTAATTTGGAATGCCATATTATCGCTTGTTCTAGACGGTTGGAAGCAGTTCGGATAATAATTAATAAAATCAATTTATTGTCCTGTCCGAGAGGCCTAGCCGCAACAGGTCTTACAAAATCTGGCGATAACAGTTTTTTTTCAGATCGGTTTTGATCACACTTCTATGAACTACCTGTACAGTGTTAAAACTGATACAGTTATTGCGTGTCGATTCGATAGAATTGCAAATACCACGAACTAGAGTTGCCTTATGTTTGTTTGACGTTTCCATACAAACGCAGAGTGATAAAATGCCTACCATGATAGAATTGAAAAAGAAACGCCATTATCGAGGCTTTTAAACGTTTGCGACCCTATAACTCTAAATCACCTGGCAATGTCGTGTATTCTTTGCCAATTTACATGGCACGAACAAGTCGAAAAACATTTAGAGAATCTATTTTAGAAGTTTGATTTATTGCTAGTTAAAGCTTTTTTTTCATTGCTGATAGATTTGTGGAGGGGTGGAAGATTGAGAGTTGTAAAAATTAAACAATGGGAAGTATCTGAATATTCACATTTGGTCATTATACACTTTTTTAAATGTGAATACCGCACTAGGGTCCCAAGTGCTCCCGTCTGCAGCCAGTGAGATTGGCATCCCTTATTGGGTTATGTTGTGAGGCTGAAGGTAGTAGGGAGGTAAAGGAGGTGGGAAAGAGGAAGTTGAGAAGTAAATGGCTATTCAGATCTGGTCACCAAACACGGCTAAAGCCAATTTAAGCAACATTTCAATTCTTAATGGTGCACGGAGAAAAATCGATTTTGACCCTAACGATAATTTATCAGGCCATATTTATAAAAAATCGTTTAGAAATGTTTTATCTAGTTGCCCTGACAATACAACACGACGATACAACGAAAAAATACGTTGTACCAACAACGTGTACGTACGAAAGTTGTTCTAATAATTACTATTAATAATTTATTCTTACATTTTCCAGACAATAAACATTGAAACCTGTTAATTTGTTCCGTTTTTAACCGTTTTTACCAATAAAATGATCGTATTTTTTAATAACATTTTTCTCCGTGTGGTCTTATACAGGGCCATACTGAGAGTGTCTTCCACTATTGAACGTGCCGCAATTATACCATATATTTTTTTTAATTTTAAAATTTTGATAAACACATTTCAATCAAATAAAAATTATGCATGCACGATTTGAACGACGGGATTTGAACCCACGACCACCGGATCGCCAGCCGCGATCCTACCACTCGACCACGGAGGCCATCAACCGTTTAATTGAATGTAGAGGGACATAAACGGGTAAAAACACAATATGTTTTGATCTAAACTCTAAATAATTGATTAAAAATATACACAGGTTCGAAATTGTAATTTACACACTAATTAAAGTAAATGGAAAAAAAAACAGTTTGTTCAAAAATTCTAACTTTCCAATATTCCAGAATACTTAGCCCCTCGTGTTCATTTGTTCGCTTTTCGGAACAAATCATACAGGCCTCACATAAATCGTTTAATCTCCCTTACTAGCGTAGTGAGAAATATTTATTAATTTATTTATTTTATTTATATAATATGGTTTTGGAAAGAGAAACACCACGCTATATAATCAAATCTTAAAAATTACTACAAAAAATTTTAAATGTACACCTTTACGAAACCATTCATGAAAGTTTCTGACGGCAATTTGAAAAAAAATTGTGATTTTGATAAGATTTATAAAAGTGAAGTGATGATAAGATTTATAATATATTTGCCTAATAAAGTATGTGTGTTTTTATTTATTTTCAATACCAGTTAACTTGGTTTAAAAAAACGTGATAGTGAGCCATTTAACAAAAATAATTATTTGCATTAAAAAAATATATATTTCAAGAATTGCACAGACATATTATTCATAGACTTGAGAATCAGGGAGAGGGGTAATAACCATCTGTAGCGGGGCGGAGAGGGATAAGTTGACGGTAACGATATGTGATTCGTTAATCCTTCAATACGACAGTATATAGGCATCACGCATTATAATATCACCATTTAGCTCTTAAAAGTAAAATTTGCTTTTGAATGAATAGACCTTTTTTACATGGGAGCGCGAATTGTTCGCCCGGTTTGAACAAACTTGTGTAATCCATATAAAATGAAGAAAGGTTCGCTTGTTTTGAGAGTCGGATATTTTGTTACCGTGTTAAGTTAAGACACTTTTACAAATGTTTCATAATTTACTTATCACAGTAAACTGCAACGTGCACACGACGGGACCGGGAATTTCGCTTCATGTCTAAAACTGATCATATTATATGATGTGAATAAGCTTAAAATAATGACAAATAATGCCTGCATATGGAAGGTAATACGACAATTGGGTTTATACTCTTTTTCACTTCTATTTTTACATGTTTTAATAGCACAAGTTACCATTTTTGCCGTGTTATTTCGTAAAATGTACCGATAAGAGCTCGACGCTAGTCCGCACAAGAATGATGACGTCACATTTTCTAGATTCACGCGTACCTATACGCCAGCTCGGCCGGTTCCATGGAACCCAGAATTAAGGAGGGGGAAATAATACGCTTTTATCACTTAGGGCAGGTCTATACATATTCATATGTCTATGAAGAATTGTATGTTTATTTAGAATTTAAAAAATTTAAAGCGTCATATCCTTTTAAAATCAGTTTTCGGATGACTTTAGAAACTTCCATTTATTTGGATTTTATTGCAAAACGGAAAAATTTTTACTTTCCGAGGCCAAATCAAAATCGTGAGACATGAAAAAAAAAACACAATGTACCTACAAACTTCGTGAAAATCCCTCTTTAATTAATCAAATCAAAACAGAGGCCCATTTCATGGCAAAACAACCTATTCATTAATTAGTTTGTCAGATATTCAGTTAGCCCCGCTTTCCATCTGTCAGAACTATTTCAATTTCAACTTGTTAACAAGGAAATGGAAAATTGGGGAAATGTTTTCCCAAAACTGATCATAGTAAAATGCTAACCGAAACAATGAGACACGTTTTTTTATTGCTGATAGAACAAAGTTGGAATAAGAAAGTTTTTCGATTATGGAAATATAAGCTTTTTGTTTTTCAATTGGAGTCTTTTAAATTTAAGATAAAGAAATCGAAAAATGGTTTTTTGGAAAGACATATCTTTTTTTCTGCCTAAAGTATTTTATTAGCATGATCTTTCCATGTCTTCCCCGGACGTTCCCCACTCCTTATCACTCATTTCATCATTTATAAATCCTACATCTCCAAAACATCTAAGCGTCCTTTTCTTAATCGTGTTCATTGCATTTACATCAGCCTTCACTAAAAGTGCCCTTGAGATAAAAATAAATAAACTCCACGCAGGAGGCACCGATAAGTAACAAGTTTCTTAACCCGTAAGTTCTATTTGTTCGGTTTTCGGAACAACTCATATAGGTATCATTGAAATCGTTCCCCTATCTCCCTATCCCTACCCTCCCTATCCCCCATCGTCATAGTGAGAAATATGATATAAACGGTGTTAGAATGAGAAAACACATTCTAAAAGTTAACCACAAAAAAAAATTAAATGTACACCTTTATAAAATGAAAGTTTCGGATGGCAATTAGAAATATTTAAATATTTTATTTATTATTTTTTATATGGAACGACATAAAAATGAGGTGACGATAACTGTAACAGACGTCTGGTCGTTACAAGACTGTAAATGTGTAATAGTTGCTGCCGGCTCTCGTGCACTTCTTTTGCTGATGATGATGATAGTTGTTGCGTATATTTCTTCGCTGGCCTCCGTGCATCCAGTACTGTGAGAGGTACCGGATGTGCCTAGGTTCCTGGCCGAGCCTGGCGCCTGCCGGTGTCCAAGAGCTGGGCCGACTTTTCTTGAGGAGGTAGGCACCAGGTGGTCTTCAGGAAGGACTTCGGCGGAGAGCAGCGGGCTGATGAAGTTATTTCAAGGGTTTTGAAATAAAAGACTTGTTTGAAAGCAAGTGGTGAACTGATTTATTATTTTTAAAATCGCTCTTTATATCCTGTTTGTCGGACCGGGGAGCGTTACCGGCCGTTGTACAGGGAAAAGTGGAGGGAAAAGGTCGCCTCGGCACGAGAGTATATAAGCGGACGGAAACTGTTGCCAACTCATTTTGCCAGATCCGTCCACGAAAGTGGTCGATTGAATTGGTTTTCTACAATTAATTCTGTGCGTCACACAATATATAATTACAAGTAGTTATTTGTGTGATTGATGATATTATACATGAGGCTACAACTAGATTTTTGTTTTTTCACAATAAAAATGGTTTTTAGAAATATTTTGGTTTACGTGATAATTATTTGTCGTAATTTGGCCTTCAGACGGACAGATTACGTTTCTAGGCGTAAATCATATTTTTCCAAGGTCCCCCGTAGGATAGCGTAATAAAATCTGTTTAGTTTATTACCCTACGAGGTCTCTGGATTTTTAAAATCGGAAAAACATAAAAATATTATTGAAAACACATAATTACGTAAATATCAGTTATTTTAACTTCCCAGTAACAGCGTATGCAAAATAGCTTTTATTTTTGCTGTACTGGGAAGATGTACATTTTACACACAAATAATAGTTTACAATTTACATGTAGATATAAATCTAATTAGATTAAAATGAGAAACAATGATCAAAATTATAGATTCCTATGGGAAAATGATTTATCGTCGGCGGCACGGTACTGAAGCATTGATAGGTCAGAAATTCTGGGTGAATTTCTCAGAAATGCCATAAAAAATGATGCAAAAAATGCGATCGGTTGGAGGATACAGCCGACGATAAAATTATGATAATAAAGAATTCGAGGGTGTGCACACGTCGGTTACACTCCCCCCGTACAGCAGTGCTGTACCTAGTCAGCAAGACGTGTTCGCGCACGACGCTGGACAGGTGGTTGAGAAGAGGCTGCGGTGGTAGGCGGGGCCGGCAGGATCACAGCGAGCTTCACCGAGGGTCGCACGTAGACACCGGTGCTCGTCTGGATTCGGGCAGTCCTCACTTGGCCATCGGCAGCTGGGGTGGCGTCTAGGACTCGACCGCGTGGCCAGCTGTTGCGGGGCATTGCGGGGTCCATGATGATTACCAAGTCATCCTTCTTAATGGGGGCGGTGGGCTGTTGCCATTTCTGGCGGGCAGCCAAAGTGGGGAGGTATTCGCGGAGCCACCGCCTCCAGAACATGTCAGCTAGCTGTTGGCTGATACGCCACTGGCCGCGGAGACATACCTCCTCATCTTCTTTATTGTACAGCGACAACTGGGGCCGTTTTCCTGCGGCTCCCAGTATGAAGTGGTTTGGGGTGAGGGGCTCCTCGTCTCTGGGGTCCACTGATACGTGTGTGAGAGGGCGGCTGTCTACGGTCCACTCATCTTCTGCCAATGCTGTTCGCAATGTTTCCTCTTTGGGGGCTCTTTTCTTCAGAATGGCCTGCAGGGCGTGTTTTACTGAACGCACCAGGCGTTCCCATGCTCCCCCCCATGTGAGGAGACATTGGGGGAACGAATTTCCATTCAATTCCTTCCGAGGTGAGGTAATCCCTCATCCGGGTATCATCCTTCAGTGAGTTTAGGGCGTCCTTCAACTCGTTGTCGGCACCGTGGAAGTTTGTACCGTTATCTGAGTACATAGTCTTTGGTTGGCCTCGGCGCGCCGTCATGCGCTGGAGGGCCATGATGGCTGAGTCCGCCGACAAGGTAGTAGCCAGCTCTAGGTGGATGGCGCGTGTGGACAGGCAGGTGAAGAGGGCTCCATAACACTTCTCACGGTGTCTGCCGACAGTAACTTCCATTGGCCCGAAGTAGTCCAGCCCGCAGTTTGTAAATGGGAGGACGTGGTGGGCTAGTCTTGATGGCGGTAAGGCTCCCATTAGTGGAGGGGTTGGCTTGCTTCTGCGCATTTTGCAGGTAGGGCACTGGTGAGCGATTTTGCATATGTTTGTGCGCAATCGCAGTATGAAGTAGCTGCCACGCACTTCCGCCATTGTTCTCTCCGTACTCGGGTGGTTGGCCGCTCGGTGGTGATGGCTCACAATCAGTCGTGTGTAGGCGTGGTCACCGTCTAGTATTATAGGTGTCCGTGCCTCTCTGGAAACTTTGTTGACAGTTTGTATTCGAGAGTTCATCCTCAGTAGTCCATCAGGTCCGAGAAAGGGGTTAAGTGCCCTGAGCCGACTGTCCCTTGGCAGTGGAGCCCCTCGGTGAAGCGTGTTCACTTCATCCCCGAATGTGCTCTGCTGGGCTGCTTTCACCCACCGGGTCTCTGCTTCTTGGATTTCGTCGATCCGCAAGTGTCCGTCCAGTGGTTTTAGGGGTCCCACACGGCATCGGTTTATGAAGCGGTGGACCCAGGCGGTGGCTCTGATGAGGCGACGCCATGAGGAAAATCTGCTGATTTCGGGTAGAGCCTCTGCAGTGGTCAACATGAGTCAGACATATTGGGAACTCACTTCTAGTGCGCTTGTCATCAGGCTGCGGCAGTCTGGACCTTTCGCGCGGCCATTTTGCCTCAGCTGAGGTAAGAAAGGCTGGGCCACCGAACCATCGTCCTGCAGGTGAGAGATCGGGTGTTTCGATGTCTCGGGTGCCTATGTCGGCCGGGTTCAGTTTGGTGGGAACTCATCGCCAATCAATTATGCGGGAGAGGTCATCGATTTCTCCAAGCCGGTTGGCCACGAAGTCTGAGTAGGTGCGTGGGTCTGTGCTTAACCAGCACAACACCGTTGTTAAGTCTGTCCAAAACACTGTTCGCGCAATGTTGCTGCGACATTCCCTTTTTAGCGTTGCTGCCAGTCTGGCTGCCATGAGCGCGGATTGAAGCTCGAGGCGGGGTATGGAGAGTGGCTTCAGGGGTGCTACCTTGCACTTGCTAGCCAGGAATGTAGCTGTGATTTCTCCATTGATTTCTTCAGTATGATAGGCGACCGCGCAGCATGCCTGTTCCGAAGCGTCACAAAAAAGGTGGAGCGTGACGTTGCTTTGTTTTAGTTGTAAGCAACGCCTAGGTATGGCGACTCCACAGTGTTGAAGGAGTTCTAGCCAGTCCAGCCATCTTTCGTTATGTTCAGGCTTGATTGTCTCGTCCCATCCGATGTTTGATCTCCAGACGGCCTGTAGCAGGATCTTTGATCGGATTGTGAGGCAGGCGACGAATCCCACAGGGTCGAATATCTTCATGACGATACTGAGCAGCTGGCGTTTGGTAGGTCGGCTGATCAGCTCAGGATTCGCGGCGTCTCTGAAGGCGTAAAGAAACTGGTCTGTCACTGGATCCCATATGAGGCCGAGGATTCTCCCCGTCTCCGCCTCTCCGCTGCTAATGTGTATAGCTGAGCTGGCTTGATCCTCAGGTGGGACGGTGGCCATCACTGCCGAATTATTAGAGGCCCCGTTGGTAAAGTGGAAGCCTCCTGATGATAAAACTGTGGCCACGTCTTTTATGAGCCCTGTAGCTTCACTGACGGTGTCCACTGCATCCAAATAGTCATCCATGTAAAATTTGGTTTGGATTGCAGCTGCGGCCGCCGGGAAGTCTTCAACATTGCCAGGGCCACTCGGTTTCGCACGTACTGGGCACTGCTAGGTGAGCAGGTGGCGCCGAACATCATGGAGGATATCATGTAGGTGCGAGGCTCTTGTTGAGGTGTTTGTCGCCACAGGAATAGTTGTGATTGCTGATCATTCGCCTTGATTTTCACTTGTAAAAACATCTCCTTTATATCGGCGGCGAGAGCTATTTTTCCTTCTCGAAACCGGAGAATGTTCCCGAGGAGGGAAGTCATCAAGTCAGGTCCCGTCAGTACCGCTGGTACCACCTTTAGTACGGCGCTGTCGGGTTGGCGTCACATTTGGTGCACTTCCGCTGTTGTGGTCTGTCGTTTCCCGAAATTGGGGTCGTGGAATAGCGCATGGTGGGGGTAGCGACATTTCATGATACCACACCCCACCCGGGCTTTGCACAAACGCGGCGGATGCCTGCTTTCTAGGCATATGCGACACAAACCGGTGGATTTCACTGTCTCGAACCGGAGTTTCACGTCTTTGAGGGCAAACTCGTGGCAGTCACTTAGGAAGTGACCTATTTCTCCGCACTGGACACACCCGTCACGATTGTCAAACTCAGCGCGGTGGGTAAGCGTTTCGGCACTTGAGGAAAACTTGCCCTTGGGCGGAGCCTCTTCACTTTTTACACTGTAAAGAGGTATGTTTTGGAGGTTGTCGCGTTTTTCACTACGCGTGTTTTTAAAACTTTCACTTTGACGCGGGTTTTGACAGGGCTGGCTTCCTGCGCCGATGAGGAGGACCACTGCTTTGTCAGTGGTACTGCTGCGGCGGGCTGCCTCTCTGCGCTGATGAGGAGTACCACTTCTTTGTTAGTGGTACTGTTGGGTCAGGGCTGGCTTCCTGCGCCGATGAGGAGCACCACTGCTTTGTCAGTGGCACTGCTGCGGCGGGGGTGGTTCTCTGCGCCGATGAGGAGCGCCGCTGCTTTGTCAGTGACAGTGCTGGGACAGAGCTGGCTATAGGGAGAAAATCACCTGCCATCTTGCATTGGCAGCTAGGAAAAACATTTCTTTTATATCGGCGGAGAGAGATATTTTTCTTTCTCGAAATGCATTTTCTTAAGGTGTGCACCTTGGTTTCGAAACCAAGGTGCATACCTCTGGATCCCCAGAGGTAATGGACCCGATGAGCCATGCCACATCCGTTGTTGGACTGGTATCTCATGCTTTTTCTTGAGGTATGCACCTTGGTTTCGAAACCAAGGTGCTTACCTCTGGATCCCCAGAGGTAATGGGCCTGGTAGCTCCATCCCGCTTTGCGGGAGGCTCTGCAACTGTGGGCCATTTGGGCCAGGCCGCATCCCTTGTTGTGGTTGTCCAAACAGGTAGCTCCATCCCGCTTTGCGGGAGGCTCTGCAACTGTGGGCCATTTGGGCCAGGCCGCATCCCTTGTTGTGGTTGTCCAAACAGGTAGCTCCATCCCGCTTTGCGGGAGGCTCTGCAACTGTGGGCCATTTGGGCCAGGCCGCATCCCTTGTTGTGGTTGTCCAAACAGGTAGCTCCATCCCGCTTTGCGGGAGGCTCTGCAACTGTGGGTCCGTTGGACCAGGCCGCATCCATTTTTGTGGTTGTCCAAACTGGTGCCAAGGTTCTACTTGATTAATATAATAATCTTAGTTACCGGTTAGCTTCAGGACTAGCAGCTCCTCTCGGAGTACGGGACCAGGTCGGGCAGGCTCTGCTGCTGTTTGAGGGGCTGCCATCCATTGTTGTCGTCCATGACGAAGCCAGGGTTCTCCTTGGCCTGGATCTGAGTGGCCGGCCTGCTTCAGGACTGGCAGCTCCTCCCGTAGTACGGGAACAGGTCGGGCAGTCTCTGCTGCTGCTGATGGTTGAAGAGCTGCCATCAGCCTCCCAATTTGTCAGCATTGGCTGCGAAGGTGATTCGTACCTCTGGTCCATCAGAGTTACAGGTCCAGTGGGCACATCTCATACGGCATCTCGGTACCTCTGGTCGAGCAGAGGTGCGGGCGGTACGGGGCCAAAGGGTCCGGGGTGCATCAAGGTTGAACCCCCTTGCATGTAGGAAGGGGCCGATGGCGGCGGGCGTCCTGGCCCTGGCTGCGCCGGTGACGCGTACCTCTGGTCCCCCAGAGGTACGGGTCCAGCAGGCACATCTCGTACGGCTTGGTACCTCTGGTCAGGCAGAGGTGTGGGCGGTACGGGGCCAAAGGGTCCGGGCTGCATCAAGGTTGGGTCCCCTTGCATGTAGGAAGGGGCCGATGGCTGTGGGCATCCTGGCCCTGGCTGCGCCGGTGATGCGTACCTCTGGTCCACCAGAGGTACGGGTCCAGCACGCACATCTCGTACGGCTTGGTACCTCTGGTCAGGCAGAGGTGTGGGCGGTACGGGGCCAGACGGTCCAGGCTGCATCCATGTTGGCACCTCCCAGGGTGCAGGGGGCGGATGGGAATGCTCTGCAACTGCTGGTGGCTGAAGAGCTTCCATCAGCCTCTTAACTTGGCTGCGAAGCTTCTGTCGCAGCTGCGGCACCGTGTCCTCAGTGGATGTGGAGGTTGGTGACTGTTCGCCGTGACTCTCTTTTGCTGAGCCCGCCATCTCCGAAGTGGTGCTGGGCGTGGGTGTGACGTCAGACGCGGCTTAAGGTGCGGCGTCAGGCGCAATGATGGCCCGCGATCCAGTATCCGGAGGAGTGGACGGCCCAGCAGAAGGTGGCGGCGGTGACCCATCATCTTGGGTAGTTTTCTTCGATCTGATCGAAAGTGGTAACATCCTGGCAGAAGGTGTGCAGCTATCCGGCTCGAAGGACCACTTGTAACAGACGTCTGGTCGTTACAAGACTGTAAATGTGTAATAGTTGCTGCCGGCTCTCGTGCACTTCTTTTGCTGATGATGATGATAGTTGTTGCGTAGATTTCTTCGCTGGCCTCCGTGCATCCAGTACTGTGAGAGGTACCGGATGTGCCTAGGTTCCTGGCCGAGCCTGGCGCCTGCCGGTGTCCAAGAGCTGGGCCGACTTTTCTTGAGGAGGTAGGCACCAGGTGGTCTTCAGGAAGGACTTCGGCGGAGAGCAGCGGGCTGATGAAGTTATTTCAAGGGTTTTTAAATAAAAGACTTGTTTGAAAGCAAGTGGTGAACTGATTTATTATTTTTAAAATCGCTCTTTATATCCTGTTTGTCGGACCGGGGAGCGTTACCGGCCGTTGTACAGGGAAAAGTGGAGGGAAAAGGTCGCCTCGGCACGAGAGTATATAAGCGGACGGAAACTGTTGCCAACTCATTTTGCCAGATCCGTCCACGAAAGTGGTCGATTGAATTGGTTTTCTACAATTAATTCTGTGCGTCACACAATATATAATTACAAGTAGTTATTTGTGTGATTGATGATATTATACATGAGGCTACAACTAGATTTTTGTTTTTTCACAATAAAAATGGTTTTTAGAAATATTTTGGTTTACGTGATAATTATTTGTCGTAATTTGGCCTTCAGACGGACAGATTACGTTTCTAGGCGTAAATCATATTTTTCCAAGGTCCCCCGTAGGATAGCGTAATAAAATCTGTTTAGTTTATTACCCTACGAGGTCTCTGGATTTTTAAAATCGGAAAAACATAAAAATATTATTGAAAACACATAATTACGTAAATATCAGTTATTTTAACTTCCCAGTAACAGCGTATGCAAAATAGCTTTTATTTTTGCTGTACTGGGAAGATGTACATTTTACACACAAATAATAGTTTACAATTTACATGTAGATATAAATCTAATTAGATTAAAATGAGAAACAATGATCAAAATTATAGATTCCTATGGGAAAATGATTTATCGTCGGCGGCACGGTACTGAAGCATTGATAGGTCAGAAATTCTGGGTGAATTTCTCAGAAATGCCATAAAAAATGATGCAAAAAATGCGATCGGTTGGAGGATACAGCCGACGATAAAATTATGATAATAAAGAATTCGAGGGTGTGCACACGTCGGTTACAATAACGTTTATGATACATTTTTCTCATAAAACTTGTATGAATTTTTTTTTCAGTAATTTTTGATAAAAAAACCTAATTTTTTTTTAACTTTTGTATTTAAAAAATTATGCTTATTTCGGTTCATAAAATGTTAAAGGGATTTTTATCAACTTTCAAAAATAATTTTCAATTTTCGAATTCGTTCAGAAATATTCCATTAATTTGGATTTTATCGCAGAGTGGAAATATTTTCACCCTCTCACAAAATATGAACCGAAAATGAACCGTAAATCATAAATCGAATATAAGTATACATTATTTATTATCCTATGAATAAACAATATGAGGATGGTGGAAATCCCCCTACTCCAAGGTAAAATAGTGTTCCTTTAAATTCCAACTATCAATCAAATATTCCATGATATCATAAATATAATAACAATATTAATAGACAATGGACATGACAATAATAAAATGGGTTGTTAATAATTCATATTATAATTTTAATTTTTTACTTTCTAACTTAAAGAGTTAAACCTCAAATTATAATATTTTAATTAAAGAAGATAATATTAGCGAAAGTCAATCGAAAATCCGAAACAGAAAAATCAGAAAAAGATACGGATACATCTGGGACTCGAACCCAGGATTGATTTGATTCCTGGGTTCGAGTCCCAGATGTATCCGTATCTTTTTCTGATTTTTCTGTTTCGGATTTTCGATTGACTTTCGCTAATATTATCATCATTAATTAAAAATTTTGGCTTGACTTCATTTAACAATGTATATATTTATCTTTATATTTTATGTATAAGCTGTCTGTCTCTTACCAATAAAAAATAAAAAATAAAAAAAATAAATAAAAAATAAAAAAAATTATAATTTATATTACTTATAGGTATAATCTATAAACCTAAGGTAATAACTAGATAATTCTAAATAACTAAATAACTAGAAATTCTTTTTTTTTTAATTTTATTCAAACATTTTTTTTTTAATTAAATGGATTTCTTCGAATTAAACACAGAAAATATTAATATAGAAATTCAATCCTCAAAGATGACATAGCAACAAATATGGGAAATCTATATAATTTCAATAAAATCCTTGTATACCACCAACTTTTATGTCTTTGATAGAAATTGTACACACAGTTTACAAGTTGACAAATGTAGTATCCTTGTTCAAATTATAATTTGGTTAGAATCATAGTCTACGGCCTTTTGGGATGGTCGTAAATCACATTATTTGTCTGTTGTACAATAATTATTGCCACCCATTCTTCCCAGTGCCCCCTCGACCACACGGCTATATTAGAAGGAATTGCTTTCTGCTGGAGAGTTATCTTGGATAATTAATTTAACGTTATTAGGTAGAGTAATTAAGATGTTGGGTTGTATTGTATCTGCTCCTTATGTACCAAATGAGTATATTACTGACCAACACACCTATACTACAAGCACGAAAATCTCAAATCTACTGAACATCCCAAAAATTAAATAGGTAAGTCTTTTGGCCTGAAAAATCATAATTTCCACGCTATAAAATTATTAAAAACGACATTAAAATGTGGCTAATTAAATATGAAGATGAGGAAATCTTTAAAATTCTGAAGTAATACTAACACAACTCACAGTTAACAAATATGAAGATGTTTTTTTCTGGATTCGAGTCCCTTTTATTATGTCCGAGTTATCTTTTATTTGTCTGTGTCTTGTTCTTTTTCATATTCTCGTTTAGATTATTAGTGTTATATTCTTCTTCAATGATACTTTACATTGATGGGAATAACCTTCAAAAGTTATAAATAGAGAGTTGTTCTAATAAAAAATGAATATTCACTTAGACTCTTACAAAAAAGGTCAATAGGTGTTCCATATAAATAAAATCGGATATATTTATCCAAGACACTATCTAGGTTACAAACCCGTTGATAAAACCCTTGTTTCCAATGAAAAAATTAGTTGCCAATAATACGCAAAAAAAAATTAGTCGAAGATAATATTGTTAGGTAATTCTAAAATTTTAAATATGAGATTGACAATTATGACCTTTGAATACATGGTGGCAGTGGCCTAATTGGTGGTTCCATGTCTAATCGGACTATGAGATCTCAGCGTCTGATTTCCCATAGTAAATTTATTCGATGAAAAGTTTGTACTCAATATTCATACACTTAAAAAGTTTCCACTGAACATTCTGGTCAGTATTGGTATGGCGTTTGTCCCGTTACTACGAGAGGTTTTGGGTTCGAGTTCCAGCTGCGACTGTTATCTTTTATTTTTCTGTGTCTTGTTCCTTTCCATATTTTAGTTTAAATTATTATACTGTTATCTTCTTCTTCAAAGATATTTAATTTTTTTTCTAGAAATCAATATACCTATATGAGGAAGAGGGAATCAAACTGTAATGCCAACATGTAAAAAAAAGGAAAAAATAAAGGAAATATTTTTTTTTTAAATAATACCCATACAACAACCTACAATCCGCCTCGGAACAGGAATCCTTAGTGAGAAGGATTGTGAATAAACTACACCACTTTGCATTAATAAAAAATAAATAAAAATATTGTATTAAAAGTAGCTCCTTTTCTATTAAGGTAAAAAGGATTTAAAAAGAGAGAACCAAGCTTTCTCTTTGCATTTAAAAGTTTACCCTAGAAGATTCTGTATGATTCTTTTAAATAACTCACAGACAATATGTCTATGAAATAACTCTATGATTCAGAAAACTACGACGGTCTTCGTGGTCGAGAAGTAATCTCTCGAGTAGCAATCCAAAGATCGCGGGTTCGAAAACCGGCGTGCACAAATACATTTTATTTGATTAATTTATGTAATTTGACAAGTCATTAATTAAAAATAATATATACTAGCTTTTGCCCGTTGCAAGGCAACTAATTGGTTAAAGCACTAAGCGAATTGACGTTTGAATGTGGATGAAGCAAGAAGTGTGTGTGTCTACATTTTTTTAAAATTAAATATTTGAAAAAAAAATCGATGTTTGAACGTGGATGAAGCAAGGATTGTGAGAACTACTCAAAGGGTCCTGTGAGTTAATCGCTCAATTTTGTACACCCGCTACTTAGCCACTTTGGTCGCCCTGGTTAAGGCGTTCAGTATGGGCCTTTTCTCGCAAAAAGGGGCCTAGAAGTTTACGGCTCAATTTTTTCACTAATAAATTGTTCTAAATTATATTATATGCACTCACTTTTCTAATAACTCCCGTTACACCTATTTAAATTTTTTGTACAAATTTGATAACTCCTAATCTCTGCATTATATAAAGAAAACTTCGCGGGCTTGCGCACAATAACTCACCAAAGTTTCATCGCAATCGGATGAATATTATTGTAGATAATTTCATTACGCTAGAGCTCATTATTATATTTTAAAACCATTTCGAGCATGCACACATCATATCCCCAAAGTTTCATCGCAATCGGATGAATAGTATTGGAAATAATTTCATAATGCCAGAGCTTATTCTTATATATAGAAACCATCCCTAGCATGCCAACATCGAATTCCCAAAGTTTCATCTCAATCGGATGAAAAGTAAAGGAAATAATTTCATTACGCCAGTGCTTACTTTTATGGATAAAAACCATCCCAGGCATGCACACATCAAATCTCCAAAGTTTCATCTCAATCGGGTGAATAGTATATGAAATAATTTCATAACGCCAGAGCTTACTCTTTTACATAGAAACCATCCCGAGCATGTCAACATCGAATTCCCAAAGTTTCATCTCAATCGGATGAAAATTAAAGGAAATATTTTCATAACGCCAGAGCTTACTTTTATGCATAAAAACCATCCCAGGCATGCACACATCAAATTTCCAAAGTTTCATCTCGATCGGGTGAATAGTATATAAAATAATTTCATAAAGCCAGAGCTTACTATTATGCGTAGAAACCAACCCGGGCATGCACACATCAAATCCCAAAAGTTTTGTCGCCATCAGATGAATAGTATTGGAAAAAAAACCTACCTAACCCTCAAACAAAAAATATTTGTTCAACAAAAAACCATCTTATCAAACTCAATTTTACTGCAGCAAAAAAATTACACAAAGAAATTCTTTAACAATATCCGGCTACCCGTGCACACGTATAATTATTTTTATTTTAAAATTGAATAATGTCCAAAGTAAACGAACGAATCCTGACCGATCTATTTTTCGATTTATATGCATATAAAAAATCTGTAGCACTGCATCGAACCCACCTAATTTATAAAAAGTACCTTCATACATACCTACCTACCCAGAGTACCTGTTCAGTACTTAGTTCCTACCTACCTGCATATCTACCTACCCCCGTGTACACCTACATTTTTTTGGAAATATCCATCTTTGGTTACTTTTTTTTATTTTATATCATATTTTTTTTGTGATTTAAAGGAAAGAAGTTCTTACTTAGAGTAAATATCGATATTTGAATTCAATGCAATCCGCATGCCTACTGAACTCCCTGATTGGACAGTCGAAATAAACGACAGGGTCCGGCAAAATTTCCTCACTCATTATTACAAAAACCAATCGATTAAAAAAATGATTTTTTTTTTTAAATCGCTCTTTAATATTTTTTTATGGAAATGACATCTTTCAAGTATCCACCTTTTGATGTCACGGACGCCATAACTCTTTTCGTAATCAATAATTATTAATAACGATAAATGTATAGAAAATTAGAAAAAAAACTTTGCATCTTATTTAGATAAATTTTAATGCGCCGCAAAAACGTTGGTCGCAAACGCAAGACAATATTTTCTAAACAAAAAAAATTAAGGAAAAAATCATGAGTTTTAATAAAAAAATTAATCAGTATATTTCGAGCGGAATTTTTTTTACCACCCTGTTTCTGAATTTGAATTAAAAGACCGACAAACTGCAATCGGCATTTTTCCAGAAGAAACGCATTTAGTACCTACCATCTTTGGTGATTTCTCTTAATTTCAAACCATTTATTTGTAATTCGATGGAGCAAAGTAGGTACCTACCCAGTGATTATTATTATACCAATCCACCTGACCAGTAATATTTTTAAATCTTGTATAATTTGTTAGCGGATTTTTCATGGATTTTTTTGTAAAATGTCAAATTTTTAGCTCGATATTGTGGAATATTTTCAATGGAATGCCACTAAAAAAACGGTTGAATAAGTTTTCGAAACCTTTTGCCATTGAATATATCAAAAAACATTTACGCCAGAGGCCGTCATTTTGACGCAATTTCGTTTGCAAATGAAGGATTCTCAAATACGCCAAAGCTCAATTTTTTTAAAGGCTAAAGTCTAATTTTTTGTTCAGGCCCTAGCACGCTTGCTCTATAACGATCGGTAGGATAACTATCGGTAACTTCTCATCGTTCCCTAGGACAACTGCACATCGCTAACGAACAAACAACAGTTGATGTCGAATATGTTAAGGACACTTAGTCATTGTGAACTGTCACTTATTCGTTGGCGATCTGTAGTCATGCTAGGGAACGATGAGAAGTTACCGATAGTTATCCTATCGATCGTTATAGAGCGAGCGTGCTAGGGCCTCTGACCTACCGCAAAAGCCGTGAGGATCTTACGCTAAAAAAATTCGCTGGGTGGGTAGGCCAACGCCTCTGCAATAGGTCATTTCAAGTGGTTCGCTATGTTTGTTGATTTAGAAGTGGTGCCTGGGTTCATGAGGTTTGTTCTGGTCTTGGCGGTGGATTCGTCTGCCCACCAATTTCGTGGCAGACCAGATCGGAAGAGACTGGTTTAGGGAGACTTTTTGGGTTCTTCAGCAAAGCTCTCTCGGAACATCACCTTGCACCGCAGTGGGAGGGATAAAATCATTCGTCCGTCACTCCACACACTGATCCCCAGATTCCTACCCACCCCTCATAACTTTTTCCTTACCAGAACATCATCTCCTTACCTTCCTAAAAAGAACCCTTCACACAGCATCCCCAAAGATGACATAGGCCCTGAGAGGAATTATTTTCGTCCGTCACTCCACACACTGATCCCCAGATTCCTACCCACCCCTCATAACTTTTTCCTTACCAGAACATCATCTCCTTACTTTCCTAAAAATAACCCTTCACACAGCATCCCCAAAGATGACATAGGCCCTGAGAGGAATTATTTTCTTCAAGGCCTCCTGTGTAGAGCTATTATAAAAATTAAATAAACTTCTCTTTTCCCGGTAGATTTTCCTAATTTTGTTTTAAATTAGTCGAGTAAGATCCATAGTTTATGCATAAACATTCACACGAAAAAGCCCGCCCTTAGGATTGTGTGTATTGGTGCATATAACGATGCAAAACGTCACTGAGATACATCTTTTTGCCAACCTGAATATATTTAGATATTCTTAAATCGACTCAGATTAACCGGTTATAAAGGGTTTGGTCATCCAACAAATGATTCACGGGGTGGCAGTACCAATGCACACCACCCACGCCGAATGATATTATAATAACACTATTGTGCACTATTTAAAGAAGTACCTACACCATTAGGCAAAAAAAATGGATTATCCTGAGTTATTTAAACAGTTTTATTCATCATGTTAAATTCTCAATATTTGAAAAATAACGTTCCCACCCAAGTAGGTACCTAACCACTGGTAAATTATTTTCTATGATCTCGGCAGCCTGAACCGTTCGAATTTTATTTGTCTTTACAAAAGTACCAACCCAGCAATTAAAATCAACGTTATGTAGCTGGCCGGTAACGTTTAACCTGTTTTTATTTTGCATTTCTTCATAAACGTCAGAATTTTTTCAACTTTTGAAGATGTATCCTGAAATAATTTACATGAAATGTGGTAAATGTAATGTATTATTGGAGTTCGGAAATCTATGGTTTTCAAAATTATAGAAAAACATCTTATCCACATATGCTATTTTTGACGTAATATTAATACACATGAGACTCGTCGAAATGTCAAATTAACATGCGAGACGCCATAGAATAATTTTCAAAAATGCCCCAACATTTCAGTACTTTGAAGGTCTGACGATAAATTTTTCCTTAATAAAGCATTTTTTACTGGCTACGAACATTTTAACAGTTTTTAACTCGGAATTTTTTTCGTAAACGTCAGAAATTACCGACGTTTGAAAACGAATCCTGACAAAATTTCCATGAAAAGTCATAAATATAATATATTATTTATTTTCCAAAACCTGTCGTAGTCGAAATAATACAAAAACATCTAAGCCAGGTATCTATTTTAAGTCGCAATTTTGATTTACCTCGAGGCTCGTCGGAATGTAAAGTTTTGAGGTGAGACGCCTTATATTTAAAAAAATATACACTTTACGATTTTAGTACTGAGGCTCTTTCACAAATTTTTCGTGAAGGTCTGACGATAAATTTTTCCTTTTTTGATGGGCGAACCTGGCGGCTGGAAATACAACTTTGAATTTCTTCGTCGAATAATGAGCGCTTCTAGTTTTCGCCGCTAGGTTTTCATACATCAGTTTTATTAGCAGTTTATTTTTTTTGCATCAGTTTTTTTATATGAAAATTTGCAATTGGTAAAATTCTGGCTGAATTTTTCCCATACAAATCAGGTCTGAAAAAATCGTATGTATTTTTATCCACGGTCGATGTCTCGCGAAAATCAGCTTTGAGGTCGGTTAAACTTGAGGGGCAGAGTGGTCGTTTTTCGCAAGACTGCGATTGACTTAAAATCTGGTGGTTACGAGCATTAATATATATACTAGCTTTTGCCCGTTGCAACGCAACTAATTGGTTAAAGCACTAAGCGATTTAACGTTTGAATGTGGATGAAGCAAGAAGTGTAAGCCTGCATTTAAAAAAATATATATATTTGAAGAAAAAAAACGATGTTTGAATGTGGATGAAGCAAGAATTGTGAGAACTACTCAAAGGGTCCTGTGAGTTAATCGCTCAATTTTGTACAACTGCTGGCGACCTATGAAATCCATATGAAATCCCCATCCTCGGTTTACCAGAAACGATTAGTTACATGACTAACCTAAAAAAAGGCTTAAAAAACAACATGGCGACCAAAATTTTTATTAATATGAAATCCCCATCCTTGGTTTAGTCAAAAACGGTATGTCACATGAATAACCTTAGAAAAGTCTTAAAAAACAAAATGGCGCCCAAAATGTTGACTAATACGAAATCCCCACCTTTTTTTGTGAAAAACGATATGTCACATGACTAACCTTAGAAAAGTCTTAAAAAACAAAATGTCGACAGAAATGTTGACTAATATGAAATCCCCTCCTTTTTTTGGGAAAAACTATATGTCACATGACTAACTTAGAAAAGTCCTAAAAATCAAAATGGCGACCAAAATGTTGACTTATATGAAATCTCCACATTTTTTTGTGAAAAACGATATGTCGCATGACTAACCGTAGAAAAGTCTTAAAAAACAATTCTTAATTACAAATATGATTTTTGACTGTGGATGAAGCAAGAATTGCAAAAAACCTCAATTTGGTAGGTGGGTATGGGTACCGCCGCCTCGGGAACCAACACACCTGCAATAGGTCATTTGAAGTTGTTCGCTATGTTTGATGATTTAGCAGGGGTGCCAGGGTTCATAGGGTGAGGTTTTTACCGCTCTTGGTGGTGGATGCGTCTGCCCACCAATTGCGTGGCAGGCCAGATCGGGAGAGACTGGTTTAGGGATACTTTTTGGCTTCTCCAGCAGAACTCTCGGAACATCACCCCTCACCGCAGTGGTAGGGATAAAACCATTCGTCCGTCACTCCACACACTGATCCCCAGATTCCTACCCACCCCTTATACCTTTTTTCCTTCCCAGAACATCATCTCCTTCCTTTCCTAAAAATAACCCTCCACGCAGCATTCCCAAAGAATTTAATGCTCTTTGGTCCTTTATATATTTTTTATAATCCTCGGGTAGCGAAACATTTGGGATACCCATAAAAAAAATTTTCAATGTAACTTTTTAAATTGGAATTTTTTTTTATATTTGGAATTTCTTGAGAAATTTTGGCGCTATAAAAATATTAACTATTTAAAATAAAAATTATTTCATAAAACACATTTGTATTTCATTAATCTTTTTGTATAAAAAACATAATATAAAACCTACCTAACCCTCACTCAAACAAATAATATTTGTACATTTACCTACGTAATTTCTAAAAAAAAAACATTGTAAATTTACTATTTATCAAAAAAACAATCTTATCAAACTCAATTTTACTGCAATAAAAAAATTACCCCAAAGAAATTATTTCACAATATGCGGGTACCCGTGCACACGTATAATTATTTTTATTTTTAAAGTTTATAATGACCTTAGTAAACGAACGAATCCTGACCTATCTATTTTTCGATTTATATGCAAATGAAAAATCTGTATTGAACCCACCTAATTTATAAAAAGTACCTTCCTACATACCTACCTACCCAGAGTACCTGTTCAGTTCTTATTTCCTACCTACCTGCATATCTACCTACCCCTGTGTATACCGTATGCAAATATCCATCTTTGGTTACTTTTTTGTATCATAATTTTTTTTTTTGATTAAAAGGAAAGAAGTTCTTACTTACAGTAAATATCGATATTTGAATTCAATGGAATACCATGTTTATTCATCTTCCCTGATTGGTCAGTCGAAATGAACGACAGGGTCCGGCAAAATTTCGTCACTCATTATTACAAAAACCAATCGATTAAAAAAAATACTTTTTTTTTTCAATCGACTCTTTAATATTTTTTATGGAAATGACATCTCTCAAGTGTCCACCTTTTGATTTCACGGACGCCATAACTCTTTTCGTAATAAATAATTATTAATAACGATGAATGTATAGATAAATTTGAAAAAAAAACTTTGCATCTTATTTAGATAAATTTAAATGCGCTGCAAAAACGTTGGTCGCAAACGCCCGACAATATTTTTTAAACAAAAAAAAATTAAGAAAAAAATCATGAGTTTTAATAAAAAAATTAATCAGTATATTTCGAGCGGAATTTTTTTACCAGCATGTATCTGCATTTGAATTAAAAGACCGACAAACTGCAATCGTCATTTTTTCAGGAGAAACGCATATAGTACCGTACCAACTTTGGTGATTTCTCTTAATTTCAAACCATTTATTTGTAATTCGATGGAGCAAAGTAGGTACCTACCCAGTGATTAATATTATACGTTTCCACCTAGCCAGTAATATTTTTAAATCTTGTAAAATTTGTTAGCGGATTTTTCTTGGATTTTTTTGTAAAATTACAAATTTTTAGCACGATATTGTGGAATATTTTCAATGGAATGCCACTAAAAAACGGTTGAATAAGTTTTCGAAACCTTTCGCCATTGAATATATCAAAAAACATCTACGCCAGAGGCCGTCATTTTGAGGCAATTTCGTTTGCAAATGAAGGATTAGGGAGACTTTTTGGCTTCTCCAGCAGAGCTCTCTCGGAACATCACCTTGCACCGCAGTGGGAGGGATACAACCATTCGTCCGTCACTCCATACACTGATATCCAGATTCCTACCCACCCCTCATACCTTTTTCCTTCTCAGAATATCCTTTCCTTCCTTTCCTAAAAATAACCCTCCACACAGCATTCCCAAAGACGACGTAGGCCCCGAGGGGAATTATTTTCTTCCGGGCCTCCAGTATCGAGCTATTGTAAAAACTACTCCCTGTAGATTTTCCGAATATTGTACAAAAATACTCTAGTTAAGTACCCCGTTTAGAATGTCATCCATTAAATAATTCCCGGGGCGGCGGTACCAATGCACACCACTCACATTGAATGATAATATAAACATGCAACATACAGAAACGGCGTTTTACAAAAAAAAATCCTCCACACAGCATTCCCAAAAATGACATAGGCCCTGAGAGGAATTATTAATACTATTCGGGACCGGGAGTAGAGAACTTTTTTTTTTTACAATCGCTTCATATAGGAGGCCCCGAATAGTATTAATTATTCCTCTCAGGGCCTCCTATATGAAGCGATTGTAAAAAAAAAAAGTTCTCTACTCCCGGTAGTTTTCCCGAACATTTTATAAAAATACTCAAGAAAGTACTCCATTAATTAAGTCATCCATTAAATTATTCCCGGGGCGGCGGTACCAATGCACACCACTCACCTTGAATGATACTATAACCATGCCAAATACAAAAACGGCGCTTTACAAATTTTTACTACTTAGCAAAAAAACATTATATGAATCTAAATTTAATTGCAATAAAAAAAATTCAGAAAAAATCTTTCACAAACCTGTTAAAAATAAATTATTTATTGAAAAACAAAATAACAATACGAATTTTGGCAAATATTTGCCACCATCTTTGATAATTTTTTTACTTAAGTTTTTGCACAGAAATGGCCCAATATTATTTATTTGAAATTTTTAAATCAAAAATAATCACATCAAACCAATAATTTATTGTCCGGATAGGTACCTACTCGTTATCGCCTAAAAATTGCATAGAAAATATTTCAAGTTAGCGGGTAAGTACTTATGCAGTTTAACATCACTATTTGAACACAACAAAATAGGCCATCTCTACTGAATTCCCTGATAGTACATGATCCAGAATAATTTCTTTCCCGATTTTCAATCCAAATAAATTGATTTAAAAATTGTGCATTTTCGGAAGAATTTTTTTGTTTTTGTTTTTCTTAAAATATTTTTCTGGAAATGACATCGGTCGAGTGTCCAGTTTTTGAATTCATCAACAAACATACTATTTTAGTAATAAATAATTATTCATAACGATAATTGTACTGAAAAATAAAAAAAATCTAAGAACCTTAATTGGAGAAATATTTCTATGACACACCAGCGTTAGTCGCGACCGAACGACTCTTTTTTCTTTAAAAAAAAAAAATAAGAAAAAAAATCGTTAATAATAATTAAAAAAATAATTCATATTTATCAGAAAGGAAATTTTTCACCGCAATGCATTCGACATTCGATATTTGAAGCTATGATTAAAATGTAGTAACATTTTCAACACTCCAGTTTCTTTGGGAATAATTTGAATTTCGACCGATGTTGAAATGTTTCATAGCAAATTAGAGTGGTACTAAATCTTGCCGCCAGTGGAGCAGGTAAATCGTGTCAACCATTATTTTTTTATAGCGGTTTCCGAATGCGCCTTTGAGGTGGTTTTTTGTTCAAATGTCAGATTGGATATCAAAATAACAGACGTTTTTTCAAGAAATGTTGTCAATATGACCGTCGATTTACATTCGTAAAACTCTTGTCGATAAGGTTTTACTAAATTTTGAAAGCCGAGATCGATATTTTTAAAGCCATTTCGTATTTTCGAGCTGGCTGTCGACAAAATCAATAAAAATGACATTACACAACCGAGAAAAAACAAATGAACTCGAATTATTTGGCAGGTGAAACTTATTTTATACGTAATAAAGCATTTTTTTTACTGGCTACGAATATTTTAACAGTTTTTAACTCGGAAATTTTTTCGTAAACGTCAAAAATTCCCCACGTTTGAAAAGGAATCCTGACAAAATTTCCATGAAAAGTCATAAATATAATATATTTTTAATGTTCCGAAACCTGTCGTAGTCGAAATAATACAAAAACATCTAAGCCAGGTATCTTTTTTAAGTCGCAATTTTGATTTACCTCGAGGCTCGTCGGAATGTAAAATTTTGAGGTGAGACGCCTTATATTTAAAAAAATATACACTTTACGATTTCAGTACTGAGGCTCTTTCACAAATTTTTCGTGAAGGTCTGACGATAAATTTTTCCTTTTTTGATGGGCGAACCTGGCGGCTGGAAATACAACTTTGAATTTCTTCATCAAATAATGAGCGCTTCTAGTTTTCGCCGCTAGGTTTTCATACATCAGTTTTAGTAGCAGTTTTTTTTTTTGCATCCGTTTTTTTATATGAAAATTTGCAATTGGTAAAACTTCTGGCTGAATTTTTCCCATACAAATCAGGTCTGAAAAAATCGTATGTGATTTCATCCACGGTCCCTGTCTCGCGATAATCAGCTTTCGGGTCGGTTAAACTTAAGGGGGAGAGTGGTCGTTTTTCGCCTGCAGGGCTTGTCTTAAAATATGGTCGTTTAGAGCATTAATATATATACTAGCTTTTGCCCGTTGCAAGGCAACTAATTGGTTAAAGCACTAAGCGATTTGACGTTTGAATGTGGATGAAGCAAGAAGTGTGTGTGTCTACATTTTTTAAAAATTAAATATTTGAAAAAAAAAATCGATGTTTGAATGTGGATGAAGCAAGGATTGTGAGAACTACTCAAAGGGTCCTGTGAGTTAATCGCTCAATTTTGTACACCCGCTACTTAGCCACTTTGGTCGCCCTGGTTAAGGCGTTCAGTATGGGCCTTTTCTCGCAAAAAGGGGCCTATAAGTTTACGGCTCAATTTTTTCACTAATAAATTGTTTCTAAATTATATGATATGCACTCACTTTTCTAATAACTCCCGTTACACCTATTTAAATTTTTTGTATGAATTTGATAACGCCAAATCTCTGCATTATATAAAGAAAACTTCGCGGGCTTGCGCACAATAACTCACCAAAGTTTCATCGCAATCGGATGAATATTATTGTAGATAATTTCATTACGCTAGAGCTCATTATTATATTTTAAAACCATTTCGAGCATGCACACATCATATCCCCAAAGTTTCATCGCAATCGGATGAATAGTATTGGAAATAATTTCATAATGCCAGAGCTTATTCTTATATATAGAAACCATCCCTAGCATGCCAACATCGAATTCCCAAAGTTTCATCTCAATCGGATGAAAAGTAAAGGAAATAATTTCATTACGCCAGAGCTTACTTTTATGCATAAAAACCATCCCAGGCATGCACACATCAAATCTCCAAAGTTTCATCTCAATCGGGTGAATAGTATATGAAATAATTTGATAACGCCAGAGCTTATTATTACGCATAGAAACCATCCCGGACATGCACACATCAAATCCCCAAAGTTTCATCGCAATCAGATGAATAGTATAGGAAATAATTTCATAGAGCCAGAGCTTACTATTATGCGTAGAAACCAACCCGGGCATGCACATATCAAATACCAAAAGTTTTGTCGCAATCAGATGAAAAGTATTGGAAAAAAAATCATAACGCCAGAGCTTACTCTTTTATGTTCAAACCATCCCGAGTATCCAACATCAAATTCCCAAAGTTTCATCTCAATCGGATGGAAAGTATAGGAAATAATTTCATAACGCCAGATCTTACCATTATGCGTAAATAATTTCATAATTCCAGAGCTTACTATTATGCGTAGAAACCAACCCGGGCATGCACACATCAAAGCTCAAAAGTTTTGTCGCAATCAAATGAATAGTATTGGAAAAAATTTCATAACGCCAGAGCTTACTCTTTTACATAGAAACCATCCCGAGCATGTCAACATCGAATTCCCAAAGTTTCATCTCAATCGGATGAAAATTAAAGGAAATATTTTCATAACGCCAGAGCTTACTTTTATGCATAAAAACCATCCCAGGCATGCACACATCAAATTTCCAAAGTTTCATCTCGATCGGGTGAATAGTATATAAAATAATTTCATAAAGCCAGAGCTTACTATTATGCGTAGAAACCAACCCGGGCATGCACACATCAAATCCCAAAAGTTTTGTCGCCATCAGATGAATAGTATTGGAAAAAAAACCTACCTAACCCTCAAACAAAAAATATTTGTTCAACAAAAAACCATCTTATCAAACTCAATTTTACTGCAGCAAAAAAATTACACAAAGAAATTCTTTAACAATATCCGGCTACCCGTGCACACGTATAATTATTTTTATTTTAAAATTGAATAATGTCCAAAGTAAACGAACGAATCCTGACCGATCTATTTTTCGATTTATATGCATATAAAAAATCTGTAGCACTGCATCGAACCCACCTAATTTATAAAAAGTACCTTCATACATACCTACCTACCCAGAGTACCTGTTCAGTACTTAGTTCCTACCTACCTGCATATCTACCTACCCCCGTGTACACCTACATTTTTTTGGAAATATCCATCTTTGGTTACTTTTTTTTATTTTATATCATATTTTTTTTGTGATTTAAAGGAAAGAAGTTCTTACTTAGAGTAAATATCGATATTTGAATTCAATGCAATCCGCATGCCTACTGAACTCCCTGATTGGACAGTCGAAATGAACGACAGGGTCCGGCAAAATTTCCTCACTCATTATTACAAAAACCAATCGATTAAAAAAATGATTTTTTTTTTAAATCGACTCTTTAATATTTTTTTATGGAAATGACATCTTTCAAGTATCCACCTTTTGATGTCACGGACGCCATAACTCTTTTCGTAATCAATAATTATTAATAACGATAAATGTATAGAAAATTAGAAAAAAAACTTTGCATCTTATTTAGATAAATTTTAATGCGCCGCAAAAACGTTGGTCGCAAACGCAAGACAATATTTTCTAAACAAAAAAAATTAAGGAAAAAATCATGAGTTTTAATAAAAAAATTAATCAGTATATTTCGAGCGGAATTTTTTTTACCACCCTGTTTCTGAATTTGAATTAAAAGACCGACAAACTGCAATCGGCATTTTTCCAGAAGAAACGCATTTAGTACCTACCATCTTTGGTGATTTCTCTTAATTTCAAACCATTTATTTGTAATTCGATGGAGCAAAGTAGGTACCTACCCAGTGATTATTATTATACCAATCCACCTGACCAGTAATATTTTTAAATCTTGTATAATTTGTTAGCGGATTTTTCATGGATTTTTTTGTAAAATGTCAAATTTTTAGCTCGATATTGTGGAATATTTTCAATGGAATGCCACTAAAAAAACGGTTGAATAAGTTTTCGAAACCTTTTGCCATTGAATATATCAAAAAACATTTACGCCAGAGGCCGTCATTTTGACGCAATTTCGTTTGCAAATGAAGGATTCTCAAATACGCCAAAGCTCAATTTTTTTAAAGGCTAAAGTCTAATTTTTTGTTCAGGCCCTAGCACGCTTGCTCTATAACGATCGGTAGGATAACTATCGGTAACTTCTCATCGTTCCCTAGGACAACTGCACATCGCTAACGAACAAACAACAGTTGATGTCGAATATGTTAAGGACACTTAGTCATTGTGAACTGTCACTTATTCGTTGGCGATCTGTAGTCATGCTAGGGAACGATGAGAAGTTACCGATAGTTATCCTATCGATCGTTATAGAGCGAGCGTGCTAGGGCCTCTGACCTACCGCAAAAGCCGTGAGGATCTTACGCTAAAAAAATTCGCTGGGTGGGCAGGCCAACGCCTCTGCAATAGGTCATTTCAAGTGGTTCGCTATGTTTGTTGATTTAGAAGTGGTGCCTGGGTTCATGAGGTTTGTTCTGGTCTTGGCGGTGGATTCGTCTGCCCACCAATTTCGTGGCAGACCAGATCGGAAGAGACTGGTTTAGGGAGACTTTTTGGGTTCTTCAGCAAAGCTCTCTCGGAACATCACCTTGCACCGCAGTGGGAGGGATAAAATCATTCGTCCGTCACTCCACACACTGATCCCCAGATTCCTACCCACCCCTCATAACTTTTTCCTTACCAGAACATCATCTCCTTACCTTCCTAAAAAGAACCCTTCACACAGCATCCCCAAAGATGACATAGGCCCTGAGAGGAATTATTTTCGTCCGTCACTCCACACACTGATCCCCAGATTCCTACCCACCCCTCATAACTTTTTCCTTACCAGAACATCATCTCCTTACTTTCCTAAAAATAACCCTTCACACAGCATCCCCAAAGATGACATAGGCCCTGAGAGGAATTATTTTCTTCAAGGCCTCCTGTGTAGAGCTATTATAAAAATTAAATAAACTTCTCTTTTCCCGGTAGATTTTCCTAATTTTGTTTTAAATTAGTCGAGTAAGATCCATAGTTTATGCATAAACATTCACACGAAAAAGCCCGCCCTTAGGATTGTGTGTATTGGTGCATATAACGATGCAAAACGTCACTGAGATACATCTTTTTGCCAACCTGAATATATTTAGATATTCTTAAATCGACTCAGATTAACCGGTTATAAAGGGTTTGGTCATCCAACAAATGATTCACGGGGTGGCAGTACCAATGCACACCACCCACGCCGAATGATATTATAATAACACTATTGTGCACTATTTAAAGAAGTACCTACACCATTAGGCAAAAAAAATGGATTATCCTGAGTTATTTAAACAGTTTTATTCATCATGTTAAATTCTCAATATTTGAAAAATAACGTTCCCACCCAAGTAGGTACCTACCCACTGGTAAATTATTTTCTATGATCTCGGCAGCCTGAACCGTTCGAATTTTATTTGTCTTTACAAAAGTACCAACCCAGCAATTAAAATCAACGTTATGTAGCTGGCCGGTAACGTTTAACCTGTTTTTATTTTGCCTTTCTTCATAAACGTCAGAATTTTTTCAACTTTTGAAGATGTATCCTGAAATAATTTACATGAAATGTGGTAAATGTAATGTATTATTGGAGTTCGGAAATCTATGGTTTTCAAAATTATAGAAAAACATCTTATCCACATATGCTATTTTTGACGTAATATTGATACACATGAGACTCGTCGAAATGTCAAATTAACATGCGAGACGCCATAGAATAATTTTCAAAAATGCCCCAACATTTCAGTACTTTGAAGGTCTGACGATAATTTTTTCCTTAATAAAGCATTTTTTTACTGGCTACGAACATTTTAACAGTTTTTAAATCGGAATTTTTTTCGTAAACGTCAGAAATTACCGACGTTTGAAAACGAATCCTGACAAAATTTCCATGAAAAGTCATAAATATAATATATTATTTATGTTCCAAAACCTGTCGTAGTCGAAATAATACAAAAACATCTAAGCCAGGTATCTTTTTTAAGTCGCAATTTTGATTTACCTCGAGGCTCGTCGGAATGTAAAGTTTTGAGGTGAGACGCCTTATATTTAAAAAAATATACACTTTACGATTTTAGTACTGAGGCTCTTTCACAAATTTTTCGTGAAGGTCTGACGATAAATTTTTCCTTTTTTGATGGGCGAACCTGGCGGCTGGAAATACAACTTTGAATTTCTTCGTCGAATAATGAGCGCTTCTAGTTTTCGCCGCTAGGTTTTCATACATCAGTTTTATTAGCAGTTTATTTTTTTTGCATCAGTTTTTTTATATGAAAATTTGCAATTGGTAAAATTCTGGCTGAATTTTTCCCATACAAATCAGGTCTGAAAAAATCGTATGTATTTTTATCCACGGTCGATGTCTCGCGAAAATCAGCTTTGAGGTCGGTTAAACTTGAGGGGCAGAGTGGTCGTTTTTCGCGAGACTGCGATTGACTTAAAATCTGGTGGTTACGAGCATTAATATATATACTAGCTTTTGCCCGTTGCAACGCAACTAATTGGTTAAAGCACTACGCGATTTGACGTTTGAAGGTGGATGAAATAAAAAGTGTGTGCGTACATTTTTTTTCATATTAAATATTTGGAGAAAAAAAAACTATGTATGAATGTGGATGAAGCAAGGCTTGTGAGCCTTCACAGGGTTTGTGGAAATTGAATATTTTTAAAATATGAAGTATTTTTAAAATTAAAGAATTTTGAAATTTGAATATTTAGAAATTTTGGGTTTTTTAAAATCTACATGGTAACCATAAATTTAACTAAAATAAAATCCCCTTCCTCGCTTTGTCAGAATCGATATGTCACATGACTAACCTAAGAAAAGTCTTAAAAAACAACATGGCGACCGAAATTTTGACTAATATGAAATCCCCATCCTCGGTTTGTCAGAATCGATATGTCACATGACTAACCTAAGTAAAGTCTTCAAATACAAAATGGCGCCCGTGATTTTAACTAATATGAAATCCCCATTCTCGCTTTGTCTGAATCGATATGACAAACCTAAGTTTCATCGCAATCGGATGGATAGTAGATGAAATAATTTCATAACGCCAGAGCTTACTTAATGTTATGCGTAGAAACCACCCCGGGCATGCACACATGAAATCCCCAAAGTTTCATCGCAATCGGATGAATAGTATAGTATGAAATCCCCACCCTCTCTTTGTCAGAATCGATATGTCACATGACTAACCTAAGTAAAGTCTTAAAAAACAAAATGGCGACCTTAATTTTAATTAATATGAAATCCCCATCCTCGCTTTGTCTGAATCGATATGTCACATGACTTACCTAAGAAAAGTCTTAAAAAACAAAATGGCGACCGTAATTTTGACTAATATGAAATCCCCATCCTCGCTTTGTCAGAATCGATATGACAAACCTAAGTTTCATCGCAATCGGATGGATAGTAGATGAAATAATTTCATAACGCCAGAGCTTACTTACTGTTTTGCGTAGAAACCACCCCGGGCATGCACACATGAAATCCCCAAAGTTTTATCGCAATCGGATGAATAGTATAGTATGAAATTCCCATCCTCTCTTTGTCAGAATCGATATGTCACATGACTAACCTAAGTAAAGTCTTTAAAAACAAAATGGCGACCGTAATTTTAACTAATATGAAATCCCCATCCTCGCTTTGTCTGAATCGATATGTCACATGACTTACCTAAGAAAAGTCTTAAAAAACAAAATGGCGACGGTAATTTTGACTAATATGATATCCCCATCCTCGCTTTGTCAGAATCGATATGTCACATGATTAACCTAAGTAAAGTCTTAAAAAACAAAATGGCAACCGTAATTTTAACTAATATGAAATCCCCATCCTCGCTTTGTCAGAATCGATATGTCACATGATTAACCTAAGTAAAGTCTTAAAAAACAAAATGGCGATTGTAATTTTTAACTAATATGAAATCCCCATCCTAGCTTTGTCTGAATCGATATGTCATATGACTTACCTAAGAAAAGTCTTAAAAAACAAAATGGCGACCGTAATTTTGACTAATATGATATCCCCATCGTCGCTTTGTCAGAATCGATATGTCACATGATTAACCTAAGTAAAGTCTTAAAAAACAAAATGGCGACCGTAATTTTAACTAATATGAAATCCCCATCCTCGCTTTGTCAGAATCGATATGTCACATGATTAACCTAAGTAAAGTCTTAAAAAACAAAATGGCGATTGTAATTTTAACTAATATGAAATCCCCATCCTAGCTTTGTCTGAATCGATATGTCACATGATTAACCTAAGTAAAGTCTTAAAAAACAAAATGGCGACCGTAATTTTGACTAATATGATATCCCCATCGTCGCTTTGTCAGAATCGATATATCACATGACAGACCTAAGTTCCATCGCAATCGGATGGATAGTAGATGAAATAATTTCATAATGCCAGATCTTACTATTATGCGTAGAAACCACCCCGGGCATGCACACATCAAATTCCCAAAGTTTCATCGCAATCGGATGAATAGTATAGGAAATAATTTCAGTACGCCAGAGCTTATTATTATATAGAAAAGCCATGCATAAAATCCCCAAAGTTTTATCTCAATCGGATGAATAGTATTGGAAATAATTTCATTACGCCAGAGCTTTCTATTAGGTATATATAGAACCCATCCTGAGTATGCACACATCAAATTCCCAATGTTTTATCTCAATCGGATGAATAGTATATCAAATAATTTCATAACACCAGTTCTCACTATCATATTTAGAAACCATGCCGAGCATCGATGACGGGCATCAGAAACGGCGCTCTACAATTTTTTATTACTGAGCAAAAAATATTAAATCAAACTATATTTCGTTGCAATAAAAAAATAAGCGAAAAAATCTTTCAAAAACCTGTTAATAAAAATAAATGTCTATAGAAAAACCAACAATTATCTACCATCTTTGGTAATTTAAAGAAAAAAATCATTTCATTAATTTGTAATACGATGGATAAAAGTACCTACCATCTTTGGTGCCTTTTTTATTTCAAATCATTAATTTGAAATACGGTGGAAAAAGTTTTATCTTCAGTTCATACATACAGTACCTACCCAGTTATAATGTTCTACATATTTTTTATAAGGGCAAGACTGAACCATAAAAATTAGCATAACCTCCTTCAATAAAAGCCTGAAAATCGAATTCCGCCATCTTTTTAAAAACATTTTCATACAAAACCTACACGGATAATGTTGCGGAAGTTTTGATACAGGCTAGGTCACTATACTCGCAGTGATCAGTCGTGAAGTTAGTCGCAAGCAATAAAGTACCTACCCGGTGGCTAGTGTTTTCGCACTTCTACTGGCCGCAAAAAAATTTCATTCATGACGAAACGTTTTTTACACAATTTTTTCGCTAGATGTCAAAAGTTTGGCAAAGTTTAGCGGCAAATTTATAATGAAGAGGGTTAGATGTTTTGCCTGAATAAGATGGCCAATCCTCTCGTCTACGATCCTATTCAAAAACATTGCCACCAGAATGATTTTTTACGACCCAATCTCGAATGCCGTGGAACCCTCTCATATGTAAAATTTTCAAGCGAGTCGCCTAAGAAAATTTAAAAAACACACCTCAAGATACTGTTTTGTACTCAAATTTGTCGTGAAGGTCTGACGATAAATTTTTCCTTTTTTGATGGGCGAACCTGGCGGCTGGCAATATAACTTTGAATTTCTTCTTCGAATAATGAGCGCTTCTAGTTTTCGCCGCTAGGTTTTAATACATCAGTTTCATTGGTAGTTTTTTTTTTTGCATCAGTTTTTTTATATGAAAATTTGCAATTGGTAAAATTCTGGCTGAATTTTTCCCATACAAATCAGGTCTGAAAAAATCGTATGTATTTTCATCCACGGTCGCTGTCTCGCGAAAATCAGCTTTGAGGTCGGTTAAAATTGAGGGGCAGAATGGTCGTTTTTCGCAAGACTGCAAAACACTTAATCGGTCATCCACGGTCGCTGTCTCGCGAAAATCAGCTTTGAGGTCGGTTAAACTCGAGGGGCAGAGTGGTCGTTTTTCGCGAGACTGCGATTGTCTTAAAATCTGGTGGTCAAGAGCATTAATATTAATACTAGCTTTTGCCCGTTGCAAGGCAACTAATTGGTTAAAGCACTAAGCGATTTGACGTTTGAATGTGGATGAAGCAAGAAGTGTGTGTCTACATTTTTTAAAAATGAAATATTTGAAGATAAAAAATCGATGTTTGAATGTGGATGAAGCAAGGATTGTGAGAACTACTAAAAGAGTACTGTAAGTTAATCGCTCTATTTTGTACACCCGCTACTTAGCCACTTTGGTCGCCCTGGTTAAGGCGTTCAGTATGGGCCTTTTCTCGCAAAAAGGGGCCTAGAAGTTTATTGCTCAATTTTTTCACTTATAAATTGTTTCTAAATTATATGATATACACTCACTTTTCTAATAACGCCCGTTACACCTATTTAAAATTTTTGTACAAATTTAATAACGCCAAAGCTCTCCATTATATAAAGAAAAATTCACGGGCGTGCGCACAATAACTCACCAAAGTTTCATCGCAATCGGATGAATACTATTGTAAATAATTTCATTACGCTAGAGCTCATTATTATATTTAAAAATCATTTCGAGCATGCACACATCATATCTCCAAAGTTTGAATAGTATTGGAAATAATTTCATAATGCCAGAGCTTACTCTTATTTATAGAAACCATCCCGAGCATGCCAACATCGAATACCCAAAGCTTCATCTCAATCGGATGAAAAGTAAAGGTAATAATTTCATAACGCCAGAGCTTACTATTATGCATAAAAACCATCCAGGGCATGCACACATCAAATCTCCAAAGTTTCATCTCAATCGGGTAAATGGTATATGAAATAATTTGATAACGCCAGAGCTTACTATTATGCGTAGAAACCAACCCGGGCATGCAAACATCAAATCCCCAAAGTTTCATTGCAATCGGATTAATAGTATTATAAATAATTTCATAACGCCAGAGCTTACTATTATGCGTAGAAACCAACCCGGGCATGCACACATCAAATACCAAAAGTTTTGTCGCAATCCAATGAAAAGTATTGGAAAAAAAATCATAACGCCAGAGCTTACTCTTTTATGTTCAAACCATCCCGAGTATCCAACATCAAATTCCCAAAGTTTCATCTCAATCGGATGGTAAATATAGGAAATAATTTCATAACGCCAGATCTTACCATTATGCGTAAATAATTTCATAATTCCAGAGCTTACTATTATGCGTAGAAACCAACCCGGGCATGCACACATCAAAGCTCAAAAGTTTTGTCGCAATCAAATGAATAGTATTGGAAAAAAAATCATAACGCCAGAGCTTACTCTTTTACATAGAAACCATCCCGAGCATGTCAACATCGAATTCCCAAAGTTTCATCTCAATCAGATGAAAATTAAAGGAAATATTTTCATAACGCCAGAGCTTACTTTTATGCATAAAAACCATCCCAGGCATGCACACATCAAATTTCCAAAGTTTCATCTCGATCGGGTGAATAGTATATAAAATAATTTCATAAAGCCAGAGCTTACTATTATGCGTAGAAACCAACCCGGGCATGCACACATCAAATCCCAAAAGTTTTGTCGCCATCAGATGAATAGTATTGGAAAAAAAACCTACCTAACCCTCAAACAAAAAATATTTGTTCAACAAAAAACCATCTTATCAAACTCAATTTTACTGCAGCAAAAAAATTACACAAAGAAATTCTTTAACAATATCCGGCTACCCGTGCACACGTATAATTATTTTTATTTTAAAATTGAATAATGTCCAAAGTAAACGAACGAATCCTGACCGATCTATTTTTCGATTTATATGCATATAAAAAATCTGTAGCACTGCATCGAACCCACCTAATTTATAAAAAGTACCTTCATACATACCTACCTACCCAGAGTACCTGTTCAGTACTTAGTTCCTACCTACCTGCATATCTACCTACCCCCGTGTACACCTACATTTTTTTGGAAATATCCATCTTTGGTTACTTTTTTTTATTTTATATCATATTTTTTTTGTGATTTAAAGGAAAGAAGTTCTTACTTAGAGTAAATATCGATATTTGAATTCAATGCAATCCGCATGCCTACTGAACTCCCTGATTGGACAGTCGAAATGAACGACAGGGTCCGGCAAAATTTCCTCACTCATTATTACAAAAACCAATCGATTAAAAAAATGATTTTTTTTTTAAATCGACTCTTTAATATTTTTTTATGGAAATGACATCTTTCAAGTATCCACCTTTTGATGTCACGGACGCCATAACTCTTTTCGTAATCAATAATTATTAATAACGATAAATGTATAGAAAATTAGAAAAAAAACTGCATCTTATTTAGATAAATTTTAATGCGCCGCAAAAACGTTGGTCGAAAACGCAAGACAATATTTTCTAAACAAAAAAAATTAAGGAAAAAATCATGAGTTTTAATAAAAAAATTAATCAGTATATTTCGAGCGGAATTTTTTTTACCACCCTGTTTCTGAATTTGAATTAAAAGACCGACAAACTGCAATCGGCATTTTTCCAGAAGAAACGCATTTAGTACCTACCATCTTTGGTGATTTCTCTTAATTTCAAACCATTTATTTGTAATTCGATGGAGCAAAGTAGGTACCTACCCAGTGATTATTATTATACCAATCCACCTGACCAGTAATATTTTTAAATCTTGTATAATTTGTTAGCGGATTTTTCATGGATTTTTTTGTAAAATGTCAAATTTTTAGCTCGATATTGTGGAATATTTTCAATGGAATGCCACTAAAAAAAAGGTTGAATAAGTTTTCGAAACCTTTTGCCATTGAATATATCAAAAAACATTTACGCCAGAGGCCGTCATTTTGACGCAATTTCGTTTGCAAATGAAGGATTCTCAAATACGCCAAAGCTCAATTTTTTTAAAGGCTAAAGTCTAATTTTTTGTTCAGGCCCTAGCACGCTTGCTCTATAACGATCGGTAGGATAACTATCGGTAACTTCTCATCGTTCCCTAGGACAACTGCACATCGCTAACGAACAAACAACAGTTGATGTCGAATATGTTAAAGACACTTAGTCATTGTGAACTGTCACTTATTCGTTGGCGATCTGTAGTCATGCTAGGGAACGATGAGAAGTTACCGATAGTTATCCTATCGATCGTTATAGAGCGAGCGTGCTAGGGCCTCTGACCTACCGCAAAAGCCGTGAGGATCTTACGCTAAAAAAATTCGCTGGGTGGGTAGGCCAACGCCTCTGCAATAGGTCATTTCAAGTGGTTCGCTATGTTTGTTGATTTAGAAGTGGTGCCTGGGTTCATGAGGTTTGTTCTGGTCTTGGCGGTGGATTCGTCTGCCCACCAATTTCGTGGCAGACCAGATCGGAAGAGACTGGTTTAGGGAGACTTTTTGGGTTCTTCAGCAAAGCTCTCTCGGAACATCACCTTGCACCGCAGTGGGAGGGATAAAATCATTCGTCCGTCACTCCACACACTGATCCCCAGATTCCTACCCACCCCTCATAACTTTTTCCTTACCAGAACATCATCTCCTTACCTTCCTAAAAAGAACCCTTCACACAGCATCCCCAAAGATGACATAGGCCCTGAGAGGAATTATTTTCGTCCGTCACTCCACACACTGATCCCCAGATTCCTACCCACCCCTCATAACTTTTTCCTTACCAGAACATCATCTCCTTACTTTCCTAAAAATAACCCTTCACACAGCATCCCCAAAGATGACATAGGCCCTGAGAGGAATTATTTTCTTCAAGGCCTCCTGTGTAGAGCTATTATAAAAATTAAATAAACTTCTCTTTTCCCGGTAGATTTTCCTAATTTTGTTTTAAATTAGTCGAGTAAGATCCATAGTTTATGCATAAACATTCACACGAAAAAGCCCGCCCTTAGGATTGTGTGTATTGGTGCATATAACGATGCAAAACGTCACTGAGATACATCTTTTTGCCAACCTGAATATATTTAGATATTCTTAAATCGACTCAGATTAACCGGTTATAAAGGGTTTGGTCATCCAACAAATGATTCACGGGGTGGCAGTACCAATGCACACCACCCACGCCGAATGATATTATAATAACACTATTGTGCACTATTTAAAGAAGTACCTACACCATTAGGCAAAAAAAATGGATTATCCTGAGTTATTTAAACAGTTTTATTCATCATGTTAAATTCTCAATATTTGAAAAATAACGTTCCCACCCAAGTAGGTACCTACCCACTGGTAAATTATTTTCTATGATCTCGGCAGCCTGAACCGTTCGAATTTTATTTGTCTTTACAAAAGTACCTACTCAGCAATTAAAATCAACGTTATTTAGCTGGCCGGTAACATTTAAAGTTTAGTTTTTTTTGCATTTCTTCATAAACGTCAGAATTTTTTCAACTTTTGAAGATGTATCCTGAAATAATTTACATGAAATGTGGTAAATGTAATGTATTATTGGAGTTCGGAAATCTATGGTTTTCAAAATTATAGAAAAACATCTTATCCACATATGCTATTTTTGACGTAATATTGATACACATGAGACTCGTCGAAATGTCAAATTAACATGCGAGACGCCATAGAATAATTTTCAAAAATGCCCCAACATTTCAGTACTTTGAAGGTCTGACGATAATTTTTTCCTTAATTAAGCATTTTTTTACTGGCTACGAACATTTTAACAGTTTTTAACTCGGAATTTTTTTCGTAAACGTCAGAAATTACCGACGTTTGAAAACGAATCCTGACAAAATTTCCATGAAAAGTCATAAATATAATATATTATTTATGTTCCAAAACCTGTCGTAGTCGAAATAATACAAAAACATCTAAGCCAGGTATCTTTTTTAAGTCGCAATTTTGATTTACCTCGAGGCTCGTCGGAATGTAAAGTTTTGAGGTGAGACGCCTTATATTTAAAAAAATATACACTTTACGATTTTAGTACTGAGGCTCTTTCACAAATTTTTCGTGAAGGTCTGACGATAAATTTTTCCTTTTTTGATGGGCGAACCTGGCGGCTGGAAATACAACTTTGAATTTCTTCGTCGAATAATGAGCGCTTCTAGTTTTCGCCGCTAGGTTTTCATACATCAGTTTTATTAGCAGTTTATTTTTTTTGCATCAGTTTTTTTTATATGAAAATTTGCAATTGGTAAAATTCTGGCTGAATTTTTCCCATACAAATCAGGTCTGAAAAAATCGTATGTATTTTTATCCACGGTCGATGTCTCGCGAAAATCAGCTTTGAGGTCGGTTAAACTTGAGGGGCAGAGTGGTCGTTTTTCGCGAGACTGCGATTGACTTAAAATCTGGTGGTTACGAGCATTAATATATACTAGCTTTTGCCCGTTGCAAGGCAACTAATTGGTTAAAGCACTAAGCGATTTGACGTTTGAATGTGGATGAAGCAAGAAGTGTGTGTGTCTACATTTATTAAACATTAAATATTTGAAAAAAAAATCGATGTTTGAATGTGGATGAAGCAAGGATTGTGAGAACTACTCAAAGGGTCCTGTGAGTTAATCGCTCAATTTTGTACACCCGCTACTTAGCCACTTTGGTCGCCCTGGTTAAGGCGTTCAGTATGGGCCTTTTCTCGCAAAAAGGGGCCTAGAAGTTTACGGCTCAATTTTTTCACTAATGAATTGTTTCTAAATTATATGATATGCACTCACTTTTCTAATAACTCCCGTTACACCTATTTAAATTTTTTGTACGAATTTGATAACGCCAAATCTCTGCATTATATAAAGAAAACTTCGCGGGCTTGCGCACAATAACTCACCAAAGTTTCATCGCAATCGGATGAATATTATTGTAGATAATTTCATTACGCTAGAGCTCATTATTATATTTTAAAACTATTTCGAGCATGCACACGTCATATCCCCAAAGTTTCATCGCAATCGGATGAATAGTATTGGAAATAATTTCATAATGCCAGAGCTTATTCTTATATATATAGAAACCATCCCTAGCATGCCAACATCGAATTCCCAAAGTTTCATCTCAATCGGATGAAAAGTAAAGGAAATAATTTCATTACGCCAGAGCTTACTTTTATGCATAAAAACCATCCCAGGCATGCACACATCAAATCTCCAAAGTTTCATCTCAATCGGGTGAATAGTATATGAAATAATTTGATAACGCCAGAGCTTACTATTACGCATAGAAACCATCCCGGACATGCACACATCAAATCCCCAAAGTTTCATCGCAATCAGATGAATGGTATAGGAAATAATTTCATAAAGCCAGATCTTACCATTATGCGTAAATAATTTCATAATTCCAGAGCTTACTATTATGCGTAGAAACCAACCCGGGCATGCACACATCAAATACCAAAAGTTTTGTCGCAATCAGATGAAAAGTATTGGAAAAAAATTCATAACGCCAGAGCTTACTCTTTTACATAGAAACCATCCCGAGCATGCCAACATCGAATTCCCAAAGTTTCATCTCAATCGGATGAAAATTAAAGGAAATATTTTCATAACGCCAGAGCTTACTTTTATGCATAAAAACCATCCCAGGCATGCACACATCAAATCCTCAAAGTTTCATCTCGATCGGGTGAATAGTATATAAAATAATTTCATAAAGCCAGAGCTTACTATTATGCGTAGAAACCAACCCGGGCATGCACACATCAAATCCCAAAAGTTTTGTCGCCATCAGATGAATAGTATTGGAAAAAAACCTACCTAACCCTCAAACAAAAAATATTTGTTCATTTACCTACGTAATTTCTAAAAAAAAAAACATTGCAATTTTATTACTTTTAAAAAAAACCATCTTATCAAACTCAATTTTACTGCAGCAAAAAAATTACACAAAGAAATTCTTTAACAATATCCGGCTACCCGTGCACACGTATAATTATTTTTATTTTAAAATTGAATAATGTCCAAAGTAAACGAACGAATCCTGACCGATCTATTTTTCGATTTATATGCATATAAAAAATCTGTAGCACTGCATCGAACCAACCTAATTTATATAAAGTACCTTCATATATACCTACCTACCCAGAGTACCTGTTCAGTACTTAGTTCCTACCTACCTGCATATCTACCTACCCCCGTGTACACCTACATTTTTTTGGAAATATCCATCTTTGGTTACTTTTTTTTATTTTATATCATATTTTTTTGTGATTTAAAGGAAAGAAGTTCTTACTTAGAGTAATTATCGATATTTGAATTCAATGCAATCCGCATGCCTACTGAACTCCCTGATTGGACAGTCGAAATGAACGACAGGGTCCGGCAAAATTTCCTCACTCATTATTACAAAAACCAATCGATTAAAAAAAATACCTTTTTTTTTTAATCAACACTTTAATATTTTTTTATGGAAATGACATCTCTCAAGTGTCCACCTTTTGATTTCACGGACGCCATAACTCTTTTCGTAATCAATAATTATTAATAACGATAAATGTATAGAAAATTAGAAAAAAAACTTTGCATCTTATTTAGATAAATTTTAATGCGCCGCAAAAACGTTGGTCGCAAACGCACGACAATATTTTCTAAACAAAAAAAAATTAAGGAAAAAATCATGAGTTTTAATAAAAAAAATTAATCAGTATATTTCGAGCGGAATTTTTTTTACCACCCTGTTTCTGAATTTGAATTAAAAGACCGACAAACTGCAATCGGCATTTTTCCAGAAGAAACGCATTTAGTACCTACCATCTTTGGTGATTTCTCTTAATTTCAAACCATTTATTTGTAATTCGATGGAGCAAAGTAGGTACCTACCCAGTGATTATTATTATACCAATCCACCTAACCAGTAATATTTTTAAATCTTGTAAAATTTGTTAGCGGATTTTTCATGGATTTTTTTTTAAATGTCAAATTTTTAGCTCCATATTGTGGAATATTTTCAATGGAATGCCACTAAAAAAACGGTTGAATAAGTTTTCGAAACCTTTTGCCATTGAATATATCAAAAAACATTTACGCCAGAGGCCGTCATTTTGACGCAATTTCGTTTGCAAAGGATTCTCAAATACGCCAAAGCTCAATTTTTTTAAAGGCTAAAGTCTAATTTTGTTGTTCAGGCCCTAGCACGCTTGCTCTATAACGATCGGTAGGATAACTATCGGTAACTTCTCATCGTTCCCTAGGACAACTGCACATCGCTAACGAACAAACAACAGTTGATGTCGAATATGTTAAGGACACTTAGTCATTGTGAACTGTCACTTATTCGTTGGCGATCTGTAGTCATGCTAGGGAACGATGAGAAGTTACCGATAGTTATCCTATCGATCGTTATAGAGCGAGCGTGCTAGGGCCTCTGACCTACCGCAAAAGCCGTGAGGATCTTACGCTAAAAAAATTCGCTGGGCGGGTAGGCCAACGCCTCTGCAATAGGTCATTTCAAGTGGTTCGCTATGTTTGTTGATTTAGAAGTGGTGCCTGGGTTCATGAGGTTTGTCCTGGTCTTGGCGGTGGATTCGTCTGCCCACCAATTTCGTGGCAGACCAGATCGGAAGAGACTGGTTTAGGGAGACTTTTTGGCTTCTTCAGCAAAGCTCTCTCGGAACATCACCTTGCACCGCAGTGGGAGGGATAAAGTCATTCGTCCGTCACTCCACACACTGATCCCCAGATTCCTACCCACCCCTCATAACTTTTTCCTTACCAGAACATCATCTCCTTACTTTCCTAAAAAGAACCCTTCACACAGCATCCCCAAAGATGACATAGGCCCTGAGAGGAATTATTTTCGTCCGTCACTCCACACACTGATCCCCAGATTCCTACCCACCCCTCATAACTTTTTCCTTACCAGAACATCATCTCCTTACTTTCCTAAAAAGAACCCTTCACACAGCATCCCCAAAGATGACATAGGCCCTGAGAGGAATTATTTTCTTCGAGGCCTCCTGTGTAGAGCTATTATAAAAATTAAATAAACTCATCTTTTCCCGGTAGATTTTCCTAATTTTGTTTTAAATTAGTCGAGTAAGATCCATAGTTTGTGTATAAAAAATGCATAAACATTCACACGAAAAAGCCCGCCCTTAGGATTGTGTGTATTGGTGCATATAACGATGCAAAACGTCACTGAGATACATCTTTTTGCCAACCTGAATATATTTAGATATTCTTAAATCGACTCAGATTAACCGGTTATAAAGGGTTTGGTCATCCAATAAATGATTCACGGGGTGGCAGTACCAATGCACACCACCCACGCCGAATGATATTATAATAACACTATTGTGCACTATTTAAAGAAGTACCTACACCATTTGGCAAAAAAAAAAATGGATTATCCTGAGTTATTTAAACAGTTTTATTCATCATGTTAAATTCTCAATATTTGAAAAATAACGTTCCCACCCAAGTAGGTACCTACCCACTGGTAAATTATTTTCTATGATCTCGGCAGCCTGAACCGTTCGAATTTTATTTGTCTTTACAAAAGTACCTACCCAGCAATTAAAAACAACGTTATGTAGCTGGCCGGTAACATTTAACCTGTTTTTATTTTGCATTTCTTCATAAACGTCAGAATTTTTTCAACTTTTGAAGATGTATGCTGAAATAATTTACATGAAATGTGGTAAATGTAATGTATTATTGGAGTTCGGAAATCTATGGTTTTCAAAATTATAGAAAAACATCTTATCCACATATGCTATTTTTGACGTAATATTGATATACATGAGACTCGTCCAAATGTCAAATTTACATGCGAGACGCCATAGAATAATTTTCAAAAATGCCCCAACATTTCAGTACTTTGAAGGTCTGACGATAAATTTTTCCTTAATAAAGCATTTTTTTTTACTGGCTACGAACATTTTAACAGTTTTTAACTCGGAATTTTTTTCGTAAACGTCAGAAATTACCGACGTTTGAAAACGAATCCTGACAAAATTTCCATGAAAAGTCACAAATATAATATATTATTAATGTTCCGAAACCTGTCGTAGTCGCAATAATATAAAAACATCTAAGCCGGGAATCTTTTTTAAGTCGCAATTTTGATTTACCTCGAGGCTCGTCGAAATGTTAAATTTTGAGGTGAGACGCCTTATATTTAAAAAAATATACACTTTACGATTTCAGTACTGAGGCTCTTTCAGAAATTTTTCGTGAAGGTCTGACGATAAATTATTCCTTTTTTGAGGGGCGAACCTGGCGGCTGGCAATATAACTTTGAATTTCATCGTCGAATAATGAGCGCTTCTAGTTTTCGCCGCTAGGTTTTCATACATCAGTTTTATTAGCAGTTTATTTTTTTTGCATCAGTTTTTTTATATGAAAATTTGCAATTGGTAAAATTCTGGCTGAATTTTTCCCATACAAATCAGGTCTGAAAAAATCGTATGTATTTTTATCCACGGTCGATGTCTCGCGAAAATCAGCTTTGAGGTCGGTTAAACTTGAGGGGCAGAGTGGTCGTTTTTCGCAAGACTGCGATTGTCTTAAAATCTGGTGGTTACGAGCATTAATATATATATAGTACATTTGCGGCAAGTTCCAGAATTAAAGACACTCTTAGTATCGTCCTGTTGTAACATCACCATTCAGAATTGAAACGTTGCTTGAAATGTGACCAGATCTGATTATCTCCACCTTCCTATGACCCATCTCCTTCATCTCCCCACTATCTTCAGCCTCATAACATACTCCAATTGGGGATGCAATAATCTTACTGGCCCCAGACGGGAGGAGTTGGGACTCTTGCAGTTTTTCACATAAAAAAAATCCAATCCTTTTCTCCACTCTTCAGTCCCCACATTTCCTGGTCCCCCTCAGCATTTCCCTTGATTGTTGACGTGGTGGTAATTGGACTCTCGGCATCGAATCCAATCCACCTGGCGTTTCATTTAGCGCCACCACTCAGCCGGTACCACCACCCACCTGCACCCCCTCTTTACCGTCCACCATCCCCACCCACTTCACATAGCTGCAGCAGGCAGGGAACGCCGCTCTGGGCAGGGGAAGGAAACCAATTTCATTACTAAGATATTGTTGAACCACGATATTGTAAAAATTATATTTTTTTCTGCAGTATTTACCGATTTCTAAACTAAAATCGTCTTAAAAAATACCATTAATAATAAATTGTTATAGATACCAAACGAATTGATTGTCCATCGTCTGTATTCTCTGTTTTTTTCATTTTTTTTTATTTTAGCGACTTTATAAAATAATTGAACATACAAAATATAACGGTGAATTTAAGTACAGATATTGTATTTCTCGGTGTTCCCCATGGGGGAGTCCTGTGCGGAGGCGGGCTAACCGGACTACCCATTTATTTAATTAGAGTTTATTTGTCTTCTACGTAGTTTTTGTGTCCTTATTAGAATTTTTCAATGACCTCTTTCAGCCATATTTTTATTCTTGATTTGTAAATTAATTTTTTTTATTATTTTTATGTCTTGGGGAAGGATGTTGAGGAGTTTTCTTGCAAAGTAAATTTAGTTTCTTTGTTCTAATGGTTTTTATAACTTGAAATGTTTTTTGTAATTTTGTTCAATCTAGTGCGATGGGTGCACGGTGTAGCAGAGGATTTAGTATTTTTGAATAGCTTCAATAATATTTTTTTGGCATATATCCGTTGTACATTTGGTACATACGGTATATAGACAATATTGATGCATTTGAAAGAAAAACAATCTCAACACAAAGGTCGTATTTTGAATTCCTTTCAATCCATCCTGAAATACGAATTGGATTGTAGCTGTTTTGCTGCCTGGTGTGAATGCACCATACTTGGATGAGAATTGCAGGCCTCACCCAAGGTTCTTACCACACTATGGAAACATGGATCGCCAAGTGTGTGATCGCCTGAATTATGGATTTTAACAATTTATTCAACAATCAATTGGAATCTCGATGGATCGTTGGACCGATCCTGTTTACTACATTTTTTATTTATTTTTTTATTTATTGTTTTTGTGTGTAATTCGTAGAACTCCATTTAATTTATTTTTTTTGAAATATAATTTAAATTAAATTTAATAATGTTTTTTATTAAGTTCTGCAAGTGTTATCGTGTTTATTATTGTGACAGCTGTTTCGGCTTACAAGGCCATTTTCAAAGGTGTTTCATAATTAGACGACGATATTTACACGGTTACGTTTTTAGATTTTCACGGCCAAAAGCATTTTCGTTGTTTGTTTTTGGGGTGTTATGCCGTGTTGTGCTACCTCCTTCTTTAGCCGACGTTTCGGACAGCGTTGCAGTGTCCATCATCAGGGCAGATCCGTCGATGTTAACACAACAAATTCACATCGACGGATCTGCCGGATCTGCCCTGATGATGGACACTGCAACGCTGGCGCTGTCCGAAACGTCGGCTAAAGAAGGAGGTAGCACAACATGGCATAACACCCCAAAAACAAACAACGAAAAAGATATTTACACGATTTAAAATGTCATTTTGAAAGTGAGTAAATGGATTTATTGTCGGTTAAACCGAATTCTTGGGAAAATAATAGATTCTCCCCCATGGGTATTTTGAAATTTGTAAATGTGTTCTTAATAGTTTAATAATGACGTTACTGCTATGAATATTGTTTAGGTTTTGTGAAAATACTTAGAAGAGGTGAATATATTATTTTCCTTACTTTATTAATTACTACAAGTGACAAGAAAAGCCCCCTTGGTAATGCGATACAGAACAGGATGTAGGGTGTTATTTGTGTAACATGTTTATCTTACAATATAAAAACTTTGCTTTGAATTGAATCATGAATTTGTAACAGATTCATTCCCAAATAGCCTGTACATTGGGTACCCAACCTTAGGTGAGTTCTCATTGTTTCTTTTTTTGTTTCTGCTGAAATATGCAGGATGTCGCCTCAACACTTTAAAATCAGTCCCATAAGTTTACCATAACATATATATTTATTATTCAGCGGTAAATCCTCTCTTCACATCCCTTCGAGGAAACTTTATCATATTTTGTATAAGTAGGTATATCGTAATTTCGCTAAAACGACTGCACACTGTATGTAAGTATGCCAGGAGGACAACTGTCGGGGATCAACTGTTGGGTCACGATTATCTTATATTGTACATGAAATGGTTTAGATCATTAAAAATAGTAATTTCTGTTGTGACTCTGTCTGAAACTCCGGTTCAATGATCTCTAGATCTTGGATTTGCTTTGAAATTGAGAGTCATTTTCGAAATTGAGACTAATTGTGGAAACAAGTCAATCAGGCGATAAATTAGGAGTTATTTTTAATAACTTTTTTATAGATTATAGATCTCACAGGAGGCTCGGAGGAAAATAACACCCCTCAGGGTATATGTTATCTTTTGGGATTCTGTGTAGAGTGTTTTTAAATGAGAAAGGAAGGAGACGAAGTTTTTAAACAAAAAAGGTGTAAGTGGTGGGTAGGAAACTAGGGGTCAATGTGTTCAGGAGTGAAGAATGTATATATGAATCCCTCCCTCCTATTACGGTGCATGGCGATGGGTTAAGAGAGTCAGACTGAATAGGTCAAAAGGTCTCTATCAACCATTCTCTCCCGATCCGGCCGCCAAGCAGTAGATAGGCAAAAGCTTCCGCCGCCAAGAACTAGATAAACCTCACCCACATGAACTAGGCACCCTTGCTAAGTCACCAAACTTAGTGAACCACTTGGGTTTGGGTTGGGTTTGGGTGGACTTATGGCAAAGCTGTCGGTTTTCCAATAAATGGTTCGAAGGGCTGAAGTACCAATACGTGAAAGTCAGTTTAAGCTTTTGTATCTAAATTACTGATATTATTGTAACATTTTAAGAGAGCTGAACACAACAATAAAATATTTTTTTCGTAAACTTGTGTCATCGAATTCGAGTCTATTTCTCTATTCAGTGTGTACATATATTTAATACGTATACCTACCCACATAAGTTTCTTATATGGGTGGATATGTCATCATTCACAAGGCGGGAAATGGCATATTTCCCCACCGATTTATTAGCTAACAACCCACGCTGTAAGGGGGAGTTTTGCAAAAAACAATACATATTTCGCATTTCCTTTTCGCCTTAGGAAGCGTAATACTTTCGTAATGACCCGATCGATATTTATGTGCTCCTGGTATTTTTCTTTCTAATATATTCCAATATTTGTCGCGAATAAGATAAAATATATAACTTTTTATACGTTAACTCTACATAGGAGGCCAGGAAAAACCTTAAGGGCATACTTCGTCTGTATATAACTTTTTATACGTTAACTTTACATGGGAGGCCAGGAAAAACATTAAGGGCATACTTCGTCTGTATATAACTTTTTATACGTTAACTTTACATGGGAGGCCAGGAAAAACATTAAGGGCATACTTCGTCTGTATATAACTTTTTATACGTTAACTTTACATGGGAGGCCAGGAAAAACATTAAGGGCATACTTCGTCTGTAAATAACTTTTTATACGTTAACTTTACATGGGAGGCCAGGAAAAACATTAAGGGCATACTTCGTCTGTATATAACTTTTTATACGTTAACTTTACATGGGAGGTGAGGAAAAACATTAAGGGCATACTTCGTCTGTATATAACTTTTTATACGTTAACTTTACATGGGAGGCCAGGAAAAACATTAAGGGCATACTTCGTCTGTATATAACTTTTTATACGTTAACTTTACATGGGAGGTCAGGAAAAACCTTAAGGGCATACTTCGTCTGTATATAACTTTTTATACGTTAACTTTACATGGGAGGCCAGGAAAAACATTAAGGGCATACTTCGTCTGTATATAACTTTTTATACGTTAACTTTACATGGGAGGCCAGGAAAAACATTAAGGGCATACTTCGTCTGTATATAACTTTTTATACGTTAACTTTACATGGGAGGCCAGGAAAAACATTAAGGGCATACTTCGTCTGTATATAACTTTTTATACGTTAACTTTACATGGGAGGCCAGGAAAAACATTAAGGGCATACTTCGTCTGTATATAACTTTTTATACGTTAACTTTACATGGGAGGCCAGGAAAAACATTAAGGGCATACTTCGTCTGTATATAACTTTTTATACGTTAACTTTACATGGGAGGCCAGGAAAAACATTAAGGGCATACTTCGTCTGTATATAACTTTTTATACGTTAACTTTACATGGGAGGTCAGGAAAAACCTTAAGGGCATACTTCGTCTGTATATAACTTTTTATACGTTAACTTTACATGGGAGGCCAGGAAAAACATTAAGGGCATACTTCGTCTGTATATAACTTTTTATACGTTAACTTTACATGGGAGGCCAGGAAAAACATTAAGGGCATACTTCGTCTGTAAATAACTTTTTATACGTTAACTTTACATGGGAGGCCAGGAAAAACATTAAGGGCATACTTCGTCTGTATATAACTTTTTATACGTTAACTTTACATGGGAGGTGAGGAAAAACATTAAGGGCATACTTCGTCTGTATATAACTTTTTATACGTTAACTTTACATGGGAGGCCAGGAAAAACATTAAGGGCATACTTCGTCTGTATATAACTTTTTATACGTTAACTTTACATGGGAGGTCAGGAAAAACCTTAAGGGCATACTTCGTCTGTATATAACTTTTTATACGTTAACTTTACATGGGAGGCCAGGAAAAACATTAAGGGCATACTTCGTCTGTATATAACTTTTTATACGTTAACTTTACATGGGAGGCCAGGAAAAACATTAAGGGCATACTTCGTCTGTATATAACTTTTTATACGTTAACTTTACATGGGAGGCCAGGAAAAACATTAAGGGCATACTTCGTCTGTATATAACTTTTTATACGTTAACTTTACATGGGAGGCCAGGAAAAACATTAAGGGCATACTTCGTCTGTATATAACTTTTTATACGTTAACTTTACATGGGAGGCCAGGAAAAACATTAAGGGCATACTTCGTCTGTATATAACTTTTTATACGTTAACTTTACATGGGAGGCCAGGAAAAACATTAAGGGCATACTTCGTCTGTATATAACTTTTTATACGTTAACTTTACATGGGAGGTCAGGAAAAACCTTAAGGGCATACTTCGTCTGTATATAACTTTTTATACGTTAACTTTACATGGGAGGCCAGGAAAAACATTAAGGGCATACTTCGTCTGTATATAACTTTTTATACGTTAACTTTACATGGGAGGCCAGGAAAAACATTAAGGGCATACTTCGTCTGTATATAACTTTTTATACGTTAACTTTACATGGGAGGCCAGGAAAAACATTAAGGGCATACTTCGTCTGTATATAACTTTTTATACGTTAACTTTACATGGGAGGTGAGGAAAAACATTAAGGGCATACTTCGTCTGTATATAACTTTTTATACGTTAACTTTACATGGGAGGCCAGGAAAAACATTAAGGGCATACTTCGTCTGTATATAACTTTTTATACGTTAACTTTACATGGGAGGCCAGGAAAAACATTAAGGGCATACTTCGTCTGTATATAACTTTTTATACGTTAACTTTACATGGGAGGTCAGGAAAAACCTTAAGGGCATACTTCGTCTGTATATAACTTTTTATACGTTAACTTTACATGGGAGGCCAGGAAAAACATTAAGGGCATACTTCGTCTGTATATAACTTTTTATACGTTAACTTTACATGGGAGGCCAGGAAAAACATTAAGGGCATACTTCGTCTGTATATAACTTTTTATACGTTAACTTTACATGGGAGGTGAGGAAAAACATTAAGGGCATACTTCGTCTGTATATAACTTTTTATACGTTAACTTTACATGGGAGGCCAGGAAAAACATTAAGGGCATACTTCGTCTGTATATAACTTTTTATACGTTAACTTTACATGGGAGGCCAGGAAAAACATTAAGGGCATACTTCGTCTGTATATAACTTTTTATACGTTAACTTTACATGGGAGGTCAGGAAAAACCTTAAGGGCATACTTCGTCTGTATATAACTTTTTATACGTTAACTTTACATGGGAGGCCAGGAAAAACATTAAGGGCATACTTCGTCTGTATATAACTTTTTATACGTTAACTTTACATGGGAGGCCAGGAAAAACATTAAGGGCATACTTCGTCTGTATATAACTTTTTATACGTTAACTTTACATGGGAGGTCAGGAAAAACCTTAAGGGCATACTTCGTCTGTATATAACTTTTTATACGTTAACTTTACATGGGAGGCCAGGAAAAACATTAAGGGCATACTTCGTCTGTATATAACTTTTTATACGTTAACTTTACATGGGAGGCCAGGAAAAACATTAAGGGCATACTTCGTCTGTATATAACTTTTTATACGTTAACTTTACATGGGAGGCCAGGAAAAACATTAAGGGCATACTTCGTCTGTATATAACTTTTTATACGTTAACTTTACATGGGAGGTGAGGAAAAACATTAAGGGCATACTTCGTCTTTGGGGATGGTGTTAAGTGATAAATAAAATAAAATAAATATTGAAAAACAATGTCGAAAAAAGTTGAACAGAGATCTTTTAATCCATAAAGAAGTTTGTTATCTGTTCGTTATTTTTCTTCACTTTTCTTCTTTGTTCTGATTGGCAGGGATACATTTAATGACTAGATCGGAATATCCGAAAATTTGACAGCCATCCTCTTCCCATAAAATAATAACGACCTAAAGTTTAAGTTTAGACTTACGGAATTCAATACTTCGTTTGTGTGAAAGCACTATGAAACCAATAACATATTTTTATGTATTTATTACACCTAAAATAGATCACCTATGTAGGTAAATTTTTACATTTTTTTACAAGTATCAAGTTGTTCAAAATAATTTGAGGAATTCGTCAAAAGTTAATTTTCACGTTCTGTTAAGGTTCTATTCAAGTTCTGTGATTATTTCAATTATATGAAGCAACTGGCCTATAATGATATAATAACAGAACTTGAATGGAAGTTACACAGTACGTGAACATTAACTTTAAAAAATTGTTCAAATTCAAAAACAACGTATCCTAATACTTACTTCTAATAGCTATTTGGGAGTCTGGTGCGGTGTTCACATAAAAAAGTACTTAATCTTATTAACCTTTTGCAACGTTTTCCAACCATCCATTATTACTTGGTAACGTATATCGTACTTTCACCGTTATCTTTTATTTTTCTGTGGCTTTTTCTTTTTCAAATTTTCGTTTAGATTATTAGTGTTATCTTCTTCTTCAATCTTGACCATGTCGAATTTAAGTTTGTTAATTTTGAAATGAATAGCTATCTTTTTGGTTGGTTACAACTGGCTGGCATACTTGCGCCGGATGACTGTTTGCCCCTAAACACTTGACCCAGCAATCTGCACCCCCATCCTATCCTTCACACACTCCACTCTACATACTACACACTCTGCAGCAGAGTTTCAGTCTAAAGGGGCAAACATACATTGTTCCTGTTCATCAGTCAGTCCACATATTCAAGTCGTTCAGTGCTAGAAATTGCTCAAATGTTTAACGAAATTTTCATTAGGAGCATAATCATAAGATATTACGTAATTTTCATAAGAACAACCCTCGTTTAAGAACTTTTATAAATTAGTCGAAGATAATATTTCATTGAAGAAGAAGATAACAATAATAATCTTTTTTTTTTTTTCAATATGAAAATAAACAAAACACAAAAAAAAAATTAAAAGATAACGGTTAAATATGAAGTTGACAATTACGACAGTCTCATATAAGATCGCAGTAGCCCAATTGGTAGAGGTGTATGTCCCGGTAAGATGTAAGGTTCTGGGTTCGAGTCCCAGTTGCGACAGTTATCTTTTATTATTTTTCTGTGTCTTGTTTATTTTCATATTTTAAAAAATTAGATTATTATTGTTATCTTCTTCTTCAATGATATATTACATTGATGGGGATAACCTTCAAAAGTTTAAAAGAGAGTTTTTCTAATAAAAATATGAAGATAATATTCTTAATTCTGAAATTTGAAATATGACATTGACAAATATGACGTTTCAATAATTGGTGGCAGTAGGCTAATTGGTATGGCGTTTGTCCCGGTAAGACGAGAGGTTCTGGGTTCGAGTCCCAGTTGCGACCGTTATCTTTAATTTTTCTGTGTCTTTTTCTTTTTCAAAATTTCGTTTAGATTATTAATGTTATCTTCTTCTTCAATAAAATATTATGTTTTTGTTTTTGAACAATTTTCAATTTGGGAGGCGGGAATGGGTACCGCCGCACGGGGAAACATTTATTGGATACACCCCTGCCATGGGTCACCCCAAGTGTTTCGCTTCCAAGCGGGCCGGATCGGGAAAGACTGGTTGAGGGAGACCTTTTGACCATTGCCCCCTAAATTCTTACCCACCCCTCAAACATTTTTCCTTCCCAGAACTTAATTTACCTAAAAATACCCTGATGACAGGCTCTGAGGGATTTTTTCCTTCAAGGCCTCCTGTGTTTTTTTTCTTTTTAAATACTGATTAATTTGGTTCCCATTCAAATATTATATTTAACATCATCGTACACGAGTATAATTATGTATTTTTCACATCACAAGGTCATAAATGTCATTACGAAGTATTCGATTTCGATCTACAGTAAACCACTGAAGAGATTCGCCGATAGAACTCTGTTACGGGCTTATCTTATGTAAGCTCAGTTTGACCTTACTTCTGCAGAAGTGGATTAACAATTTTCGAATTGTTGAATTTATTTCTTTAGAAACTGGAGCAGTTATGGCCTCATTTTGGACAATTTTCGAAAACTCGCTAGCGCCCGCTGGCCAAAATGTGGCCAATTTGAAGAGATATTTAAAAAAAAATTATTGGAATAATTTTTAAAGTTCTCGCGCGTTGATATCTTTGATTAATAACAAAGTTAACTTAGTGATGTGGCGCATCTCTTCTGAATTATTTGTTTTTGACATTCTTATCGAAATGTTTTTTTTTTTACAAATCATCGATCAAATTCGATATTAAATTCATATCTATGATTGTCAACTAGGCCATAGACAACACAGAAGTTATAGTATTTAATATCGCTCCAAGTAGGTACTACGAACCACAATTTTAAAGTAAATAATACCATCATAATTTTGACAAAGACCATGGACTTAAAATATTACATACGGGTTACAAGGCATCACAGATAAATAATTTAGAGATATTAGAAATTAAAAAAAATGTTAATTATAAAGCAGACATAATAAATAAGCAGCAAATTTTTATAAACCCTCTTTTGAACCTTTTCCCACTTACCCGATCTTTCCCTGCTAATGACTATGAAATTCCTAATTGTAATAAACTTCCCCCTACCCTTACCCCTTCCCCTTCCTTCTAGCCTTTCCTCCCATATGTAATCTATATTCAATTTTTAAGTTTAGTATACATTTGTTCCTGATGAGGTGAATATCGTTCACGAAACATGTAGATTGTGTATAAATAAAAAGTGATGTAAACAAAGTTATTTTGTCTTGTGATTAAAATAAATAATGACATCACAAAGTGAAAACCTTTCCGAAGAATTTTCTTTAAAAAAAAAAAATAATACCCTAAATTTGACGATTTTTTTAAACGAATCAAAAAATAAGGGATATATGGGAAAATATAGGTGAATTCAATTATTCTCTGACACTATGAGCAATTTATATTATGTCTCCATATAAAAAATTTTAAGCTTTTGGTTATAATGCTTAATTTGATTATATGGGAAATTATATGGAGATATAATCCCTTAATATTACGGAAAGCTCCAGTGGTTATCTGATATTCTATTTTGTTGCCTTCTTTCGTGTCTTAAAAGTCGAAAAAGATATAAGTTTTCATCAAATTCGTTTTAGACCACAGGCTCTCAAACTTATTTCGACCACCGCAAACTTTAGTTTATGCCCTTAACTATTTTTTAACTTAACCTTTTTTACATTACCTTTGCATATTTCGTATAATCAGTTATTTCAAATATATTTTTTTTAAATGCATTATTATATTAGCGCATCCGCAAGCGACTCTAGTTTTTCGTCTATATGGGTCTCCAAGCAGTCAAGCTTAAAATGGTATATCAAAAAATTAGGATAGGGATGGGATCGCCGCGATCGACCGAAAATTATGGTATGAAAATGTCGGAAAACACAAACAATTTTATTTAGTTAACTTACCATGAATTAAATAAATTTAAAGCAGCATGTATATATTACTCCGAGCATTCTAGTAGAAAATCACCTCTAAGTGATGTCGTGATGTGGTTCCGTCGGATTTTTAGAGATAGAATTTGTCTAAACACTTCTAGGTATCTAGGAATTACTTGTTCGGTGCTACAGACGAATAATAAACGAGCCTCCGCGCTACATTCATCAAAGTAATGATTGCTACAACAAAAATAGCTATGAACGCTTGTGTTGTTTTTATTATTATTATCATTTCTTCATTAATGTGACAGTGGGAGACCGGGGGTGTTAGAGAGGTTAAGGGGGTGTTGAGGGTGACAGATGGAAAAGGTAGGGGAATGGGGTGGGGGAGGAGCAGTCGCTAATTGCAAATAATTTCGTCCGCAGCCAATTACGTCATCGTGTTTACAGTCACCGGACAAATTGGAGTAGACACGCTCATGTTTGACGGGCTGCACTAACCGCCCGTAAATTTGGATTATGGGAATTTTAAAGTTGGACAGTTATAGCATTATGATTGATTGGATGTTGTAATTCGTTTTTAATCACTGGTCTCATGCGCACATTCGGGTAGTTTTGGTCACCAACGCAAATGCCTCTGGAAAAAAACATTAATTTACTAATAAAATGCATTTTTATTAGAATAATTCTCGTAATAATAACTTTTGAAGGTTATACCCATCAGTGTAATATATCATTGAGTAATTAGATATTACTAATGAATCTAAACCTTCTGGTATAACCTTAAACGAGAGTTATTCTTTAAAAATTGAATATTAATTTGGAATTTTCAATTAGAATTGAACATGGGTCTTGAAGATACCCATGTTGTAGAAAGGAGGAAACACAGAGGCCGGCAAATCGTTCCACATCCGAGCTGTTGAACTCAAGAATGAGTCATAGAAGCGACCCGTTCTCATGTGACAAAAAATGTCAACCATGTACATATGTTGGGCGCGCGTTATGGGTGTTTTCCGACTATGCACCGGTACCAAGAGGATCAATAGTTCGTATCCTATCTGCCCTGATGATATACACTGTAACGCTGTCTGAAACGTTGGCTAATTAAGAAGGTAGCTAAACACGGCATAAATACACCCGCAAAAATAAATCACAATATTCTCATAAAATAAATTATTTCCCTTAAATTTTCACCAAACAAATTCCTGATCTACTAGGAGCGCATGTGTTAGCGTGGGTACGGTCGCCCCCCCAACTGACACTTCAAGCCTATGCGCCGTGATGGGGCCAGCCGTCAAGTGAATTAATCAATTACTGGCCGCTTGTCGAATACTGCACGGGGCGCAAACAACCCGCCAGCACACTGTCCCGATTCGAGGGGGATTTGTGTATTGACAGAGAGAACTAGCACACCACTTGTCATTTATGGCAGCCTGGTAGTTTTTGCGTGAAAATGTAGTTTTATTTTATTTATTTGCTGAAAAATAGAAAAATACCTCTTCGCCCGCACACTTTTTTTACCTTAACTCCACAGAGGAAAGAAGTTCTGAGAAAAATAAATTCCCTCAATACTTAGGAGTGTTCTATGGAGGGATTTTTTTTATGAAAAGGAGAGTAAGTTCTGGATAGGAAAAGGTATGTAAGAAGTGGATAGAAACCTGGAGGTGGTCTAGAAGTGACTGAAGTATAAATCCATCCCTCCCACTACGGTGCAAAGCGATGGGTTGAGAGAGTCCGGCTGAAGAGGTCAAAAGGTCTCCCTAAACCAATCTCTCCCGATCCAGCCCGCCATGCAGTATCCATCGCCTAGACCTCAACAAACGTAACCTCCATGGACCCGAGCATCAAAGTGTAAGTCACCAAATGTAGCGAACATCTTGGATTGAAGCAGATTTGTGTATTGGAGTGACTACTAGTATAGGAAAAAAAAAAAATATATATATATATATATGTGTAGAATAATTTTCTCGGCTTACTCGCGTAACTTAGTCCTTAGAAGGACTTTTTAACTCGTGACGTTTCGGACAAATCTCACTGTCCATCTTCAGAGGCCTTATGTCTTGAGTTTTGTATCAAACTGATCGCTTACGCGTGTCTGTTCAGTCCAGAAGTCAAGACCTAAGTAAGTGCAGTGCATATCAAATCTTATGTTGTGAATGAAGAACGCGGGTAGAAGGTGATTTGACGGTGGAGGGGGTAGGCAATTTGCATGTAGAGACCTGATTGGGTGGCTTTGAATTAATTGGAGGTACTTCTAAGGATTTTGGAAATGTCGTTTTTGGGGAATTTTGATCAATTATAACTTTCCAAGAATTGGAAATTCGGATTGAGACATTTCTGGAATTCATAGATATTATTTTTATGTTTATGAATTATATAGCTTCGCGGTAAATTCCTTTTGTTTCATTATAAATTCTAGCTATTGTGGTGGTATTATTAAAGTCTATTTTATGACCCGCATTAAGGACGTGTTGGGTTATGGATGACGTTAAGCGTTTATTAGTAACATCTACTTTATGTTCCGCAAGATGATACATGAATATAAATGAAGAAATAATATATGTATATTAGGGTGTCCCAAGACATAAGGGAGAATTTTTTTTTTCATGAGTTAAAATACGCATACCCTCTTATTTTTTTCCATTTGATCTTAATAACTCATATACTAAATATTATTTTGATTTAACACCGGCAACCCGTGCCGACTTGATGCCAAACATGTGGTACAAAAATTTGTACTGAGGGATATGGAAGGATTTTAAACTTTATTTTTTGTCGGATAAATAAAACTTAAAAATGCACGAATGTTCAATTATGTAGTATTTTATATTTAAAAATGGTTTATTGATTAAATTTTCGCTTCAGAGTTTGTTTTTTAAAGAGAGGATTTTGTTTTTGTTCCTCTTCGACCGTGATAAAACCATGAAAATCTTGCATTAACTTAACAGCCCTTTCAGCTGTATCATTCATTCATCCCTCAGCGACGACACCTTCTTTCTGGCTTTTTGATAGGAACCATTATTTGACCACATTGCTGGGCATCGAGCTTGGTGCATAGCATCTGGAGGCCGAATCTTAAAATTTTCTCTCTAATCACATTCCATACAGCCTGCGCTTGCCCGCTTCCCGAAGAACTTTCCAATCGTGGCGCAGCAATAAGTTGTTCGTTATTCCCACATGACATAACAATTGGAAGACGTTCTTCTTTTGATTTTCGTGGATCTAAAGCAGGCAACAGTTTTCCGTCCAGTGAAGAGTCACAACATCTGATACCTCGTTATGAAAATTAATTTTTATGGCCTCCGCGCGCGCCTTTCGTTTTTTCTTTCGAATTCTTTGAATTGAAGACTTACTTATTGGAAACTGTCAATATAATATCCAAGCGCCTCAATAGTAGCTTCAAGAATGAAAACATAATCTCTCATACTTAACTGCCACCCGTCTAGTGCTTCGACTAACTTTGGAGTAATGAAGCCTTTTCGCATCGACGTTTTACTGGTTTCAGGTTGAGTTTTCTGTAGCGGTTTTGGCAAATCTTCTAAATCTTCTGAATCAGAAGATGAGTCATTTTGTAACGGTTCTTAAGACGACGTTGAAGGAGTTGGCGCAGATAAATATTTAGCACGCCGCTTTTCTTGCCCGATTATTCTAAGGCGCACTCTCTTTTCTTTATCTCTCAGTTTTTTTGTCAACCCCCGCTAAGTACCTGGCTCTCTTTGCCGCTGCAAGAAGATTCTATCTTTATTTATTTTTATTAAGTCAAGGGCATCGTCGTGTGCAATGTCAAATAAATTATCTAAGTTTTTGACAAAATCTTGACGACATTGTTCAAATATGTTCTGCGTTTTCTGCGCATTTTTTTGGAAGTGCCTCCAAAATTGATATAAGTCTACAAGATTCTTCACACAATTAGGTAAAGATTTGGTTGGTATACGCGCCTCTTCCCAATAGATAACACACTCGCGAATAGTAAGATTAGCACTTTCATTGACAGTTAATAACTCAGGTACGGGGCCATACGTCATTCCTATGTCTACCCACGTTAAATTATCGTGAAAACAAGCTTATGTGTCCAAGCGGTTAAATAACTTCCTGGATATTGTAGAACAAAACTTTAAGAACTTGTCTATTAGAGGGCAGTTTAGAACCCGATATTTGGTGTTTTACGACTTTATGATTAAAAACATACTATCTTTAGAACTGCGTAACTCTAACGACAATTTGTCTGAATGAATAATACGCGTTTACTAACAAAAAAGAGAGTTAATACAAGCGCATCAACACGTTCGCTTGCGGGCTTCTTAATATACAAGTACTAAAATGATTCGATGCAATTCGGCACGGGTTGCCGTGGTTCCAAGTAAACGAATTTTTATTTATAAGTGTTTTGTCATTATTGAAAAAAAATTAGAGGGTATGCGTTAAAAAATAACAACTTTCATTTTTTTGGGACACCTATATATATATATTAATTTATCATTGCTTAATAAGCATGATTTTCCCTTTTCACACGTACAAACATGTTGTCTAAAGTAATTGCCATTTAAAAGTTTCCCTATTTACGATATAGTACCATAGACAATTAATGGCCGAGTTGACACAGTGGTGACATGAGTGGCCTCAAAAGCCTAATAGACGCACCGTGACGATGAATAATTAAGTGACCAGTGCACAGAGGTCCGAATCCTAACTTATTTGGTATTTTTTGGTAACAAGCGTATACGTATACAGGCTATAACATGTATACGAGTATATATTTTTTCTATATATTTTCTAGTGGTGACATGAGTAGCCTTAAAAGCCTAATAGACGCACCGTGACGATGAATAATTAAGTGACCAGTGCACAGAGGTCCGAATCCTAACTTATTTGGTATTTTTTGGTAACAAGCGTATACGTATACAGGCTATAACATGTATACGAGTATATATTTTTTCTATATATTTTCTAGTGGTGACATGAGTAGCCTTAAAAGCCTAATAGACGCACCGTGACGATGAATAATTAAGTGACCAGTGCACAGAGGTCCGAATCCTAACTTATTTGGTATTTTTTGATAACATGCGTATACGTATACAGGCTATAACATATATACGAGTATATATTTTTTCTATATATTTTCTCTTTCATTACTTTCTATTTTTTTATCTTTAAGCTATGTAATAGTGTTGTTTTTTTTTCTGTTTATTTGAAAAAAATCTCATATTGTAATTTATTTTATTATTTATTTAAAAATAAATATACATTATAGATGTGCATAAAAAATGGATAAATTTATCCAATACACTATCTAGATAGCATTTAGTTCGAGTTAAATCTTGTAATCATACATAAAGATAGCAGCCAATAAAATAATGCGTTCAGAAAATGAAGATAATGTTGGTAGTTCTCAATCGAAGTATGATACAGTTACATATGACTGAATTGGATAGGGACACTTTAGCTCAGTTGATAGAGTTGCGGCCAGGAAAGCCAAAGATCCAGGGTTCGATTTCCAGATGTGACCGTATCTTTTTCTGATTTTTCTGTTTCAGATTTTCGATTTGAGTTTCGCTAATATTGTCTTCAATAATTAAAAAAAAATATGTTCACTTCGTCAAATAAGAGTAGAAAATTTAAAAACTGGAACTAAAAAAATTGTAGGCTGGCAACATTAATTTTACTGTCAAAATGACAGAAAAATGACAATGAGACTGGTTATTTAGAATTCTGTAAGTAACATTTTTAAAAACATTTTTTTACAAATATAAATATTTTCAGTTCTACATATTTTAATAATAACAATTTTAATGCGCTTTGTATAAATATTTTCAAACACGGATACGTGTTTTAAGTGTGATTTTAATTTATTTACTTAAATATACAATATTGTTAGCTATCATCAGGCGAATTGTCAAGGAGAGCGAAACAAATGGGGGTAAATTAATTTCGAAACTCCAGGTAAAATAAAAAAAGGGTCGCACTCCGAAAGCTGTTGATAATTTTGACATCAGTGCTATTCGTCATAAGATACTTTTTTTAGGGGGATGATCTATAAAGCCCAGGCATACTTCAGCTAGAATTAAATAAATGTGAGCAAATTCTAAACTGCTTTTTATTTTACCACAATATCGTTATTCTTCATTGTGTTAACACAAAATTGCAAGGGGATAGTATACGTTCGTGCAATTCTAATTTTGAGATGAGTGGATCTATTTTGATCTATTTTGATCTATATTGCAATGAAAAAATATTTTTACCACTTTTATGTTTTTTTTTACAAAATGTAGGTTACACAGCTTTACATTTCCACCGTTTGTTACAATTTTAGTATTGCCATTCGAAAAACAGTAGCGCCCTGTATGTTTTCTACTCTATTTTGACAGACTATAATAAAATTGTTTTTTTATGATACCTTTAACTGATTTATCACCACTTTTCGTAATGTTTTGTTGTCTTTAAGTATTTAGTTGTCTAAAATTGTTTGTCTGTTATAATTTTTGATAGTTTTAATTTTTTCCTAACGAAGAAATTTTTATTAAATAATGAATTAAAAATCTAATTGTTGACCACTTCTGTTTCGATTCGGACCCGTGTGTAGTTCTCAGACCTCTCAGTGGTCGGAGAATAGGTTCAAGTGCGCCAGTATTCATTAGAGACAAACAAAGAACAAGCCTTAGAAATTATATTTCACCCTTTCTGGCCATTTCAGGTGTGAATTATTTCGTACTTTCAACTTTAAATGGGATTAAAGTTGAAATATTCACTAAAGCATAATTAAAATTAGTGTAATACACTTTTCATGGATTAAAACAACTTTATAACTTTCTTGCAATCTTTTTTCATTAAAAATATATTTTATATATTTTTATTACAATAGCACCACACAGGAGGCCCTGAAGAAAATAATTACCCTGAGGGCCTATATCATATTTGGGGATGCTGTGTGGAGTGTTCTTTTTAAGAAAGGAAGGAGAGGATGTTCTGGGAAAAAGGAATGAGGGTAGGAATCTGGGGGTCAATGTGTCCGGGAGTGACGGACGAATTGTTAGAATATATCTATATTAATAAAAAAATTATTAAAATTAAGAAAAACCTCAAACCATGATCCCGGGCACCCCTGCTAAGTCACCAAAAGTAGCGAACCACTTGGGGTGACCTATGGCAGAGGTGGTAGTTATCCAATAAATGGTTCCCGGGGCGGCGGTACCCATACTTGCCTACCAAATTGAATTAAAATGGAATTCCATCATATAAATAATTAAATAAGAATTAATGTAATTTATTCATATCTAAAATTATCTATTTAATTGGTATAATTAATAAAACCTATCTTTAGTTGCGAATTCGGAGGTCGCAGATTCAAATTCAGATTCAAAATTTTAAATAATAATATATGTGTGGTATATACTTTCAGGACCGTTCTGGTGAAAGACATCCATACAGAATCGAAACTTTGCTTGAAATGGCTTTAGATGTGTTTGGCGATCACATCTGGATCTTCCTCTTCCCCATCTGCTTCTCTTCCCTCACTACGCTCAGCCTCACAACAGTCTAACAATAATTAGGGATGTTTATAAACAAAAAAAAATAATCATGAAAACAACATATTCTCACTGGCTCCATAAGGTGGGAACAGCTGGGACACATATTTAAAATTTCGATCGTCTAGTTGATTAGTCAGATATCTCTGAAAAAGCGAAATTTGAGTTGAGTATACAGTATGTAAAAGTGTACCTTGTATCTGATTCAGATAACGCAAAAACACCACTAAAACAATTATAGTGCACAGAAACTTGTAGCGAATTAAACAACGTGTTGATGTTCTCTGGATCTCTCGTAGAATATTTCAAAATGTCTAATTTACCGGAACGTTATTCCTCTTGGTGTTACTTTATAGCATAACTAGCATCTGCGTACGACTTCGTCTGCGTAAGATTAGTACTTCGAGTAATCTATTTTCTTTTCCTAGGTCCAATCTACGTTTATACCAAAATTCTTAACCTATTTATTTAAAATATGTATAATTCTTGATTCGATTCAAAGTATTAGGCGAGTACTTCAAATAAATTCACTAATTTAAATATTTTCTAAAATAGAATTTTTATGTAACAATCATTGTTTTGCAAAATGTCATTCTCAAATTTTGACATTTTCTATTAAACAAAAATTGTCATTTTCAATATATTGAAAATAAATAGCTAGCTTTATAAATTATAGTAGTTATTCTGGTATGAGCTATATTATTGTAAAGTTTCATTAAAATACGTTCAATAAATTTTGCGTGAAAGAGTAACAAACACACATACATACATACAAACTTTCATGTTTATAATATTAGTAATAGTAATTAGTAATAGTAAAGTAATTACTAATTAATATGTAAATCAAAGACTTGTGAAAATAATATTTGGTGTAAGGTAGTTGTAATACGGTATGTATGGTATTCAATATTGCTTTCCTCGATATCTCAAAACATAGTATTTTAAGATGTCTGACTAATGCTGGGCGATCGATGTATAAATTCATATTACTGTCATGAAAATTCACCAGATAATTAATCAATTTTAAAAAAGACATAGGCCCTGGGGGAATTTTTTTCTTCAGGTCCTCCTGTAGGAGCTAATGTAAAAAAAAATTAAAATTAAAATTGCTAATTTCTTGTAGCCAGATCTCACCATGTTAGTGCTTTAAGGGGAGAGGTAAATATATATTTTTTGAATACTTATTATTAATGTTTTCATGATTTTTTACATGTTTTCTTACTGTCTTGTGAAAATTAATTACTCTATTAAGGTTAGTAAAAATATATACCTACATAATAATAAAAATTCACAAAAGTAATCGAAAATCAAATGGGCAATCATAATATCACAGTGAAAGTCTTGTTTACAAAAATACCCTTTCAAAAATATTTGGTCGTGGTAAACAGGCAATATGGTGAGTACATGATACGGAAAACGCTGTATAAAATTGAAAGCAAACAAAATAAAGATGAAAAAACAAAACGGTATTTAAAAAAATAAGTGACGGCATATGATATAATATCAAAAACTTTTTTTCTAAATATGTTTGTTTTAGAACGATTTCATGTTAACGTGATTTTCAAATTTAAAAAAAAAGGGATTTTTTTACGAGCACCCCACACTGAAAGCTTTGGGGGAAATAATTTCGGAGATGCTATTGTAAGGAAAGGAAGGAGAGGAAGTCCTGAGAAGGAAAACGGCATGAAGGGATGGTAGGAATCTAGGGGTCAGCGTCCAGGAGTGACGGAGGTATAAATCCATCCCTTCCACTGCGATCGAGATCAAAGGCCAAACACCTTCCTCAACGAGTCCCACCTGATCCGGCCCACGCAGAAGGTGGGCAGACGCATCTGCCGCCAACACTCGGATGAACCTCACCCTACGAACCAGGTCACCCCTGCTAGTCACCAAACATAGCGAACCACTTTTGGTGACCCGCTTCCCAAATCTGTTTATTGATCTGGTTGTACACTCCAAGCTTTAAGACCGACCTGAACGTGATACAGAATTCGTCGCAGAATACGAGTTTAAGGAGGAAAAAAGTGGAATGCCACACACCTTTCTACGACGCACGTATTTATTTTTACGCATCTTTCTCTTTCGCATACGTAAGTATCGTAACTATGCGATAATTCATCGGACAATGTTCATACCGGCCTTAAAGTTTGGAGTGTACTATACTAAACATGACTAAAGTAATTTCAAGGAATATTTAAAAATGGGATTTTACCAGGGCGATACTGAATGTTTCTAGTTATTACTGTAATTTCTTCTGCAAATGGAAGATTAAAGTTAATACATTTTATTTAATAATATTCTAGGGAGGAGTGATTTATTCGCTCTTTTGGCAGTGGGTTTCAGGATTTATTTTGAAAAGGTCATTAGGGGATTTGCGATCGCCGGGGAAATTCTATTTCTTTAAGTGCTGAAACGTGCCACAGATTTGATTAAACAACTCTTTAAAAAGTCGTTAAAAGCTATGTAAAAAATAATTTTAAAATAGCCCTTACCCTAACCTAACGTAACCTATTTAACCAATTATTTAAATATTTTTTTCATAACTTTTCAAAGGAGGTGTTGAGTTGAATTCATTCTGGGTTATCCGGTCACAGAATTCAATACACACGACGCCTGGGTAGGACCCAACTCAGCCACTGAGCGACAGCCAGGATAACGTTAATAACATAACTAATTTGTTTTTGCATAATTCATTTCTAGGCATAAAGATTTTTGTCCGATTTTTTAATTTATTTTGTAAAGTACGTTAACATTTTTATTTTATGCATTTTTTAATGTAATGCCAGACGCTAAAAAGTAAATGTATTCCCTTTGATTTCAATATTAATTATTTACATACCTTTTTCTTTGTGAATATTTTCTGAAACTCAAACGAATTACTCCACCAGATCAGAAAGTATTATGATGACTCTCAGTTAATTTTGTGTGGGATGCTTTCTTATACAGGGTGTTAAGGAACGTACTTGTACGTACCAGTAACTCCTGACATTATTTGAAGTAAGAAATGTAAATAAAATTTTGGGATCTGGTGACATTTTTGATCTTTTTTTCTACAAAAACATAAAAATAGTAGTAAGTATTGGATAGTTGAGGGCCGGATAAGGATTGGGCGGATACTCGGCTTAGTGACGAGTGACGACATGCGGAAGAAAAAAATTGTTGGATTTTGAAGAATAAAAAACGTCACCGGATACCAAAATTTCATTAACATTTTTTACTTCAAATAATGTCAGGAATCACTGGTTAAAGTATCACTGTATAAGATGAATACAGCTCATTCTGTAATTATTCAAAATCTACTGAAGAGTTCCGACAATTCTTAATTTTTAAATGCGATTATAACCATTATATATGAAGAAACTGTGCGAGCACAAGGTCAAAATTGCTTGCGCATATATCATTTTATAGGTTGCTTTTAATTTCAATAATGTAGCTTCTCGGAATGCTTTGAAATTAATTTTCTATGGAGAACGGCCATCACGGTTTTGAGCGTTTTGGGCAAAAATAAAAATAAAAAATATTCTACATTTTCAAAGGAGTATCACGGTCATTATTTCTTTGAAAACTCTTTTGAATTATGTATTGTGTATTCAAGTTTGTGTAGAAAAATAAAATCAGTTTATATTGGTATGAATATATTTTATTGACAATTGTTTCCCAAATGGGAGATTTTTTTTCAGTTAAAGTTAGCTATTCTGGGAAAACTTCATTCGATATTATCATGATATGAATAATAATATATATTATCTGGTAAACAGAAAACAGTCGCAAAAAAACAATTGCTTTGTTTTTATACTGATATTTGACCAGGACTCATCAAGGTAATTTTCGCGCCGTTTCCGAAATGTCATCCCACACACAAGAGGTAAATTAGGGCACACAGATACGCTCACAATACACTTCTATGGAATTATCGCTTCAACGAACTTAATATATGAAATATTGATAAATTTATTTTGCTATTAATCGTTTGATCCCCGGACCTTTACCATCTTAGTGAAACATCGTCCATTAATAAACACAGGCCATCTCCATTTCACAAATTTACATAGTCATGATTGGAAACTAATAGAGCGGTTAGTTCTAGGAAGCTATCCGTAGCTCGGTGGATGTGGCGTGTTCACCCAACCGAAACTTTAAGCAAACATACACCTGCTGCTATTTATAGACTCCTGGTATCTGGAATCTGACAGCATACATTTTAGTTTGGGGAAACTTAACGTGAGCTAAATAACTACTAAACCATGTATAATATATGTAGTCAAATTTATTAGTTGAAAAATCATAGGATATTTTAATATGGCAGCAATTATTATAAGCAATAATTATTAGCCTGAAACACTCATATATATTGAAAAAACCTCCCGAGAAAGATACATGCCGCTGACGGGACGCGAACCCATGCCCCTCCGGGCTGAAGGTAAATGGGGAGAGGAAGGAAAGTTGGAAATTGAGGATAGAGGAATGTAAGAAGGTAAAATATATATGATATATTACCTTAATGGGAACAACATTCAAAAGTTATAAAAAAGAGAGTTGTTCTAACAAAAATTTAAATATTAACAATTATAAAAATAAACAAATTTCTAAATCAAATAACTTTGTGTACACGACTTATTTATTTATTTATTTTGTTATAACAAAAATACATTTACATTGTATTGACATTTTGACCGTCCAACTAGGTAGATCTCCCGTTCTAGGACAGTCAAATTTACAGGTATCGTATTTTTGGATACAAGAAAAACAGTAAAAGAATAAGAAAATGAAAGATAACAAAAATTTTGGATCAAAAGAAATATTTAAGGCGCTGGTAGTACATAATTATAAGATAGCTTTTTTAATAGTATTTCTGGCCTAAAATTTGTAACCATTTTGTTATTTTTGATGCAAGAAAAACAGTGAAAGAGAAAGAAAATATAAATTCTGGAACAAAAGAAATATATAAGGCGCTTGTGGTACATACTTATCCGATTATATAATTAAAATTATCGACATGTTTCGAAACCAAGGATTTCTTCATTAGGATAAAAATATTAACATATTATTATTTAGCAAAAAAATATTAAGTATATTAGCATAAAAATATTACTATTTTTATGTTATTTTTTTTTAATTTTTAAGTTGATAAACTAATGTTTAAGACAAGATTTTTATGGGTAGCACAAATGGTAACAATTATTATAAGCAATAATTATTAGCCTGACACACTCATTAACATTGAAAAAAACGAGTTAAAGTATTTCACCAAAAAAATGTAGACATAATATGTCTCGACGCCACCTAGTGGGAGATTTAGCACTTACAATGCCTTTCTCATATAAAATAAAGTTGGTTGTTTGCAGGTGAAAAAATGTAATAAGCAGTAATTGTTGAATGAAACACTAGTATATATTGAATTATTTGGCGTGTAAGAGATAAGCTGACGTAGCTCAGTGGATAGTGTAGTTGACCGGAAATCAGAAGGACACGGGTTCGAGTCCCGTCGGCGGCGTGTATCTTTTCTCGGGAGATATTTTCTATGTGGATGAGTGTTTCAGGATAATAACTATTGCTTGTCCACTGGAGCGACAGAGAAATTTAAAACTTTTTCCTTGGATTGCTAAAGGAAATTTTTCCGCAGACATTAAAAAAAATCATACCTCCGAATTTAAATATGGAGATATACAAACTGATTATAGTTCTATATCGCCAATGAATTCACCTATCTTTTTTCTATTATCGCATATTCGTAGGATTTATAAAAAAAAATATTAAATCGTTAACTTTAAAACATTTTAAAGAACCTAAAGAATATTTGTTTCGTTATATTTTGCACATAAAACACATTATAAGTTTTAAGGAGAAAAAAAAAGTTACATTTTGGCAACAAAGCAATCCGTGGTTGTGGAAAAGGTGCCTTATTGTGGCAAAAAGCGCTCGAGTGGTTATAATAATTGTTATGTTTTCTCGCGAGGTTTTTACCGCCCATAGAGCAGAAAATAATCTCAGAGACGGCCATGAAATCTGAAAAGCATTCTCGCACAAATCTGCAATGCATTCTCAAACACACCTAGTCTGGAAATAGTTCTTTGAGGGAAGAAAGCGCCTCATTTGGAATTCTCAAGCGGGGAAGTGATGCTTGAATGAGGAGAAAAGGGGAAAAATTCAAAAGAGAATCCTTTCATGTGGGAAAACCTTCGTTTTAACATTCAAGGTGAATGCTGAACTTCCTGGGCAGTGATACACAACCTGTGGTACGCGAGCTCAATTAGTGCCACCCGCTTGGATAATTATGTTATTTTTATTATGTGAATACCGCACAAAAGTTCCAACTGCTCCCTTCGGAAGCCAGTGAGACAATGACATCCCTAATTTGGGTATGTTGTGAGGCTGAAGGTAGTGGGGAGGGAAGGATATTATTATTTGATACTTATTATCAATTAACGCCGATTGACGGAATTTTCGTGGGAATTAAAATAATGTGATATATAGATACGAAATATACATATTTAAGAAAAAAATATAAGTATAAAAAATATAAATGAGAGTTAGATAAAAGTTCATATGACCAAAATTTAAAAAGTAATTATTGTAGTAACACCAAAAAAGTACAAAGAGTAAATATAGAAGAAAAAATTAAAAAAAGAAAATAAAAATACAACAAGGACACAATATTTTTGAAAGTGCTTAAGAAGTAGGTACTTTGAAAGTACAAAAAATAATAAATGTGATGAAGATGCAGGTAGTGAAGTACCTGGCTAATCAGATCTGGTCACCAAGAGTGGCTAAAGCCATTTCAAGCAACGTCTATTCTGATTGATGGCCTTACATCGGGCGATACTGAGAGTCTGAACTCCACTCTGTAACTAAATTTAAACTAATTAATTGTGACATGAGACATCTGCCATGCCATCTGCTCTCAAACGTTTGGTAGTGGGGAGAGGGAGGACACAGGAAAGATGAAGGCGGAAAAATACCTGGATATTCAGATCTGTTCACCAAACAAATGATAATGACATGACACTTAAAACACCACTCAATAAAGCCAAAACAGCTCATATTTATTTATTCATTTATTTATTTAAAATTTACGGCACTAGTGCCATTTACATACATAAGTTTTTTTTTATTTTACACAGACATAGATAGTACAGTACTACATTTTGATGAGTGAAAATTATATAATTATATTGAAACACATAACAAATAAAATAATAATGACTTTAAGAAAGACGGAAGCAAAAACAAAAACCTGTTATACAGTGACCTCATTAAAATGTTTAATTAGTGTAGCTTTATACTTCACAAGGGGTATATTAAGAATATCGGCGATTTTAGCATAAAAGTTACCAAGTGTTTGCAACCTATTTATAACTGAGTTATATCCTGAGACTGTGGTATAATTGTCACAATAATACATACTAGAGGACCTCGATCTAATGGTAGGTACATGAAATTGAATCAACATTAATATATCAGGGCTATCCAAATGATAATTTACAATTTTATATAAAAATATAAGATCAAAAATTTTTCTTCTATCACTTAACTTAAGCAATTTCAATGAATGTAATAAAAAATCATAATCTATTGTTTCTAAAGGAATTCCAAGTCTAAAGTTAATACACCTCAAAAATTTGCGTTGGACTCTTTCAATGGTATTAATGTGATTATTAAAGACAGGTGACCAAATTGAAGAGTTGTATTCTAGAATACTTCTAACGAGAGATGTGAACAGAAGTTTTAATGTATTGATATTTTTAAAATCCTTGGAAATTCTTACTATAAAACCTTTAGTGTTCTAGTAAATGCAATTATTCTTAAAATCGTTTAACTAGTGTATCTTAATACTTATCTTATTTCATTGTCGAGTTTATTTTATTTATTAATCATTATACCTCCTTTACATATAATCATATTTACAACACACAATATTTACAGAATCACAGAATGAGCTTCACTGGTTGAATGGTCAATTCCTGGTGATTCCGTCTTACAAAACAGAAAATATACGAGAAATTTCATATCACTACCCGAAACACTTGTAACCTTTGCAGCATGAAAATTTGGAGTAGGTAGGTATATTAATTTTTGTCGGCTGCTAAAAAGGTTGTGCATCACTGTTTGAAAGGCTTCTATACACGACGCTCTCGAAATAATGTTACACGCTTTCAGACCCGTGTCAAAAGCTTTTAATAATAATTTCAAAAGTGCTTTAGCTGCGGCGAAAATCCATTTTCAGCCATCTATCATATAACATAATGACGCGGAATCAATTTATTCTCTACTGACTATCTATTATCATTTTATATTCCGTGCCCTAACAAGATTTTATACAAACACACTATTCTTAAATCTTCTTCTTTTGCTCGCTTTTTTCTATTTTCTTCTTAGTTTTTGTTTTTTTTTTAATGTTTTTTTTTTTAGTTTTTTGTTATACATAGACGCATTAGCTCGCTTTTTTATATTTTCTTCTTAGTTTTTGTAATCTTTGTTTTTTTTATGTTTTTTTTTTAGTTTTTTGTTATATATAGACGCATTATTTTTATTTTTATTTTTAACTTAATAGGTAAAACCTCAATTTTAATTAATGAAGACAATATTAGCGAATCTGAAACCGAAAAATCAGAAAAAGATCGATATCGAGAAAGAAAGATAGATTTCAGCTGAACAGAGCGGTGTGTGCAATACTGCCATATAAAAGTTTACATCTAAATAAAATACTGATAATTACGCGACTACAACCAGTATTACATACAATTTGCATAGCATGGGTTTATTATTTATTTAGCGAACCGATATACAGCACTAGGTTTTAATTGGCAAACGTGTCGTGGCGTTAAATAATTTCACGGTGGATTTACCGAACCCGATCTTCTGATTAACCCAAATAATTTATTGCTCGAATTGACGTGTACCTGATTAGCGATAAATTATCTCAGATAGTAAATAATTTCATTTTGTTTATTATATTCTCGATCGCTAGATCGTAAATAAGTGTGTACTGTGTTAAAGATAAGACGTTGAAAAAATTTAGAACATTCGATGGACTCATACATAAAAGAATCAAGGGAGATAGGCCATGAATCAATATTATTAGTATTGCACCACGCTTACCACACGTGTCATCAACATCGTTCACCCTGGGTGATTCTGTTTGTTTGTATTATATTTTGCGATAAGTCAGCGTTACGAGACAATTAAGACAAAAAGTCAAAATTCGTCGCAAATCGGAAGGCGTCAGTCGTGCGTTGTCGGCTGTCAAATTTCTGTGATTTTCTATATCTTTAAATGGCTTATCTATGACAGTCGTGTATAAAATCGATTGTGTATTTTCTTAAAACCACTAATTTCTATTTAGTTATTAAAACTACGAGTAAATATAAGCTTACTAAAAAGTGTTCATAAATGACAATCCGTTTGTCGTATTATTTTGATATTTGTACGCGATGACTTTTGACTCTCAAATTTGCCTGCGAATGACATCTCTTAACGAGGATTATGCGGCAAACTATTTTTGATGTAAGAGTTGATGTCTTAATTAGCTTATTAACTATATATTTAGCTCTTTAACGCGATACGGAATACCGCAGTTAACTGTCAAAATGTGTCGTATATAGCCGATTTCACGCGTTACGCTATCCCAAAAGATACAGAACAACCACCTTTCTGTGCCGAAAGGAAAAGCTAAATATTAATTACTAGAGTTTTAAGAACTAGAACCCAAATACTTTTCTGCACGTGTTCGGGCTTTCACTAAACTTCCAAAGTTTGCCTTACTGAACACAGTTAGAAGTAATACTCCAGTAAAGGCATAAGGCTGTGTAAGTAGAACACAGCTAACAGGGAACTGTAGCCCTAGGGGCTGCGTTCAGCATGAACTCAAACTGTTGGAAACTCGCGTTTAAACTCTTCAGTTCTTTGACCAACTAACTTCAAAGTAGTTGGCCAAGTATAGGGGTCGCAGTAGGGCCATACGGCGAACCGTTGGAATAGGAAGATTTTGTAAACGCGCCTTTGAGTTCAAAGTATAAATTCTTCAGGCAAAATCTAAGTTTCACTCGAAATCCTAATAAGTGCTTTATGCAATGATTTTTTAGTCCAGTTTCCAAATACACGTCGTCTTTTCATAATATGAAATCGGGTTGAAAAAATGATATTTTCTGTTTAAGTACCCGTTATTTCTACCTTATCTACAGTCAGACATCAGTAATTGTGTTGTGGCTTGTACAATCTAGGTTATTAATTATCTGTACTTGTTTACAATATATTATACTTCTGGGTCACAGGACCACATCTACTGTCTAGGAATTGAATGCTCGCCTTATAGCGATAGCTTGATCGCCATCGTCGACCGGGCTGCACTCCTCCAACGTCTCCTAATGCAGTCATCTTCATACCCTTATATCCTTTATGTTATAGCGGTTTGTCTCAAAAGTTTGTCTCAAAGTCAAGGTTGATCGATGTTGGGAATAAGGACGGTATGAAGGCTCAGTTTCTTTTCTCGGTATTCTACAGCGATTGGTTTAAGTTTATTTTTTTTCCTTGGGGAAGCTTTTTGATTCTTTTGATATCACACCGCAGACTGTTTGCTTTCTAAGAAAGTATATAATAAATTGAAAATATCTTTTCCGAAAGCCCCCGCTGTCACGAATCGCAGCAAAGTTTCTAAGGTCGTTGCTCGTCTGCAGACAGTTTGACAGTTCACGCCACTCAAGAATTTCTAATATCCGTACTGCATTTAAGTGCAAACCTTTACACCTCACATGCAACTGTCCAGTATGCACCTACACTAACTTGATAAATCTTTGAGAAACCGGTATTAAATTACAACAATCTACTTTCAAACTTAATAAAAATATTGGAAAGATAAATTATTTGCCATTTAATGTGTATTTTTATTTATTTATTTTTTATTACAAAAAATAGATTTTTTCATGTTCACATTAAACCTGCAAAGCAACTGCAAGTAACTTGTCGGCAGGAAAACACATTTTACATTGAACAATATAAAATAATAAGTATAATATAAAAGAAGAAAAAATATTTCAATTGAATAAGATACATAATAAAAACATAAATAAGTGTAAAAAATAATAAATACATCTAAAAAAATGGAAAGCGCACTGAGTCAGTCAATACAGAAAATCTGATTCCAATAGCCATGTTTTTAACTATAGCGCAAATTAAGGTGTCGAGCAACTTTTTTTTAAACATAAGGCAACACACTAAATATAAGATATAAGTAATACAATATATTCAAAAGTTCGCTGGCATTGTTTATCAAAACATCTAGGTTCTTATCATCCCGTCATTTTTTGTAAGCCTAGTATTGTACACGTGATTCGCCATTTTTTTGTATGGGCTACCTAGGATATGTTGCTAGATTTCAATTTATTTAGACATTTTCAATTTATCTAGATTTTTGCCAAAAAAGAGCTCTAATAGGTAAAACATTTATGGATTTATAGATTATTGTGATATTTTGCCGCCGGTCATAAACTGCTTTGCTGACAAGTAATTTGACCATAGCGTTTTGAATTGACTTTACATGTTAGAATAAAGTTGACAGTTTGTTTAAAAATATTAATTCGATGACGAATACCTCTGAGTTGCTATATGTATTATATGTCGGTGGATAAAATGTCGGAAGAAGAGGGATCAACTGTCATGGAATCAGATTCACCAGTTTCCCACTTGTACTACGAGATTCCGGAATAATTAATTAATATTGTTAAATAACACAAATTGAAATTAATATTTGTTATTATTATAGTTATATAGCCTTACCTCTCAACCACGGAGACTTAAAAGATGACTTCCCGACCGACGTAGCTCTCCTTGAAGACCGGTCGGGAAGTGACGCGTTCCGCATTCCTTTTCTTATTTCTGGTTTTTGCTTTCTTAGTGTTGCCCGCCCGCAGAATTAGCAAAGACAAATAATTAAAACTTGACAGTACTTGCTTACATTATCTGCCCGGGAAAACCAATACCATCAAGTTATTTCATAACAATACCCCGTCATCCCAATCCTACTGATCAACTGTTCAGCTGAAATTTTAGAACACTCCTCAAATGCACAAATAAGCTCTTCCCAACGCAACTCTCCGACCAATAGGCGAATCCAGCGTTACTAAACAAATCTCTTAGCTGATCGGAGCGCCAGATTGATAAATTGAAAAGTTGGGAACAGCGCCCATTAATATTTTAAGTGAGGAATGATTTACCTTACTTCTAGCACACTTCCATCGGTTTATCTCTTAAGTGAAAAGAATAAATAGTTATTATCCTGCCACTTTCAGCGTGAAATCTTATGTACTAGTCGAAAGCAAAATCGGTTGAAAGGAGATAAGTGAATATTGAAAGGGTGGAGTTACCACGCAGGTTGTGGGGTAGAAAATAATATGTATTACGTAAAGAAAATAATATGTATTACATTATGCTACTCCCTAATTCAGTTTGTGCGCTCTTTTGTGTTACGTGATTACAAGACGCAATTTACTACGAGTAATTTGGGACTGAGATTGTAAAGCTGGTGATTTATAACAAACGTCTCTTGAACACTTTAAGTTTCTAAGTTCTTAAAAAAATATATGTTATTTTTGAACTTGTAAAAAAATATTTTAAAGAAATTATCAACAGGAAGACTGTTTCCTCTATTTCCATATGAAAGTCACACTAATAATAATTATACTTGTTTTTCTTTATACTGAATACATAGATGTTTATTTATTTTAGCTACTGTATTAACTGAACACACGAGTATGTGAAACACGTGACTATATTTTTAACTTAATTATATTTCTAAAAGAAAGACAAACATTCCCGGGTTACGAATAACCCAACAACATTTGAAAATCTCCTACTACCACCACACTAAGTGGAAGATGTTGCTTGTGTTGTGATGGAGGACTTAGCTAGCCGAGACCCGAACGCGATGGCCACTCAACCACTGGGTTGGAATGATAACTGCTCCGTAGACATATTTTTTTATAAAAACATCGCTTCATTTAAAAAGTGTATCTGTATGCGAATTATATGCTACAATCCTTAATGCTGTTATTATGTTATTGTAATTTCAGGTCTTATTATTTAACTTTCTATATATATACATATATATATTTGTTTATGTTTTTATTATTATCTTTATTTTTTTTATTAGATACGTTCTTATTCTTATTGTTTTATTTTCTAAATCTCTTTCTACTAATTATTTCTTACTTATATTATATAGAACCAACTTTCTAGTATTTAGTTAATTTGCACTAAATTTTGTTACATTCATATGTGTTGCTGTTTTACAATTATTACAACTGCATTTTTATACTTAATTACTGTAACCAATGTATAAAATGTTCATTAGGGTGGTCCAGGCCCACATAGTAAATTTTTTTTTTTCAAAAATAGATGTAGCCACCCCCTTGATTTGTTACACCCACAATTCCTATTATGTGTAAAAAATTTCAGCCCCCTATCTTATATACAAAGGAGTGCTCATCGAGTTAGAAGTTTGTGACAAAGAGTTCAGGATTTTAAGTAAATCACGTAATTTAAGGTTTACTAATATTAAAAGTATTTTAATCAAATAAGTATACAAAGCATTTAAATGTGAACAAAATTTGGCAACAAAGCAATAATTAACGTAATATTAGTCGCAATCGTTCAAAACTGTGTTTTTTAACTCCTTTTTGGATGTTTCAGTAGAAACGATTTTTCTGTTTTGTTGAAAGATGTGAAATAAAAATTGCTTTTCTTCCTTAGTGAGTATCGTGTTGTAATCTTCAAATAGTTTAACACCTTTCTTCGTTGTATCATTAACAACACGCAAATTTTTAACGCAGCTTTTGCCGTGAAGATAATCAACATTGTCATTTCAAGTTTCAGGGGGTAATTGCAAGAAAGAGTCCTTGACATCAAGAACTATGAGCGTTTTCAACGTTAATTATGTTGCAAAAGCTTCTAATGTAACCTCCAAGGCAAGCTTAGCAGAATCACATCGCACTGAACGATTACCGCCATTCGTATTTATTTTTTGAACAACGATCTGTTTCTCAGCATCAGACAACTTGTTAGAAAATAAGGCAAATGCAACTAGTTCATCTGATGAATACCTTAAGTGACGCTCTAAAACAATCCTGATACTGATTTCGGAATCAATGGCTTCGTACAATTTTAAGCTCTTCCAAAGTAGTAGTCATTTACTAGTGCATGTGCTGCCAGAGGGGCTTTGATCCAAACTTTGGTTTAGGTGAGCACACCAAAACTAACAAATCGAACAATTTGTTTTTCTTCTCTCTTGATTATTTCGAAAGAGAAAAATCTTCAAAGCATACAGCAATTTTGCCATCCAACGAGCATGATGAATAGGACTTGGAGCGTGCCAATGTATCATCGCAGATGGTTTGTTCAAAACAATCATGGTGAGCTCTATTAGCTCTTCGTAATCATCACGAACTTGATTCTCTCCAGATAGAGCGGTTGTAAGACTCTCAAGAATATTTTCAGCGAACAGTATTTTCGTTCTTATCGAAGTCCAGACAATCGTAGTGCTCCTTCTGAATCTTTTGAAATGTGGGATTTGAGGAGAGCTTGATGACCCAAAATACAGAATAATAAATTTTTGAAAGCATTATTTCAAATACGTGATGACGACAAGCAAGTCGCAAAAGATCACGTCCTGTATTTTCGTATAAAGAGTGCAAGCTCCCTTTTTGGCACCGGTGTTAGAAGTAGTGGTGTCAAAACTCATAGCCCGGACTTCATTTGTTTAATTCCACTGTTGCATTGTGTCAAAAACAACATCAGATATTTGTTTCCCCGTTCCTGTAGTTATCAAATTCAAAGCGCTTGCATGGGCAAATACCAAAAAGTTTTTCTAGTTCTTTTGTAAACAAATGCTATCTTTTTTTGTGCTTCAGAATTTTTCGTCTATTTTTCTTCAATAGCAGCCAGTTCGTATGAAACTTAATCAGTTTTTCAATGGAGTGATTTTGTTGTCCGGTCGGAATACTAGATTTACTCCATATTCTATACGTTCTTGAATAATTACATACGCGGAATCGTTCAAATTTTTTAATTCATTTAATATGTACGAATATATACGAAGAGTAGGAAGTTGGTAAAGCCTCATCAATGGCCCAATATCTCGAACCCCAAGTAGAAAAATTTCGTATTTTTTTCGAGTAGATGAAAATATTTTATTACACTGATTCACTTCACAGTCTACTAAATAAGTATCAAAACTGTTTAAATTTGTCTATAAAAATCATCAGCAGTTTATTTTAATATTTATTTAATAGTTTAACACACAAAACTGTCCTGTAACAAAAAGTAAAAATTAAGTATTTTACACAAAAAATTCAAAAATGACACTCGATTGAGCACCCCTTTCTACTTGAGCTATCTCGCTGAAATTTCACTACGTTATTACTATGAATACATGTAACAAATTCCCGGGGTGGCCAAATGAAAAATACAAAAAAAAATTTTTTGGACCACCTTAATGTTCATGTAAAGGCCCATTAGGGCGTGAATAAATAAATAAATATATATATTTTATTTTATTTTATTATATGAAATGTAAACTGTTATTCCATCCACAAGCAAATGCTTTTGATGGAAGACCAGTATGAATTAACATGTACCATTTTTAGATTAAATAAATAAATAAAAAAAAATTAAAAATATATCTAAAGATCTGTAGATCCGAAACGTTGATACATAAAATCCCCTCGAAAGAAAAAAATCGCAAAGTATGTTCCGAAAATTATTATTTACACGTTTTTTCTATTATTTTATAAGTTATCCGTTTAAAAATTCCCAGGTTTCTTTAAATGCTACTTAAAATTATGAAGAGAGATTTTTGCTCTATTGTAAAAGAGTCGTATTTTATTAAACATTTTCCCACGCTTGAATTTTATTGTTTTTAGTATTAGCGCGCTCCCTCCAACATTCGTATTGTCGTATTTTTTTTTTACATTGGCTCCACACAGGAGGCCCTGAGGAAAAAAAATTCATCAGGGCCGATGTCATCTTTGAAGATGCTGTGTGGTGGGTCTTTTAAGGGAAAGGAAGGAGAGGAAGTCCTGGGAAGGAAAAATGTTAGGAATCTGGGGATCAATATTTCCGGGAGTAATGGACGTGTGAAGCCATCCCTCCCACTGCGGTGCAAGGCGATGGGTCGAGACGGTCCGGCTGGAGAGATCGAAAGGTCTCCCACAACCAGTCTCTCCCGATCCGGCCTGTCACACAGTTGGTGGGCAGACGCATCCGCCGCCAAGTCCCGGACAAACCTAATCCATGAACCCAGGCACCCCTGCTAAGTCACCAAACGTAGCGAACCACTTGGGGTGACCTGTATCAGAGATGATGGTTGTCCAATAAATGGTTCCCGGGGCGGCGGTACCCATACCCGCCTCCCAAATTGTATCTCTCCTTTTTCTTCTTTTTTCTTCTTATTTACTATCTTTATCTTTAATTTCTACGTAACTACTGAACCTTGGTGTAAATTTACGACTTACCTATCCACATTTTGTTTGTGGAACTGCTGTTTATAAAAATCTTTTTTAATTATTTTTAATAGAATCTTCGTATTATTTTGACCACTGTCTGAGGGTTCTCCATTTAAAAGTTAATATTATCTGTTACCCAGAGGTCAAGGGATGAATGTCAATTTTTAACATTTTCACATTGTTGTTTTTTTTAGAAATTTACACAAAGGTAAACTGTATTCCCAACTCAACATTATATTTATCAAAGTTAGCCAATCATAAAAGGTCGGAAATCCTTACAGTTTTCATAACTCAAGATATTTATGTTGAGCAAATACAAGATCTTACTTTTAAATATTGAATGAAAATCGACGTCATGCTTTGTCTGAAAAAATAACCAAAACCTTAAAAAATGGTTACGTCATAAATTTTATTTATCAATCGAATATTTTACAATTTCCTCTCTCTAACAATATTATATAAAAATGTTAACTGTAACCACTCTACCGAAAAATATAAAATTAATAAAGCTGCTCGACCAAAGATTGGTATTGATTACGTATGCTGTGAACATTTTTAATCGGAGTGTTAATATCTGTGCACATTACAACGGCAATATCATTAATGTAATTGTTTGTAACTCTAAAAGTTTCAAGCAATAATTAAAAAATGCAAAATGGAATTAAAATGTCAATTTTCTTTTTAAAATCATAAATTCCCTCAGCCTCACATTATTGCCATTGATTTCATGGAACTTGATATTATTTGAGCAGAAACCTGCGCATGTGCATTTTTTTTACAGTAGCTCCATACAGGAGGCTCCGAAGAAAATAATTCCCCTCAGGGCCGATGTCATCTTTGGGGATGCTGTGTGGAAGGTTCTTTTTAGGAAAGGAAGGTGAGGATGTTTTGGAAGGAGAAAGGGGTGGGTAAGAATCTGGGGGTCAGTGTGTCCAGGAGTGACAGACTAATGATCCCACCCCTCCCACTACGGTGCAAGGCGATGGTCAACAAACTGAATATGCCTCAATAATAAATTTATAATTGTTTTAATAGAAGCCGTTAGCTAAATTACGAGTACAATGAAAAACCTTTTTTTTATTTTAACTCCACACAGGAAACCCTGAAGAAAATAATTTCCCGCAGGGCCTATGTCATCTTTGAAGATGCTGTGTGGAGTAACTTTTTGAGGAGAGGAAGGACTGAACATGGGTCTTTAAGAGACCCATGTTACAGGAGGGAGGAACACAAATGCCATAACAAAGAACCGAAAAGCACTGAAAGTAAACTGATGTATTTTATTACATTGTGCATTTTAGTTATTATCACCAACTAATAATGAACTCTTATAAGTTTAACGACAAAGATACCTAATTCCAGGATTTTTGGGGACTTAACTCATGCAAATCAGTTTTGGTTTCGGTTTCGGCTGACACTAGAAGAGAAGCGGATTTAACGACAATTGCATGGTTTTTGGTGTTTTAATACGTGCAAATCAGTTTTGGTTTCAGTTTCGGCAAACACTAGAAGAGAATCGGATTTAACGACAAAGATACCTAATTCCAAGGCTTTTGAGGTTTTGACTCGTGCAAATCAGTTTCGGTTTCGGTTTCGGCTGACACTAGAAGAGAAGCGGATTTAACGACAAAGATACCTAATTCCAAGGCTTTTGAGGTTTTGACTCGTGCAAATCAGTTTCGGTTTCGGTTTCGGCTGACACTAGAAGAGAAGCGGATTTAACGACAAAGATACACCTAATTGCATGGTTTTTGGTATTTTAACTCGTGCAAATCAGTTTTGGTTTCAGTTTCGGCTGACACTAGAAGAGAAGCGGATTTAACGACAAAGATACCTAATTCCAAGGCTTTTGAGGTTTTGACTCGTGCAAATCAGTTTCGGTTTCGGTTTCGGCTGACACTAGAAGAGAAGCGGATTTAACGACAAAGATACATCTAATTGCATGGTTTTTGGTATTTTAACTCGTGCAAATCAGTTTTGGTTTCAGTTTCGGCTGACACTAGAAGAGAAGCGGATTTAACGACAAAGATACCTAATTCCAGGATTTTTGGGGACTTAACTCATGCAATTCAGTTTTGGTTTCGGTTTCGGCTGACACTAGAAGAGAAGCGGATTTAACGACAAAGATACACCTAATTGCATGGTTTTTGGTATTTTAACTCGTGCAAATCAGTTTTGGTTTCAGTTTCGGCTGACACTAGAAGAGAAGCGGATTTAACGACAAAGATACCTAATTCCAGGATTTTTGGGGACTTAACTCATGCAAATCAGTTTTGGTTTCGGTTTCGGCTGACACTAGAAGAGAAACGGATTTAACGACAAAGATACACCTAATTGCACGGTTTTTGGTATTTTAACTCGTGCAAATCAGTTTTGGTTTCAGTATCGGCTGACACTAGAAGAGAAGCGGATTTAACGACAAAGATACCTAATTCCAAGGCTTTTGAGGTTTTGACTCGTGCAAATCAGTTTCGGTTTCGGTTTCGGCTGACACTAGAAGAGAAGCGGATTTAACGACAAAGATACACCTAATTGCATGGTTTTTGGTATTTTAACTCGTGCAAATCAGTTTTGGTTTCAGTTTCGGCTGACACTAGAAGAGAAGCGGATTTAACGACAAAGATACCTAATTCCAGGATTTTTGGGGACTTAACTCATGCAAATCAGTTTTGGTTTCGGTTTCGGCTGACACTAGAAGAGAAGCGGATTTAACGACAAAGATACACCTAATTGCACGGTTTTTGGTATTTTAACTCGTGCAAATCAGTTTTGGTTTCAGTATCGGCTGACACTAGAAGAGAAGCGGATTTAACGACAAAGATACCTAATTCCAGGGCTTTTGAGGTTTTAACTCGTGCAAATTAGTTTCGGTTTCGGTTTCGGCTGACACTAGAAGAGAAGCGGATTTAACGACAAACATACATAATTCCAGGGCTTTTGAGGTTTTAACTCGTGCAAATCAGTTTTGGTTTCACTTTCGGCTGACACTAGAAGAGAAGCGGATTTAACGACAAAGATACCTAATTCCAGGGCTTTTGAGGTTTTAACTCGTGCATATCAGTTTCGGTTTCGGTTTCAGCTGACACTAGAAGAGAAGTGGATTTAACGACAAATATACCTAATTTCATGGTTTTTGGTGTTGTAACTCGTGCAAATAAGTTTTTGTTTCGGTTTCGGCTGACCCTAGAAGAGAGGCCGATTTATCGTTAAAAAGGCATAATTTCAGGGTTTTTAGTGTTTTAACTCATGCAAATAAGTTTTGGTTTCGGTTTCGGTTGTCACTAGAGCACACGCCGATTTAAAGGGAAAATGCCTAATTTCAGGGTATGTCGTGTTTTAACTCATGCAAATAAGTTTTTGTTTCGGTTTCGGATGACACTAGATTAAAAGCCGATTTATAATTTCATTCGATTTGATTTCATAATTTCAGGGTATTTAGAGTTTTAACTTATGCAAATAAGTTTTGGTTTTGGTTTCGCCTGACACTAGAACAAAATTTAACGACAAAAAGCCTAATTTTAGGGTATTTTGGTTTTTAACTCATGCAAATAGGTTTTCTTTTCGTTTTCGGTTTCGGCTGAAAATCTACTTTCGGTCTGTATTTCGTTATGTACTTTTACATGTGTTTTGTTATTGCTCTATTAATGTATAAATTGTGCTTCGTATCGCTGTCATCTCTGTTTTTTTCCATTCGTGTATTGTTTTATTGATAAACAATTTGGCAGTTAAATGAACAAATAATTTTCTTTGTGTAAACCACTATAATCACATGTTATTAATATCTAATAAATGCCTAGTAATAAAATTGTAAATTTACATACCTCGTCATCGAAGTGATTATCAGGATCCGACATGTTGCAGGAGGTATTATATCACTACACTTTATTTTAACACTAACACATTTATCACAACCGCTTTACAGGCAATCTATTTCGTAATTATACCTATGCCAACTTCTGCTGTCCTGGTAACAGTTTTTGGTCACTATACAAACTCCGTCGACTTTATAAACTTCACATCTTTTGGGATCTTAATAAAATTATTGAAAAAAATTACCTCAATTAAATTAAACATCTTTAATTGTTTTGAAATTATTTTTACACTTAAAAATATTGTCAATTTATTTAAAATCTAAATGATTTTTAAATATTAGCTAAATTAGTATGGAAGCGGTGATTTCAATAATTAATTTAAAAAATGGAGTAAATTGTGAATTTATATCAATTTATTAATTCATTTTTAAAATTTAGATTGTGTCTAAATTGTGATTGCGTCTAGAATGCTTTGTAATTTATTGGGTGATGTTTTTTCTCGGGTGCCAACGTCTGAAACAAACAAAATAAAATAAATTAATTTTCTATAAGAATCAAAATTGAAAACGGGTTCTTAATATTGTTATAAACCTACTGTAATTTATTGAACATATTTTATACCTTCCTCTTTCCCACCTCCTTCTCTTTTCTACTACTCTCAGTCTCATAACATTTTTATTTATTCTTTATTATAAGTACCCGCTTAACTACCAAAGCAATTTGTTAGCAGGTAAATTTAACAATAATAACACATAGCACACAAATAACGAGAAAGTAATAAAAAAAAATAGATATGGAAGAATAACATTTCAAGTAACTACAATACAGAGGCATAAACCATAGGCAACATACTCATAGGCATACACATTCAAAGGCATACAACATACTTAAACGTTTTTTATTTTTTTTTATTTAAACATACTTGTGTTACAATATTTACAACTTAATATAATATAATATTTGAATGACTCTCCTAATAAAGCAGATGCTTGTGTTTGGGAGAGGACAACTATATATTTTTACATCTATTTAAATTATAAATATTATTATAAAAACTATTAGTAATTTTATAAGAAAATACATGGAAAGTAATAAAAACATAGGTGAGTTAAAAATGATACAAGACAAGAAAATACAATTAAAGTAATACAAATGTAAGTTATAAATGATATAAAGGAAATAATAAGCAAAACATAATATCAAACAATAAGAAACGTTATGAGGTGGTAATAGAGAATTTTTATTTTATTTTATTTTGTAATTCTCATAGTTTTTCTTCCGTTCTTATATCTAGGGGTAATTTGTTAAATAATTTTATATCCTTAAATATATAGTGATGCTGTCCTGTTGAAGTTCGTACTAGAGGTACGGTTAGCCTCCAACGGAAATAATTCTTTTGCTAATATTTAATTGTGGGATATTATTTATATCAAAGAATTCTTTATGTAATTGAAGTAGTGCAATACTTACAGCTTACAGGCATATTAATTTATACGTAAGATTACATGCAAACAATCTAATGATGTTAATGTATAGGTGCTTAGAAACAATATCAATATAAAAAAATCTTAATCTATTAACAATGTTTTCAGTTTTATTTTTCAAATCGGTGGTGCAAACATTTTCACAGAGTCAACGACTGCTGTGACAAATTTAACGGAATCATTCTGTTCTAGACTGCCGAAGAAATAACAGCTCTGCAAATCGCTTCTTGTTCGCTCCCACTTTCATATATACGAATTCTTTATAAACATTAAATTATGGTTCGGATATAACTGGATGTAAATTGTTTCAATAAACTTGTAAGTAAAGTGTTAAATGCTTATTTGATTTATACACAATCAATCCATCCACATACACATTCGCATTCACCTCTCATAGGTATATGCATTGGCATCTTTTAAATATATATACAAGAAAAGTGTCTACAATGTTTGCCGGTTTATTTGTAATTTTAGCTTCATTTTGACTAAATCTTGTGTTACGTTTATTATCTACTTTTTCTTATTACTTTGTTTATTTATTTGTTCTTACCATTAGTCGTTGAAATAAAACTGACAATACGTAAAATGTACAAAACTGGACTATGTGTAAAAAGTTGAGAACGAAAGAACGGCTGCTTTCAGACAGGTGTAAAAAATGCGGAGTATTTTAACAATCATTAGTGACCGCTGTTGGCTGGAAAATTACTTTCGAACTGGGATAGTGGCAAAAAACCCTTCAAACCCAACAATTAAATAACGCTCACCACCACTTCTTTTTCCTGTGGGAGGCAAAGAAATTTGCCTGGGCGCTTATTGCTGTTGTTTTACTAACGCGTGGATTTCAAATTTTCTATTTTATTGACTGTCACTTGAATATATTTGATTTAATTTGACTATGGTAGATAATCTTAGCAACAATTATTATTAGTTAGTTGAGTGGAATTTTATTAAGGGGCTAGCTCAACCTTAATTTTTCACTTGCGTTTTTATTGGAGTTATCGCCAAACTCACGAAAAACATTCAATATTTTATTTTCGAGCTGTTGTGGGATGACTTATAAACTCATAATAATTTATGAATAATAATTTATTTAAATTAATAATAATTTTAAAATCAGTCATTTTAATTACATGTAGGATTACGAAAGTTTTTTTAAATATTTATATTGAGGGATCTGTAGGATGTATCGGTCAAATTAGGAATTCCACCGAGCCGAACCCTCTGATATGAAATTTTTTTTTTACAGAGAAACCTCACAAGAGTCTCAACTGCTCACTTCTGGAGCCAGTAAGACTATGGCATCCCCAATTGGAGTATGTAGTGAGGCTGAAGGTAAGTGAGGAAGGGAAGGAGATGGGGAAGAGGAAGGTGGGAAAGTACCTGGCTATTCAGATCTAGTCACTAAACACGGCTAAATCCATTATTAAGCAAAGTTTCAATTCTGAATGGTGGTTTACACCGGGGCGATACTGAGAGTATCTTCCACTCTGGAACGTGCCGCAAATATACTATATATTATTTTAAATAATTAATTGTGAAATAAGACAAATCAATTAAATAAAACTTATTTGCGCACGCCGGGTTCGAACCCGCGACCTTCGGAATGGCAATCCAACGCTCTACTTAAAATATCTGGAGTCGGTGAATTATATTCCCATTTAATAGTTTGGTAGATTAACATGTTGTTCTTGTATTGTTTTGTATTAATTATACTTATATAATACACTTGCATAACGTGGATTTACTAGATGATCATTTATATGGAAAAGTGTATGAAATGGTTTAGTACCTAGGGACCTGAAAATCTGGTGCGTAAATAAAAAAACCATTTCTTACTTCTTGTAAATTAATAACAGAAATGTTTATAATATGGAAAATGTCATTGTTGCCAACATTTACCACACAACTTCTGCCCATGTTACTGGGGCAGACAGAGTCATAAATAATGACAAATGGCGTAGAAATTGTCTATTATTGAAGAAGAAGATAACAACAATAATATAAATTAAAATATATAACAAGATACAGAAATATAATAAAAGATAATGGTCACTGGTCACAATGGTCAGAATTACACTGAGGAGTGGCAAAGAAGAAAGGCTCAAAGAATATTAGGGGGCAAGAGGAGCGACGGCAGACAGACAAAGGCGATATATTACTGGAATGCTAGTCTCATATATACGGTTAAATTAGTGAAGCTTACGCTATGTAATAATGTGCATGCAGCTTTATATTTCAAACACATAGTCCATGGTTAACTAAATAAAATTGTCTGTGTTTACCGATATTTTTTCATACAAAAATATTCGGTGGCGATCCCATCCCTATCCGAAATTCTTGCGATGCGATTTTGGGCTTAAATGCTTGGAGACCCGTTTAGACGAAAAAACTTTCTTGTCGTTTTTTATAAATGTTTTTATTCATAAGTCCATTTTGTACATTAAACAACATACGATATGTTCTAATTTTTAATAATTTCTTTTCTTGGTATTGTTTTTTTGTGGGGGTATCTGGGTATTGAATAGTTCATGGAACGTGAATAATTTCACGCGGGAATATTTCAAATCACATTTGTTTTGTGATCACATCACAAACAAAAACGAAATGTATGTTTTTGGGTCAACCAACGAATGTCGACCGGCTGAACTTCGTATCGATACCAGGGGTGCTAGCATGTTCGATCAATATGTGTAACTTTTCATCGTTCCCTAGGACAACTGCAGATCGCTAACGTACAAACGACAGTTGATATCGAATATATTAATGACACTTAGTCATTGTTCGTTGAGAACGATGAGAAGTCGGAAACTTCATATCGATCGACCATGCCAGCACCCCAGGAGTGCATATCTGCGCCTAGGTATGTGTGTCAGCTCCCGTTACTTGGCACCTGCGAGAGTTTAGTCAGCCATAAGCTGCGAATTATTGTTAGTTAGCCCTCACCTCCTCGACCAACATGAGATCCTGGTATATTACGGCGAGTAACGGATGGTGTTCAAAAAAGTAACTTATAAAATTAATCATGCCATTTCCTAGAGGGGTAGGGAGAGAGGATATACCGCCACAGAATCTGTCTTGACACACGCTTTTGACACAGGCCGGTAGTAAGCGTTTGAAGAGAAGAAGAAAGGGATATATGCAAATACGAATATAACAGCGCTAATATTCAAAAACGACACTGCACTTGTCAAATCCCATGAAAATTTGTCTATTGCAATGAAATTGTTGCAGCAAGATTTTTTTTCTTTATTAAAGTGGTCATATGATTATAGTCTAATAATCAATTCTAAAAAACAAAAACTAGCTTATAAGATCACCACATGCCAAGTACAGCGAGGCACCTGTAATCATATCTCACTCTTTTGACAACAACAATATCGAACTTGCCACTGTTAACCACTCTATATATCTAGGAGTTACAGTAGATTGTAACATGAAGTGGGATGTACACATTTCCAAACTTTGTAAGCGCCTTCTTTCTATTGTAGGGAGACTGTATAAAATAAAATATTATGTACCTACCTATAAAAACTATGAAATTAATTTATTTGACTCTTGCAGAATCTACCGTAAGATATGAGATAACTTCTTGGGGTCAATCGTGTAAAACCAACATAAAACATGTACAAATGATTCAAAACGCCATGGTAAAGTTGTTAGTAAGGAAACCGTTTTTAACCAGAGACGAGACATTAGTCAGAATCGGAAGGCGAAACAGCTATCAAGCGTAAGTAATAATAATTACATAGCCGAACTTATTTAAAAATAAACTTCTTCTTCTTCTTCTCGTGCCCTGTCCGTTCAACGGACGTTGGCTATCATGTTGGCTATGCGGACTTTGTTTACTGCGGACCGGAACAGCTCTACAGTAGACTAGCCAAACCACTGTCTCAAGTTTTTCAGCCACGATGTCCTCCTTCTTCCAGGGCCCCGTCTTCCGGCAAACTTTCCCTGCATTATGAGATGCAAGATCTCGTACTTCTCCGGATGTCTCATCACGTGTCCTAGATATTGAAGTTTTCGGATTTTTATTGTTTTAATAACTTCTTTTTTTAAAATAAACCGCTTTTATAAATTAAATAATAATATTATTTAATTTATATAATAATATTATTTAATTTATAAAAAAAAAATTTATTAAAATGAAGTTCTACAAATTAAACTTGATAACAATAAAAAAATAACAAAATGTGTTTTTAATAATTTTCGGAGCAACTGTTCAGGGAGGTTCCGATGAGAAAGACCGATTATTCCCGTATCAATTTTTTTTAATTAAAAATTTAATATCGATTTATTTCATTCAAAACTAAACAATAAAAATGCTCAAAACGCACGATGATAAATTATTAAATATCGTGTACTTCTTGTAATTAATTGAAATTAAAATTCTGGGAAATATTTTTACTAGATTGTGTATTGATTTATTTTGTTGTATGATTTGAAATTTGTGTTATTTAATAGAATCTATCGTTTGAAAATTGTACAAATCTGCCAACGACCAACGGCATAACCTTAGTATTTTTAAAACTAGCTGATCAGCCCACGCGTTGCTGTGGCTAACGAAACACAACGCCATCTACTGGATGGTTACCTAACCTAGATAACCAATATTGTTGTGTCAATAAATTAACTCACACCTCCATCTGTTAGAAACTTATGTAACTTATAAATCATTTCAAATAATTGTCCCATAAAAAACATTTAATTCGCAATAATAAACGTTGAGGTCAATAATCGAGATAAAAACTAACCTATCTCTTAAGTTTGACCAAATTACATACAGTAAGCCAAATATCATTAAAATCGGTTAAGTAGTTTCGGAGTTTACCTCGGACGAACATTGTAAATTTTAAACGAACGTTATTTAAACACGAGATTTTATATATGAAGATTAACTTAGTTTTTCAAAATTTAAATGTCCGTTTTCCAGGTAAAATAACAATCTTTCAAAATCAATTTGTGTTTTTGTAAAAAAGAATTTGATTTAAAATGGACTAATTTCCGCTGTTCTCTGGTAATACCCTCTTCACAGAGGATGCAATAATCTCACTGGCTTTCGCTCACTGTGTTCACTTTTTTTTTTTTTTAATAGTGAATAAATACCTCACAAGAATCCCAACAGCTCCCGTCTGGAGCCAGTGAGACTATGGCATCCCCAATCGTAGTATGTTGTGAGGCTGAAGGTAAGCGGGGAAGGGAAGGAGATGAGAAAGAGGCAGGTGGGGATGTATCTGGCTATTCAGATCTAGTCACTAAACACTAAAGCCATTTCAAGCAATGTTTCAATTCTGAATGGTGGTCTTACACCAGGGCGATACTAAGAGTATCTTCCACTCTGGAACGTGCCGCAAATATACTATATATTATTTTTAAATAAATAATTGAAAAAAAAAAAAATATTTGCGCACGCCGGGTTCGAACTCGCGACCTTCGGAATGGCAGTCCAAAGCCGTAAAAAAATAATAAATAGAGCAAAGCGTAAATAACTATGAGTACTACCTGTACCCATGCTCCTTCCCCTCCCAGATTTCTTTAGGGTGCTCTGCCCTCTGCCAATATGCCTTGCTCATATTTCTAAGTACAGCCATTAATTAGTTTTATGACTTTAATTATTATTGCCTTTGCGTTTAATAAATTCCCCAACAAGTTCATTGTATTACGAGGCGAGGAATTTAATAGTCTTGATCGTAAATAATACGAGGAATTACCTGCAAAAATTTCCGGTCCATTATTTTCTACCGTAAGTTAGAACCGACATGAGAAACATTTTATTTAAGTAACCAAATGGCTAACGACTAACGACCTAAGAGAAAAGAAAGTTTTACGGGTTAATGTAATATTACCACAAATAAATGAAGAGAGAAGAAACAAAGTAAAAGACAAGGAATAAGAAACGTAAGAAGAAAGGTAATTATAATAAATTATTCTTAAGGAAATGGAGCAGAGAATAGAAGGAAGATTTAAATATACTGTAACAAACGTTGGTTAGGCAAAATTCCCAACTGCTCCCGTCTGGATCCAGTGAGACTATGGCATCCCCAATTGAGGTATGTTGTGAAGTTAAAGGTAGTGGGAAGGGGAAGGACATGGGGAAAAGGAACATGTGAAAGTACCTGGCTATTCAGATCTGGTCACCAAAGACGGCTATAGCCATTTCAAGCAACATTTCAATTATGAATAGTGGTTTCACACCAGGGCGATATTGAGAGTGTCTTCCACTTTGGAATGTGACGCAAATACACTATATATTATTTAAATTTTTAAATTGTAAATTAATCAAATAAAATTTATTTGCGCGTGCCAGGTTCGAACCCGCGACCTTCGGATTGAGAGTCGAGAGACTTATCCCTCGACCACGCCATGTGTGTTTGTTTTGATCTTGAAATAATTTTTAATATTTATATCGGTCTCTATATATTTTCAATTACATTAAAATATATCGTGGCCGTTGAATATTCAAATAATGTTATTGTGATAGGAAAAAACTCAAACCTGCAAAAATTGTGAATTTTGCTCTTGCCGGATCAACTGGTGTTGGACTTAATCTGTTTTCAGTCACAAAATATTATTAAATTTGCTATTATGCGTGGTGATTCTAACGTTAGGTTTAGTTAAGGTTAATTAATTTCTTTATTGGTGATTCAGATCATTGCCATTTTTGATATAGTTTTTGCCGCAAAAGTAAATTTAACAATCAATATTTTTTAGGGTATAATGTCCATCAAGTTTGGGGTTATTTTCACACCCCATATAGGTATATTATGATAGAGATATATATATGAAATTTTAAAAATCACATTCTAATATATATTTTTTTACATTCGCTCCACACGGGAGGCACTGAGGAAAACAATTCACATCTGGACCTTTATTAACCACTGGAGCGACAGAGCAATTAAAATATTTTTTCTCGGATTGCTAAAGGAAATTTTTCCGCCCACATTAAAAAAATTATACCTCCGAATTTGAATACGGAGACATTCAATCTGATTATAGTTCTATGTAGCCAATGAATTCCCCTATCTTTTGTCTATTATCACATATTTGTAGGATTTATAAAAAAAATATAATGAAATTTTTAACCTTAAAACATTTTAAAGAATCTAGAGGATATTTATTTTGTTATATTTGATTGTAATATAGTCGTTTTAAGAAAAAAAATTTTTTTTGAAAATTTGCCACATTTTGGCAACAAAGCAATCCGAGGTTTTGGAAAGAGTGCCATAATGTGTCAAAAAGCGCCCGAGTGGTTATGAAAGGAAGGAGAGGAAGTTCTGTGAAGGAAAAATATATGAGGAATCTGGGGATCAGTGTGTCCAGGAGTGACGGATATATGAATCCATTCCTCCCACTACGATGCAAGGCTATAGTCCGGCCGGAGAGGTCAAAAGATCTCCCTCAACCAGACTCTCCCGACCCGGCCCGCAGTAGGCGAGCCAACGCATCCGCCGCCAAGACCTAGACAAACCTCACCCCACGAATCCGAGCACCCCTTATAACATACCAAACGTAGCGAACTACTCGGGGTGACCTACGGCAGAGATGTTGGTTATCCAAAAACGCTTGTTCCCATTCCTGCCTCTCAGATATATGAGACCTTTCACCTATTATAAGAAAAAGGACATGCAAATCTTACTTTTGCAAATTCCTAGCTGCCTGTTTGCTTATGACTACAGTATAAGACAAGGTTGTCCAGTATATCTTCGTGATCACCTAAAATATATACAGTACCTATCCGGAAAGTCACAGTACAAACGGAAAACTGGTGAATCTGCATGGCATTCGGATGCGATTTTGTAGCAGATATAATTTTTATTTATTTCATCTTATATTCTCGAGTAAATCGATTTTGAATTAGAAATTTCTTAAGAGTTTGTTAAATTTGAAAAAAAAAATTCAGGCGTTAGGGATCTACTTTTAGCCGTTTATTGACTTTTAACCCATAGTGTGTCGACACTTCCAGTGGGGATTTGATAATTGATAATGATTAAGACCCATTGACCAGCGGCTGAGAATTTAAGTTCCAAACTGCTTGCAACTGTTCAGGGAGGTTCCGATGAGAAATATCGATTGTTTCCCTATCAAATTTTTTAAACTAAAAATTTTATATCGATTTATTTCATTCAAAACTTGCTTTCATATATACCTACAGTCAAGTAAGCAATAAAAATGCTCAAAATGCATGATGATATCGTGTACTTCTTGTAAGTATTTTTGATCATAAGTATTTATTATTTTTCAAAAATGTCTAAACAAAATCCCAAATATTTTAGTTTGTAAGACCTTAAATAAATAGAAAAACTGATGTATTTTCGTCACAAAACACGTTCTCGGATTTATTTTTTAATGATTTTAATTGAACTAAAATTAAAATTCTAAAAAGTGTGTTCACTAGATTATGTATTGATTTATTTTGATGTATGGTTATATGATTTGAAATTTGTGTTGTATAATACATTATTTGGTTTAAAATTAACCAAATCTGCCAACGAGCAACGGTATAACCTTGGTATATTAAAAATAAACTTAGTTTTTCAAAATTTAAAAAGTGCGTTTTCCAGATAAAATAACAATCTTTCAAAATCAATTTATGTTTTTTTGTAAAAAAGAATCAAAACGTCCAGAACTGGATTTAAAAATGACAAATTTCCGGTATTGTCTGGTTATACCTTAACTCTTGGTGTTTGTACTTACGTTCTCTTATTTACCTATTCAGGATGTATCGGCACGTACCCGACAAACTTTAACCAGTGACTCCTGACATAATTTGAAGTAAAAAATTTGAATAAAATTTTGGGATCCGGTGACATTTTTGATGTTTTTTTTTTTCTACAAAAACATAAAAAAGTTGTAGGTTTTGGACAGTTGAAGGCGGGATAAGATGTCGGCCAGTTAGTCGGCTCAGTGACCACCGACGACATGCAGAAAAAAAAATTGTTGGATTTTGAAGAAAAAAAAGTGAAAAAAAAAACGTCATCGAAAAAGTTACCGGAGACCAAAATTTCATTTGCATTTTTTACTCCAAATAACGTCAGGAATCACTGGTTAAAGTTTGTCGGGTACGTGCCGATACACCCTGTATACTTACATCTTAGTAACCTGAAAATGCTCCTGGCATATTTGAATAGTATTTATTTATTTATTGTATTTGTTTAATTCGTAGAATTCCATTTTATTTTGTAAAAATTTAATTTAATAAAGTTATCATTTAATTTAGTCTTTTTATTATTGTGACAGCTGTTTCGGCTCACAAGGCCATTTTCAAACTGTGGTTGTACCACATTAAAACGACTAATTTATACGATCTTAAATATCAAATTTGAAGGTGTATAAATTGATTTATTACTGGTTAAACCAATTTGCTGAGAAAATAATTGTAGCAATAGATTCTCTGGAAGGGTACTCTGAAATCTGTTTTCTAAATAATAATGTGTCCTTAAGGTAAGGTCTCCCTCACAGATGGCGCGCGTATACTTCTACGGAAAAAAGACATAAATCAGTCATTGTCTAATAATACATTTTTGAAGGTAGATTTACGAAGTCTTTAGATTCAGGAGCTCTTCAGATCAAAACTAGCCTTCCGCGGGAAGAATGTCTATCCTCTGAAGTATCTCTAAGTCTTTTTATCAAGCGTCCTATAGTTTATAAAGATAATAAATAATGGAGAATAAAGGTCCTAGTACTTATTATATGAAGTTATAATCTGGAGATAATTTAATATAAAAGACATTACAGTTCTGAAGAAAAAAAAAACTTTAACATATTTTACTCTAAGTAATGTCAGCAATCACCGGTTTAAGTAAGTCAAGTGTGGGCGGTGCCTGGAACGTTTCGGTGAGACCCAAACGGTTGCGCTGGACATTTCCAAGGCCTTTGACCGGGTTTGGCACCGAGGACTTGTCAACAAACTGCCTTCTTACGGACTTCCCGCATCCTTGTGCAGGTGGATTGCCGACTTTTTGAGGGAGAGGTCGATTCAGACGGTTGCTGACGGTTTCACCTCTTCCTCGCATTCGATAAATGCTGGCGTCCCACAGGGATCGGTTCTGTCTCCGACTTTGTTTCTGTTGCACATCAATGACCTTTTGACATGTGCACCAATTCATTGTTACGCGGATGACAGTACAGTCCATGATAGCTTTTTGTTTGACAAGCCCCCAAAGGGTGCACAAATTCCAACGGCTCGGAGGGCTTTAAAGCAAAGAATGGACGCTTACCTCGAGAGTATTTTCTCTTGGGGTAAGAATAATCTCGTCGAATTCAATGTATCAAAGACCCAATCATGTCTGATTACGTCTAAAAGTTATCGAAATGACTATCTAGTCTCCTTCAACGGTAGCATTCTTCCGAACAGGTCTTCCATTGATATGCTCGGTGTAACTCTAAGTGACCAGCTCAGATATGGGGGCTCCATCGAGGCCAGAGTTAAGTTAGCCTCTCAGAAACTGGGCGTACTGTACAGGGCCCGCAGATACTTTGATAGTACACAACTGCTAACCCTGTACAAATCGCAAGTGCGCCCCACGGTTGAATTTGGCAGCCACCTCTGGTCTGGAGCCCCAAAGTACCTGAAAAACACCCTCGACTCTGTGCAGAAACGGGCGGTCCGTTTGATAGATTCTCCGTCTTAACAAACGGATTGCAATCTTTAGAGCACAGGCGTCGGGTGGGAATGCTATCCTTGTTCTACCGGTATTTCAATGGAAGATGCTCCGAGGAACTAGCCTCATTGATCCCCTCGGCACCGGTGCATAGTCGGGAAACACGCCAAACGCTCGCCCAACATATGTACACGGTTGACATTTGTCACATGAGAACGGGACGCTTCTACGACTCGTTCTTGTGTTCAACAGCTCGGCTGTGGAACGATTTGCCGGCCTCTGTGTTTCCTCCTTCCTATAACATGGGTCTCTTCAAGACCCACGTTCACTCCTACCTCTCCTCAAAAAGACCCTCCTCACAGCATCTTCAAATATGACATAGGCCCTGAGGGAAATTATTTTCCTCAGGGCCTCCTGTGTGGAGTTAATGTAAAAAAAAAAAAAAGTACGTCCCTTTACACCCTGTAGGTATATAATATGGTCCAAATGTTAGTGTCTTCGCATTAGAGGAGAGAAATAGAAACAGAATTAGAGCGTACATTTTTTCAGGACACCCCTACGGTTTCCTTCCTTATTTATTATTTTCCGAACATATTACGTTAATATCATGTAATAACGTAACGTTACATGCAATATAATAAAACGTTAAATTTTATAGCACATTGCTCGCCAACCCGTTGCTTTTAAGAGGGAGCCACAAGCCAAAAATGTATGTGTTCTTAGTGTGCCTTATATTGCCACGAATATAGGTATTAGAGGTTAAAAATCGCTTGGCAAATGGAGAATAGAGGTCACGATTTCAAGCGCAAAAGTAGCTTTTATGTTTTTTTGTGAATAATTTTATAAGAAGAGATCGCAACAATCAAACATGAAAAATTCAAAAAAAATTCAATCATTTTTGGATAAAATTCAAATCAATTTAGGTGCCCTCAAATCTTTCAATTGACCTACAGAATACAGGGATGCTACCATATTATATATATATTTTTTTTTTTTTTTTCGCATTATTTATCTTAAAAACTTGACACAATCACAGCTCACGATTTTTTTTTTACAGAACTCCACACAGGAGGCCCTGAGGGAAAAATTCGCTCAGGGCCTATGTCATCTTTGAAGATGCTGTGTGGAGGGTTTTTTTAAGGGAAAGGAAGGAGAGGAAGTCCTGGGAAGGATAAAGGTTTGAGGGATGGGGAGGAATCTGGGGTAAATATGTCAAGGAGTGATGGACGTGTGAAGCCATCCCTCCCACTGCGGTGCAAGGCGATGGGTCGAGAGGGTCCGGCTGGAGAGATCAAAAGGTCTCCCTCAACCAGTCTCTCCCGATTCTGCCTGCCACTCAGATGGTCGGCAGACGAATCCGCCCCCAAGTCCCGGACAAACCTAACCCCATGAACCCCTGCTAAGTCACTAAACGTAGCTCACCACTTGGGGTTACCTGTGGCAGAAGTGTTGGTCGTAAAATAAATGGGCGGCGGTTCCCATACCCGCCTCCCAAATTGACGCGAATGGGAGAGAATTCCTCTGTTAGAACCTAATAAACATGTACATTGTATGGAAACCTTTATTAATTTTTTAAATAATGAATCTCAATTGCTTCAATCAATTCCAGGAACATCTCATAAATCGGATCCTAATCACAGTAAAAGACCTGGACAAACCTCACCCCTGAACCCGGGCACCCCTGCTAGGTCGCCAAACGTAGTGAACCACTTGGGGTGACCTATGGCAGGGGGTTGGTTATCCAATAAATGATTCCTGGGGTGAGGCGCCTCCCAAATTGTAAAATCTGTTAGAAAGAAGAAGTAGGGAAAAAATTATCTTACTTACTGGCACACGGGCATGCCCACAGCACACTTCTTATGGTTTATATATTCAGTGGTCGCAATTAGACGATTGTAAGACTAATAAAAACATATCAAATTTCCAGGCAGTTTATTTGTCACGTAATTTGACGCCAATTAGAATAATGACTTAACTATTTCTGTAGCACGTCAACAGGCATGTCAACACGCCTCTCCTGTCTCTCCACCCCTGACATTTGAGATAGGAAGCAGGGATCGTCAACAATACTCCGCACAATGGTCAAAATCTCAATTTTAGCTGGACAAAAATATGTGTGCAAAAATAATAATAATAATACGAGTCAGGCAAAAACGAATGCCTCCTACTTTTTCCTGCTTAAAAAAAGTTAGTTAATTGCCGACGTCTGTGTTCGTATTAGACAGCGTTCTGTGATTGAATTCTTGAATGCAGAAGGTGAAACGCCCATTTGCAATCATATACAATTTGGGAGGCGGGAATGGGTACCGCCGCCCGGGAACCATTTATTGGATAACCAACACCTCTGCCATAGGTCACCCCAAGTGGTTCGCTACGTTTGGTGACTTAGCAGGGGTGCCCGGGTTCATGGGGTTCATTGTCTAGGTCTTGGCGGCGGATGATCTAGACACACTGAACCCCAGATTCCTACCCAACCCCCATACCTTTTTCCTTCCCAGAACTTCCTCTCCTTCCTTTCCTTAAAAATACCCTCCACACAGCATCCCCAAAGATGACATAGGCCCTGAGGGAAATTATTTTCCTCAGGGCCTCCTGTGTGGACCTAATGTAAAAAAAATAAAAAAATTGAAAGACTGAAAAATGTGTATGGTGATGCAACAGCGGATGTCAGTACTGTTAGATGATGGGTTCGTCGCTGTTCGTCGCTATAACTTCCGAAGCTGAAGGAAAAACAAACAAAAAACAAACGCCATTGGCTGACGAAAAACGGAGCGGTAGGCAGCTAACTGCAGTAACTCCACGCAACATTCAGCGAGCCAGTAAGCTACCCACAGTTCTGAAGTCTACAGCGACATTCAGAAGTGTTGAATAGTATTCTTTAGCCGTTTATACTGCAAAAGTACAATGTAAAAATGATTAGAAGTGGTTGTTTATGGAGGATGTTTAACCGTCTCCCGTCTCCAGAGGGCCATCGGGGGGGACTCCATCCAGGCAATCATGGCACTGATTATTTTATTCTTCGATAGGCGTAGTCTGCGCCATAATAAGCATCCCATGCGGTGGCGGAGAAGTGCTCTAGAAGTGTGCACGTGTCCCTCCAGGAACATTTCCTTAGCGCCGCAGTATATTGGTAGGCGGAATAATCGGCGATAAGCCATTTAACCACTTGAGCGCATTTTGCCACATTATGGCACTATTTCCAAAACCACGGATTGCTTTGTTGCCAAAATGTGACAATTTTATTTTTCTTAAAGCGTCTATATAATATATTGTACATTAAAAATATAACAAAATAAATATTCTCTAGATTCTTTTAAATGTTTTAAGGTTAAAGATTTAATAATATTTTTTTTATAAATCCTACGAATATGTGATAATAAACAAAAAACAGGTGAATTCATTGGCTATATAGAACTATAAACAGTTTGTATGTCTCCATATTCAAATTCGGAGGTATGATTTTTTAATGTGGGCGGAAAAATTTCCTTTAGCAATCCGAGAAAAAAGATTTAAATTTCTCTGCCGCTCCAGTTGTTATTAGAGTTTATTGTAAGCGAATTTTGGCATTTGCCATTGGCATGCAATGTATGCTACCCACAGTTCTGACGTCTACTGCGACGTTCAGAATGCAGTGAATAGTACTCTTTTGACGTTTGAATTGCAAAAGTGAAAACGGCTTGACAATATACCTGCTCTAACAGATATCGCTCTTGTTTGTCTTTCCATATCCTCAATGTCTTTCAGGTCATCTGTGAAAAAGCCTAAAAAGTCTGTGTGCTAAGAAAGAGTTGTGTGGCGGTTTAACATCTCTGCCTACCTCTGTGCAGAAACGGTTTGGAGTTTAGATAGATAGAGAGATAGTTAGAAATTCAAAACTTGTTCAAAGATACGTCACTAGCAGTCCACACTCTAATAAAGTGCTGAATTCAACACCTGATGGGATGGCACTGAGGTGAACTGGCTGAGGAACGATGAAAGTAGACTGAATGCTGTAGAAATGAGGTCCTATCATTGAATAACCAACACCTCTGCCATAGGTCTCCCCAAGTATTTCGCTACGTTGGTGGCTTAGCAGGGATGCCCGGGTTCATGGGGTGAGGATTGTCTAGGTATTAGGTGCCGAATGCGTCTGCCCACATAGTGTGTGGCTGGATTTCGAGAGAATGGAGGGTAGAGACTCTTTATTCCTACAGCAGGGCTGTCTAGACCCATCGCCTTGCACCTCAGTGGTATAGAGTTGAAAACAAACGTAAGTCACTCCTAGATACACTGTCATCCAGATTCCTACACACATCTCCTTTTTCCTTCTATTTTTCCTTCTCAGATCTTCCTATCGTCCCTTTCCTTAAAAAAATACTCCACATGGTATCCCCAAAGATGTAGGGAAATTATTTTCCTCAGGTCCTCCCGTGTGGAACGAATGAAAAAAAAATTGCAATTTTGATATTTTGTGAGGCTAAAGGTGATGGGGATAGGAAGAAGGCGTGAAAAAAGAAGATTGAAAAGTACCACGATGTTTAAATCTGTTCATAACGCCATTTTAAGCAATGTTTTGATTCTGAATGGTGGTCTTTTACCATGGCGATACTGAGAGTATCTTTCTCTCGTGAAGAATAAAATCAATAATCAATATTATAGCTAAATTCTGTTTATATAATCGTCTAAATAATTTATATTAGCCTGTCAAAATTGAGCTATTCGAGTCCATTATTATTGTTTAATGGCGATGAAAATTCCAAACTCTTGGCAAATCGACGAATTTTACGTAAATATTTATTTAGGATGGTTTGGAGTTTGTTATTCAACCACTGAAGAGATAAACCAGTAAAAGAGTATCGTGGTCTTGTTTAACTGCCCGAAGTAGGCACAATGTTTCCTTAGTTCTAGGGAAATTTGTCACATATTTTCAAATATCCAATTTGTGAGGCGCGCATGGGAAGCAACATTTATTGGATAACCAAAACCTCTTCCATCTATGTTTGGTGGCTGGCAGGGGTGAGGTTTGTCTAGGTCTTGGCGGCGAATGCGTCTGCTTACTCTCCAGCCGGGATCTCTCGACCTATTTGTTGCCTTGCATCGCAGTACGGGGAAAGGGTATTGTTATAAGCCTCAGCCAGTTAGAGGATTACGAAAGAATCCATAATCCATAAACCAAAAGAAAAAAATACGGGTGAATTCATGGACCCATTGATCCTCAGATTCAGCCCTCACACCTTTTACCTTCCCAGAACTTCCTCTCCTTTCTTTTCCTAAAAAGACTCTCCACACAGCATCCCCGAAGATGAAGGAGACGAGGGAGGAGCTAACGGTCGCTTTTTGTATTCCCATGTTTACGGAACGGCGACGGTACAAAAGGGCAATAAACATACGTTCCTTATCACAATAATGCTGCAGCTCTTTCTTACACATTAAATAAGGTGAGACAAAAGATGAGACACACAGTGTACGTACGTCTGCTTCCTCCAGAGGAAAAATACATACGTACATTATGTGTCTCATATTTAGTCTCACTATTATTTAATACTAGCTTCTGCCCGCGACTTCGTCTGCGCAGAATTAGTACTTCAAGTAGCCTATTTTCTTTTCCTAGGTCCCATCTATGTTTATGTCAATTTTTTAACATATTTATTTAAAATATCTATAATTCTTGAATCGATTTGCAGTATTAGGCGAGCACTTCAAATAAATTCACTAATTTAAATATTTTCTAAAATAGATTTTTGATTTAAGGGCATTCTTAAAATTTATTTAGAAACTTTTCACCGATAGATGGCGTTATTTTCAATATTGTCGAATAATGCACTTTTAACGCGTTATGCTTTTTAATACTGAGGTAAATTATTGGTTCGCGAATGTACATACAATATGTTTATCTGTATAAATTATTTTTCGTACCTATACTTTTATAATTTTGGAGAACGGCTGAAAAACAATAATTTTTTTTGTAAAACCAACACGTACGAAAGAAATTTGCCGCTGAAAAATGTTACTACAAAATCAAGAGGCATCTGTAAAAATAGTGCTGTTCCAAGTTTCAACGGTAAACCAGACTAGTCCAAAAGAGACGGGTGATAAAAGGATTGTTGAATTCAGTAAACTAAGTCATCGCTCGGGGAGATTTATTGATTTATCAAAAGCGCCGGTCTGGTAACAAGGGCGTGTGTAGCGGTTTGCGAAGTTAACTGGACCTTTTTTAAAAAACCGCTTATACCACGTACTATGCCAAGTAATCTCCGGACAAACGAGATTCCTATCTTGCTTTTTCCGACGTGTAAAAATATGTAAGGGAATGATGTTTTCGGCAAAAAATCAGATCTATTCCTATGGCTGTACGCAGTAAATCTATCAAATAAACATAGTGGTGAGAATTACTCGAAACTTTAATGATACAACATCATTGGATTCACTTTTTTATTTAAATGATATTTTTACATTTGATAATCAAGTTAATTATCAGGAACTATTCAGAAGGATAAATGTGTAGATAATAAAACACAACCAACCAAGGAGACGCGCACAACAGAACGGCGTTCCGATCGTTCTATTTTGTTATATTAGTTGTCGCTAGGTTACTGATCCAGTGTTTTAAATTATAAATGTTTTTGGTTGATCAGTGCAATCTACACACTTCCCCTCCAGTTGTTAAACGATATAAGGGCAAAATTGACCATGCTTTGTAGGGCACATTACACAAACATGTCGCTTAATATTTTGTGGCCCAACCATATATATGAAAATAATAAAAAATTCTAAATTAAAAACTCAAATAGTTGTAAAACATGAATACAGAACTATAAGTATGGTATCTTCAAATATCTATATGGTAAACAAAAGTAGTATTTTTTAACTTAAGTTTAAAAAATTATGTCTAGGAGAATGCTTCGACTAGATTTATTTATGTATCTATATTTTAAAAACAAATGTTTTCATCTACAAACATTTCGTTTGGAACAAGTGTTCGAAGTAACTGTGACTATGACACAATATTGTATATCTAATAATAACTGGATTCAATAAAACTTATATATTAGTATTTCTTAAAAATAAGGTACATGTTTATGAGACGCTATAAATTTTACAAAGCGTTTGATAATTATAATTTTTTTTTTAAACTGTTTACTGGAGTGCGTTATTGATGAACTCAACATATTTATTGAGTTTTTTGTAATTACAGTAAATTAGACTGGGTAGTGTATCATCCAGAATAGACATATTTGTTTTCATTAAAACTTATCGCTGTTATTTAAATAAATAAATATAATACATTTTATTATATTTAAACATTCACACGTCTCCGTAAACACTTGAAAAGAATTATTACATAATATAAATAAGAAATTTCAACGACATGTTCAATCAGATGTGAGTGCCATTATACATCTGAATGATCATGGTTAAAATAACTAAAAGTAAACATATTTTCACAGTAGGTATATGATTTAAAAACTTATTTTTTAGTTTAGATACAAAGTTTGTTTAGTAACATTAATATATACCTCTGAAATTTTGTAAATTTTTTTTTTTTTGTAATTTTTAATCAATTTAGTATGATTTAGAGAAGATAATTATAATCGTAAAAAATAATAATGCCTTTTTATATTTTGAACTGTCCCAATCTGTCTGGAAAATGAACTTTTCGACCAGATCTTGTGGTTCTGGTAATTTCGGGAAGTGGTTTAGGTACAATTGTAGAAATTGGAACATTTTTTTCTACAGGAACAAAAGCAGGCTTTAGACGGTCTATCGTGACGCGTTTTGGTTTTCCTTTTACGGTAATAACGAATGTTTTCTCATCACGTTCTTCAACTTTGTATGGACCTTCATATGGATTTTGGAGTGGTTTTCTTCCACCATCGGTTCTGAGAAACACATGTGTAGTAGTAGGTAGATCCTTATGAACGAAGAATTTTCCTGTACCATGGATACTGGCCGGAGTCGATTTGATATCTTCGAACTTTCTTTGGAGACGTCCGACGTATGTATTGGGTTCTTCTCGAGAAGTTGCTGTGAAGAAATCGCAAGGTAATTTTAGAGTTCTACCGTACGTTAATTCAGCTGGTGAGCATTTTAGATCTTTACGCACTGTCGCTCTCAGGCCTAGTAAAACGAGTGGAAGGTTTTCAACCCAATTCTGGTCTCCACATGCCATAAGAGATGCTTTCAAAGTACGATGCCATCTTTCAATCATGCCGTTGGCTTGTGGGTGATATGCTGTGGTTCTCAAGTGTTTAATTCCAAACTTTTCTGTGAGTTTTTTGAAGAGATGACTCTCAAATTGACGACCTTGATCGGTTACTATGCTGTCAGGGGTTCCGTGACGAGCAATCCAATGGGTTGTGAGTGCAGTGGCGACTGTTTCCGCTGTCATGTCTTTCAGGGGAATTGCTTCGGGCCATCGAGTAAATCTATCAATCATTGTTAGTATATACTGGTACTCATTGCACTTTTGAAGGGGTCCAACTAGATCGATATGTACATTACGAAATCGATCCTCTGGTAATATATACGTTGCTAATGGCGCAACAGTGTGTCGAGAAACCTTAGCTTTTTGACAATGAATACATTGTTTGACAAAGTTTTTTATGTCCTTTGCCATGTTAGACCAAACAAATCTTTGTTTAATTGTCTTTGTTGTTCCCGAGATGCCAGGGTGGCAAACATTATGTACACTTTCAATTACTTGATTTCGCATGCAAGCAGGTACAAACGGTCTGACGTGACCTGTAGATATGTCGCACCATACTGAAGTTTCAGTACCAGGCATCACCATTTGACGTAAGGCGAGGGCGGTGTCATCTTTTGCCTTCATAAATTCGTCATCTTGACACTGCGCTTTTCCCATCTGCCTATAGTCAATAGAAGTAGGACAATTAATCTCCTCTATTCGAGACAGTGCGTCAGCTACTGTGTTGAGTTGTCCTGAAATATGTCTAATGTCCGTTGAAAATTGTGCTATATAATCTAACTGTCTTTCCTGGCGTGGAGAGCTAGAGGCACGTTTCTTGTTAAAGGCGAAGGTGATTGGTTTATGATCCGTGTAAATGATGAAATTCCGTCCTTCAATATGATTTCTAAAGTATTTTACCGCTTCATAAACACCAGTAAGTTCACGGTCAAAAGTACTATACTTTCGTTGCGCGGGTGTGAATTTTTTTGAAAAGAATCCTAGCGGTTCCCAAGCGTTTCTGTTGGACTGTTGTAGTGAGGCTCCCATAGCTACGTCACTGGCATCTACCATTATAGCTATTTTTGCATTGGGATTTGGATGTGCAAGTAAAGCCACGGTCGCTAGGTTTTGTTTGCATTCCTCAAATGCTTCCGTCAGTTCTTGATTCCAAACCAATATTCTCTTGTCATTTTTCTTGTAACCAGCAATGCAGTCGTATAATTTTGTTTGAGTGTTAATTGCATTGGGAAGGAATCTTCGGTAATAATTCAACATGCCTAAAAATCGTCGCAATTCCTTTGCTGTTTTAGGTAATGGAAAATTTATGACGGCTTCAACTTTTTCTTTAATAGGTGACATTCCATTTTGGGTAATTGTGTGACCCAAGAAGTTGACTGTAGATTCGCCAAAATGACATTTGTTTATGTTTATTACTAGGTCAAATTCAGCCAGGCGTTTAAGTAAAGAATCTAAATGTATTTTATGTTCTTCTTCATTTTCAGAAGCAATCAGAATGTCATCTATGTATACAAAGCAAAAATCCAAGTCTCTAGTTACCGCGTGCATGAAACGTTGGAAGCTTTGTGCTGCATTAGATAAACCGAATTGCATGGATGTAAACTCAAATAATCCAAACGGTGTGATGATGGCTGTTTTTTGTACATCTTCTGGTTCAACTGGAATTTGATGATATGCTCTGGTCATATCTATGGTACTAAAGATTTTTGCATTTGAAAGTTTGTGTGCAAAATCTTGTAGTTGAGGTATCGGGTATTTGTCCGGGATTGTTTTAGCGTTCAATCGTCGATAATCGCCAACAGGACGCCACTCTCCGTTGCTTTTCTTCACCATGTGTAAAGGGCTGGCCCAATTGCTTTTTGATGGTCTGCAAATCCCTTGTTCCATCAGATACTTAAATTCTTTTTTCGCTGCCTCTAATAGGGCTGGTGATAGTCTTCGGGCACGTTCCGTGACAGGTGGTCCTTTTGTTTCGATGCAGTGAGTCACAGAGTGTTTTTTTGTATCTGGTATTTTCATATTAGGCCTCATTAATGTAGGGTATTTGCTCAAGATGTCACGAAATTTCTGTGACGAGGAAATTGTAAAGATACCAGATGTAGGTCCTTTATACGTTGTTCCTTTGATCATTAATTTTGTTGATTGATCTGTGATTGTTGCCTTTCGTAAGTTTACCGTTAGGTTAAAATGGTGGATAAAATCTGCACCTAGAATTGGTCTTGATACGTCAGCAATAATGAAACGCCATTTCAACGCACGGCGTAGTCCAAAGTCGAGTTCGACTGTTCTCGTGCCATAAGTCTTGATGGGGTTTCCATTGGCTCCATACAATGTAGTTGGGCAGTTGTCGGAAGTGATATTATTTTTGTTATATGACTGTTTTCTAGGCATTACTGAAACGTCCGCGCCAGTGTCCACCAAGAATTTTTGTCGAGTTTGCAGATCGTATACGAAGAGACGACATGTGTTACTCGGAATCTCACATGTCCCTACTGAGAGATTCCGCTGTCGTTTTCCGAATTCTTCGTTTTAAAAGTACAAGGTTCGTAGCATTTGTATGCATGTTCTCCAAACCGTCTGTGGAAATAACAATATTTATCAGGATCTCTTCTAGGTGATCGACCGCGAGACCCAGACCTCGGTCTTCTAGCAGGATTCTCTCGAGATGAATTTTGATATGAATTATTTCGACGAGGGCTCTGATTTCGCCGTCCTCGGAAGGTTGAAAAACTGTTATTTTGAGATATTTTCAATTTTGACACTTCTTGTGTTAGCTCAGAAATTTGTTTTTGTAGCTGAAGTAATATTGAATTTTCTATTTTTTCGGATCTTGATGTGCTGGGTTTGTTACTTTGATCCATTGCACCACATTCTGTTGATGTATAAACATCTGTGATTTTGTCGGCAGCCAATGCCAGTTGGTTTGTGTTGTTATCAGGAAGAGCTGACAGGATTGCCTGGACATGTTGGGGTAGACGCTGTAGCCAGAGTGTACGTACTATTGCACTCTCTGCTAATGTGGGTCCAGCTAGCTCCATCATATACCGAAGAAGTCCGGAGGGCTTTCGATCTTCCAGTTGAATGCCCGTTAAAAGTCGTGTAAGTCTTTTTTCAGCAGAATCTTGTAGTCTGTCGATAAGTGCAGTTTTCAGTTTTAAATATTTGTCTGATTCAGGTGGCTTCGTGACAATATCATTAACACATTGTAAGGTTTGTGAATCGAGTGCTGCGATGATGATATTGTATTTTGTAAAGTCTTCTTTAATACGTGAGTTTGAAAATTGAGATTCGGCTTGAACGAACCATAGCGATATCTTTTCTTTCCAACATGGTGGTAATCTGACAGAGACATGGTGGATGTTTGATTCATTACTAGTTCCGCTTGATGATTCCATTGTAATTGAATCTGTAATTATCTTGTTGCTTGATGTTTGTAAACTTGATTCCGCTGTTTGCTTCGAGATGAGAATATTTTCTTCAGTTGTCATGGCATTATTTCAGATATTGACAATTCAACGCATATAAGGCGGTTACTTTAAAAAAATATTCATCAGCAAAAAATTCGAAAAAACATTAAATTAAATCATATTAAAATATACATATTTAAAATTATCGATAATTTATCAAACTGATTTGGGGTACCATCTATGCATTTTTCTATAAATCATAAGTCAGATACGTGTGATATTATCTGAGGCGCAAACCTTTTGAAAATCTACTAATTTTAGAACATTTTTATTAATGTTAAATTATTTCAAATTATTTTTTAATAATAGAATAATTTCTCAAAACAGATAATAATCATTGACATTTAATTCAAATTTTAAATTTTGAAATTAGGTTACGTAAAAATAATAGTCTTTTGTTTGAACATTTACGTGACTTGAAACGAATTCCTAATGGTCTGCTGTCTGTGATGATGTTTTTTTCTCAGCCAAACGTCTCTCGTGAAGATAGATTCGCTGCGATTGGATACTGCGTCATGAAGTCTCCTTGTTGTGAAGCTCCGCTGCGATTGGGTACTGCGTCGTGAAGTTTCCGTGATGTGAAGCTCTGCTGCGATTGGATACTGCGTCATGAAGTCTCCGTGATGTGAAGCTCCGCTGCTTTGGTAGTCTCTATATGGTGTCAGCAAAACTCGTTCACCTGTGCAGCCATGGTCTCCATGTGCGATGATGATCCCTAATTAAATCGCCATTTTCGATTTCTCTGGCCTCAGGATCCTATGCGTCGGTCGTTCTGACTGGTTTGTTGTGGTGCGGAAATTTAAAAAGAAATTTTTCGTATAATTGTTTCTAATTGCGTGGAAGGTCGGGTGGTCACCATTTTAATGATACAACATCATTGGATTCACTTTTTTATTTAAATGATATTTTTACATTTGATAATCAAGTTAATTATCAGGAACTATTCAGAAGGATAAATGTGTAGATAATAAAACACAACCAACCAAGGAGACGCGCACAACAGAACGGCGTTCCGATCGTTCTATTTTGTTATATTAGTTGTCGCTAGGTTACTGATCCAGTGTTTTAAATTATAAATGTTTTTGGTTGATCAGTGCAATCTACAAAACTAAAAATGATTTCTCGTATGCCCAAACCAGACCACACGTGCTAATTATAACAATAAAAAATCAGTATGGATTATGAGATGACTGAGATCAGTTTTGAAATAGGTAATAATAATTTTATTAACATAATAATATTATGTTAATATGACACGATAGCATATAGGTAAAATAAGTCGGAGCCTGAGGAATACACTTGGGTGGGGTTTTGGTACCGCTGCCCGGGAACCATTTATTGGATAACCAACACCTCTGCCATACGTCACCTCAAGTGGTTCATTACGTTTGGTGACTTAGCAGGGTAGCCCGGGTAAGGGAACACATCGTGTCGGTTAGATAGTAAATGAATATCAATTCGGGAGGCGGGAATGGGTACCGCTGCCCCGGGAATCATTTATTGGATAACCAACACCTCTGCCATAGGTCACCTCGAGTGGTGCGCTACGTTTGGTGACTGAGCAGGAGTGCCCAGGTTCATGGAGTGAGGTTTGTCTAGGTCTTGGAGGCGGATTTTCTGGATACACTTATATAATCTGCCCCAGATTCCTACCCAACCCTCATACCTTTTTCCTTCCCAGAACTTCCTCTCCTTCCTTTCCTTAAAAAACCGAATTTGACTTAGGCCCTGAGGGAAATTATTTTCCTCAGGGCCTCCTGTGTGGAGCTAATGTAAAAAAATATATGGCTCCTCACAGGAGGCCCCGAGGAAAATTATTTCCTCCAGGACCTCTGACATCTTTGGGAATGCTGTGTGAAGGGGCTTTTATAGGAAATAAAGGAGAGGATGTTATGGGAAGGAAAATGGTTTGTCGCGTGGGTAGGAATCAGAGGGTCAAAGGGTCCAGGAGTGACAGACGTATAAATCCTTCCCCCCCACTGCGGTACAAGGGGATGGGTCAATATAATTCTACAGGAGAGGACGAATGGTCTCCTTCAACCAGCCCTCCTGATCCGGTCGGCAGTAAGTGGGCAGACGCATCAGCCACCAAGATCTCGAGAAACCTCACCCCGTGAAACCGGGCACTCCTGCTAAGTCACCAAAAGTAGAAAATACTAGGGGTGACCTATGGCAGAAATGTTGGTCATCCACTAAATTGTTCCCGGGGCGGCGGTACCTATAACCGCCTCCCATATTCAAATTCATTGATGTATTGTGTACATCCACCCTTGAGGTGATTTTTGAGGTCATCCAAATGTTATCATTATTTTTTTTTTTTTTTATAGAGAAACCTCACAAGAGTCCCAACTGCTCCCTTCTGGAGCCAGTGAGACTATGGCATCCCCAATTGGAGTATGTTGTGAGGCTGAAGGTAAGTGGGGATGGGAAGAAGATGGGGAAGAGGAAGGTGGGAAAGTACTTGGCTATTCAGATCTAGTCACTAAACACGGCTAGAGCCATTATTAAGCAACGTTTCAATTCTGAATGGTGGTCTTACACCAGGGCGATACTGAGAGTATCTTCCACTCTGGAACGTGCCGCAAATATAATATATATTATTTTTATTAATTAATTGTGAAATAACACAAATTAATCAAATAAAATTTATTTGCGCACGCCGGGTTCGAACCCGCAACCTTCCGATTGGGAGTCAAGTGTCTTACCACTCGACCACGGACGCCGTTTTATCAATGTTGTTATTTTTATTATCGATTTCTCTGAACGAACAAAACACATTCATTTCAAGTTCAAGAGAATTGATATCTGAGTATCTACCTACCTAACTCGATCTATGAATATTATTATTTCGTTCACCAAACTAGGCACACGTGTCTTTTCTTGTCACAGCTGCAAGAAAGCTGTAAATTATTAGAGTTACGTTATCGATGGTCGAACAATACTGGAACATTCGTTAAAAAGCAAAACAAACACTTCGGATAACAAATCATTCCGTGCAATTGTTTTAACCTTTTTACTACAAACTAATAAACTCTTTGCATAATGGGAATGTACTTCAAACTTGATCGATAAACGTACATCGGCACTGCTCACACATAAAGTATCTCTCTTTTTAATAAACGGAAATGCCCACCGTGGACAAAGATCTACGCAAATCGGATGAAAAATAAATACTTTTGTTAATGTAATTACTTGGTTATTATAAGTGACATAACAGTGAAATTTGCGTTCGCTAGTATCTCATTTTTAGTATTATTTTTTGGTACTAAAATAAATAAAATACTATCTGTAGATTTCGAATGGGGCATTCGAACAGATTGTATGAGAATTGCCGCTTACGTTTCACCTTAACAAAATTGTTTTTCAAAAGTCATTCTCAAATTTTGTTCTATTAAACAATAAATTATCATGTGCAATATATGGAAAATAGCTAGCTCTATAAATTACAGCCTATAGCCTATATGTTATTCTGATGTATGAGCTATATTATTGTAAAGTTTCTTTAAAATCCATTCAGTAGTTTTTGCGTGAAAGGTTAACAAACATACATACATCCATACAAACTTATGTATGTTTATTTCCTTTATCGGATCGTCGCCGTTCCGTAAACTTGAGAATATTAATAGCGGCTATTGTGAAAATCAATATATCGTAATTCTTTCTTGAATAAATAAACATTTTCATTAGTATATTTGGGGCTTAGGGGTCCAAGTAAGTAAAAAAATTTCCCTGCTTCTGATATTTTCTGTTTACTTTTAAATCAATAAACACCACACATCTAGGAAATACCTGTTCATTGTATTTGATATTACGGATGCCTCTGAAGCTGCCAAATATTGTATTATTATTGGCTTACATATTTCCGATTTATGATCATTTGATAGAAAATTCATTTATTTCTGTACTGATTTCAAATAGACTCGTTTATAACTCATCACACGTTATCACTATCGTGTAACGATACACGTTACTGTGTGTGAGAGAGAGCTTCGTGTTCGAGAAAGACACAACGTTATATGACCGCTTCGCGCTGGAAATTAATTCTATAGTACACCGAGCGCTGTTTTCTGTCTTGAAATTGTATTTTGCAAGGTTTAACTGCACGTACCCGAAGGTTTTTAACCGATGTTATTTTTTTCAATTAAAAACCAACAACAAAAAAATTCTATCACACGTCGCCCACACTCCTACACTTCGCCACAGATAAAGTTAAACGCGCTCTGTCTCGTATGTTACGTGCTGCTGGAACAAGACGGAGTGCCTATCACGTGACTTTCTAGGCTGTACCCAACTACCCAGTTGCAACGTGTGATGGAAGTTTTGCAAGAATAACACTATTAACCCAACTATATATGTATACATAATAACAACAAAATGGAGGAAAAACCTCAGACAGCAAAATGACATGTATGTTTAAGGGATGTTTAAGGGGTCTTTTTAAGGAGAGGAAGGAGTGAACATGGGTCTTGTAGGAAGGAGGAAACACAGAGGCCAACGAGTAGTTCCACAGCCGAGCTGTTCTCATGTGACATATTTCAACCGTGTACATATTATGTAAGTATAATATTACTACGCACAATCCTATAAAATAAATATGTGTCTCAACTCTACTTGTGCGACCTATTACTAGGTACGTCTTATGTTAGTTGGATGATATGGAATGATGTATTTGGGAATATTTCGGTCCTTCGCAGTGGAGAATTCCAAGTGTTCAATGGGGGAATGCAATAAAGCACATCTATAGGCATCTTTCGCCGCAATTTAGAATTTAATATGCCTCGAGGATTGACTTCAATAACCTCAAAGCATTCGGCGAATGATTGAGGCAGGTATCTTATTATTGTGTCCGCCGATAATAGAAACAAGGAGATGGACCACGAAACATTATTATTATTATTCGTACTACCACTGCGTATTGCATTAACGTCACACTCTTCTGTCATATTACAAGTATATAAATATAAAATAAACCGTAAACAAAAATTCTTGGTTAAATCTGATATTTGAGTACCTGTTGTCTGTGGAGTATACACTTGTGTCTGTACTGTTTCAGATTGTTGTAAACTGAAGTGACGCCTTCTGTTATTTTCAAAAATAACAATTGAAGTTTTCAAACAGCATCCCGGATGAGAAAATGTCAAAAAGGAAATTTACAAAACTTCTCAGTAAGTTTCAAATACTTTTTATAACACCCCCCCCCCCCTCCTCCCCTTTTTCTGACCAATTTCCCGACCATTTTTTTCTCATTTTCCAACTTTCTCGGAAGAAATTTTTAGGAACAAAATTTTCATGATCAAAAATTGTCAAACACGAAAAATTTCCAAACTTCACATAACAATATCAAATAGATCAAGGTTTAAATAAAAATAAAAAAACTCGACCCATTTTCTGTAAAAACTTCCATCTTTTTCCCATTTTCCCGGAAGATTTTTTTTTCAGAAAAATAAATATTTCCCCCCATGGAAAAATAAAAAAAATTATGTGAAGAATATAACCACAAAATTCAATACACCGAAAAATACGCATATCTACATAACGTTACAAGACATGTTGTTTTCCTCCTTACTCCAATGTTCAGAATATTCACCATAATGAACCTTAAGATTTATGTTCTTCGGGCACGCCATGCCATTCTAATATCGCACTTACGCAGTATCGCACGAAGGTCCGAGTCACAACACTAGCTGGCCAAAAAATAATACTTTACGAAGACTTACTCCTTCATCGTTATAATATTCATGATGGAAGAATGGTCAAATATCACAAACTAGTATTTTATTTTATTTCATTTTGGTTGGTTGGGTCCTATGTAAAGTTTTTGTTCTTGTAAAATTGTTGTTCTTGTCTATTCGCAATTTGTTTTGCAGATTTTCGCAATAGTGGGACGCCCTGTACTTGTAATCCATTTCTTTGTTTCGTGTTTGAATTTGGTCATTGTTGCTGTTTGTCTAATCTTGACTGGTAATGTATTGTATAGTTTGCAAGCTATGTATTTAAAATGTCTTTGTCCAAAGTGGTTTTAGCAAAAGGAGTTTGTAGTAGTTCTTTATTTTTAGCTCGGGTATTATATTTGTTTCATTTGATCGAGCCATGTCTTCTAAGCACCTTAAAGCATGTTAAAACTTCTTCAATAGGAGAAAAATGGATCAAGCGTGTAAAACAAACTGTACACAAAGTTCTTGCTTGGACAGACCGCATAATAAGTACATATCAAAAGTGGACATCTTAAATTTTCAGCTGAATAAATATAAAACGTCAATAAAAGAGAGTTTTTCTGGCATGTCGTGAGAAACCTTTTTGTTTTTATATAAATCTGTCATAAATTTAATTTGTTTTACACCAGTATTATAGTTTTTTGTTTTATGCAATTTGGTACTGTACAGTGAAAGGAGAGGGACAAGGACGCCTGGAGGCACCTTGGTAAAGCAAATGGCTCCCTGACCCGAACAGGGGAAGAAAAAGAAGTATAATAGAATTAGAAGACATTACAAATATTTTTGTCCATTTTAAGTAGCGTTTAAGACCTCTGTGCGTCCGCCGACTGCGTGTGGGGAGAAATTCGCTTGTTTACGATAAGTCAAAATAAATTAAAAGTGAAAATTACCCTGCGCTAAGATGTTATCCTGGTACAGTTTCCAGACTTTCTGAACAAATATGGATTAATTTTTTTTCACAAAACAAACGAAAACACAACAAAATAACTGATCGCGGTTCTTTAATAGGAAATAAATAAAGAATTTTTTCATAAAATTTCTAGAAAAATAAAAATATTTGGGGTGACCATAATAAATTGTCAAGGGGCTGTACAAGTGCACTCGTTTTAGTCACACCGCGTCAGTAATTTTGTATGGTTTTCAGATATATTTCTAAAAGGTTGTTCTTTTCAATATAATTTCAATACATAATCGGCTATTTGTTAGATGGTCGAGGCATCCAACTTATTGGTTTCTTACATCTTTGTCTTGTCGTGGATTCAATCCTCCGCTATCTAAATCCTCCATCGCTGCACAAGCAACATTTCACCTCAATAATGATGGCAGTAAGAGAAATTTATCTTGGGAATATTTATTTTTCTTGAAAAACGTCTCATAACCGTTCGAGTCCTCTACAGGTGAATAAACCAAAATTTAAGCCACTAACATTAATCGCAATTATTTTAAAGACCAAAGTTTTAGTTTCTGGTTTAATTTAATTACATCCAGCAAAAGTTTTAAATTCTGAACCAATTGAACATCGCAGAAATTATACCTTTAAAGACAGCGAAACAGAAGTTGTATAATAATTGGTCTTGTTTGAGTTTTAATTCATTGTGTATTTAAGAAGCGGAATGTTGGGGCAGAGGGCAAAAAAACGTCCAGTGAAAAATCGGCTTATGTGAATAATAATTTTTTTACACTGCGTAAAAAATATTTTATGAAATGGCGCTGAAAGAATTTATATTCCCAAATTAGCATCCCAAGATGTGTGCTTTAAACTGACTTTAAAAAAAACTAACGAAATGTGCTGGGGAGAGCGCCGAATCTGCCATACATTTTTAATCTAACTTATGGCAGATCATTCATCATCATATCATAGATACACTTTAATTTAAGTGAGAAAATAAAAAAATTATCGTATCAAAATATTTCCTGAAGAATATAAAAATTACTCGTAACGGGATAATTTTCATAAGCTAGCAACTACCTTTCAACTCTTCCGAACCCAATCTGCGTGCGCATTAAGTTCAGCGTATATAAAAATCACCTCACTGCAGCATCACCAAAAAAAACATTTTTTCCATTTTTTCGGCCACTTAAGGATTGGAAGAAAATTTTCAACTTTTGACGAGATTTACTTGAAAACTAAAGTTCAAATTAAAAAAAAAATTATCCCACAAAATTGACTCCAAATATGACGAAGACTCACCTGTTATCCGCTAGTACTGACTTTCCGGACTTCGTGTATAACACTTATAAATAAAATATAATTCCAAAAAGTGTGATCTATATCAATTTCAAATAAAAACTATCTTTGTCACTAGTTTCTCCTAGGCCACTTTATATTTTTTTATGTTTGTTCATTTTCGCCATAAGTAAGGTGAAATTGTACTTACTTCTGACATAACGCTCACAAGATACTTATCGATGATTAATCACGTAGGTTTTTTTTAACACACGTAACTCAGACATCTAAATTCTACAACGAATACAGTTCAATTTTACCTTTATTTTAAAAAATCCTAACCATTATTCAGGAATAATAAAAATATACATTACTGCTAAGCCACTTTGAAAAGGGTTTCATATTTCAAAATCGCTGAAATACCCTGCAGAAATTTCTACGACGTAAAAATAAACCTTGAGTTAATTTTTCTTCATTTTACGTGAAGCTTTATTTGAGGACCCTTGTCGGTGGGTATCCTTGAAAATGTCGAGTTCTGAGGGAGGATTTTTAGAAACAAACAACAGATCCTACTCAAAGATTGTCCTGAGCCTATTAACATTGTCATGGACCAGCAAAACTTGGTTAATGTTTAAGTTTGCAGATATTTTATGAAAGATCAATTTATTGACGACTGATACCGCGGCTCGATCAAACTGCACGCTCAATCAAAGTGGCTACGCAATGAAATATATATGTTCAATTCCTCAGCTGGTTCACCATCACGACACAAGCAACATTCTCGGCTTACTGCGGTGGTAGTAGGAGATTTTACGGAAAAGTTTGCCTTTCATTAAAAAAAAATAGATGAGAAATGAAGCGAAAAAATTTTAAAAACTTTTTACCTCCGTTAGTACAATTTGGCTAACGCCGAACGACCGGAAACGATTGAATCTGGTCTCCGCGCAACTGCTACTCGCGGGGTAAAAGTGGAACGTTCTATGACGAGAAATATAAATGTCCTTGTAATCCTGTGATTTTTATGGGTCTGCGCTAGGCACAATAATTATAAAATATTATTTAAAATATAAACCAAAATATTAATCTAAAGAAATATTTTAAAAAATTCAATGAAAGATATTTAAGTTTTTTAAGTTTTTTTTTTTTTTTTTTTAATTTTCTTTATTCATTTTCTTTTATACAGGCTCATTTTACATGGCGTTTTGACTACCAAGCTAGGCAAATGCCCGTATTATGGTAGCCGTGAGTGATAATATTCCTAGTACAAGTATCTAGTTTTTTACCCTTTTCAACAAAATACCAAGGGAAAAGACTGGAAAACGGGTAAAAAGTGTCATCAATTCAAAAAATTCGAAGTTTTTTCCACATGGTTTTCTACACGGAACGCAGATAAACTGCGGGGTGTGAAGTGTCACAAAAAGTCCCAGATAGCCTTTCTCCTTTGCCTCCCTTTACCAAGTGGTGCCCAATACTGCCTAATCTGTCGTCCATCCACGTGGCGTCATGTGCTCCTGGTAGGCAATATTAAGATCTTACCAAAATAATTGATTAAATTTTGCAAGTAAATAACTTAAAATAATGTAAAACACTTAACGCAATGAATACCTTTTGCAGCTTGCAAGTTCCAGAGTGGTAATACTCTCAGTAACGAACTGGTGAAAGGCAGGCAATCAATCAGAATCGAAGCATTGGGTTGCTCGAAATGGCAGTAGTGGCCTTACTTTCCAACCTTCCTCTTACCATCTATTTTACCGCCAATCCCTTCAATTTCACAATATGCCTGCCATGGTCTCACTGGCACTGGAGCAGTTCAAACGTCGTGCGGTGTTGAACAAAAAAGATTTTTATTTTCATGAGTAAAATCTCAAATTGAAATATTTCGGCCCGTCGGCGGCATGTATCTTTTCTCTGAAGATTGTTTCAATGTGGATGAGTGTTTCAGGCTGATAATTATTGCTTACAATAATTAAAAAAAAATTATTAATGAAAATAAATATTCATTCAAGTCTTGCAGAAAAGTCAATAGATGTCCCTTATTATAAAAGTAGATAAATTTATCCAAGACACTAACTAGATGGCATTTAGTTCGGGTATGAATCTTGCTATCATACATAAAGAAAGCAGCCAATAAAAATGTGCGTTAAGAAAATGAAGATAACGTTGGTAGTTCTCAGTCGAAGTACGATATAGATAAATATGACCGAATCGGATAGGGACACATTAGCTCAGTTGATAGAGCTGCACATCGGAAAGGCGGAGGTCCTGGATTCGACTCCCAGATGTGACCGTATTTTTTATGAAATTTCTGTTTCAGATTTTCGATTGAGTTTCGCTAATATTGTCTTCATTAATTAAAAAATATTTTTTTTTTTTTAAATATACATTGTGCTTATTAAATTTTACAACAGTAATCAAAAGAATAGCGTATGATGCAATTCTTTTTATCATTATGTCAGATTTTTGGGTCGAGTCTGCATCCTAGTTATATTATAAAGCATCACCAACTCGTTACGCCTACCAAAGAATTGCAGCGCTTTGGAAATATTCCTAGAAGGACAAATAATGCAAACAGTATTATAAATATCATCGTGAAATTGATCGCTTCGATGCTTGCCAAAGTCAATAATAATTTTCTGTCGCTAAACTAGGTTAAATTTTCTATTGCACGCACGGCGCATACACGAATACACCCTTTCCTTCAGAATAGAGAACAAAGTGGATTTCATGCGCTCCTGTGACCTATAAATTGGATTTTTATCTGAAACGATCCTATTTGGAGCAATTTAAATTTTATGAATAAATTTCACACCTTGACTTCCCTATTTTACTACGTAGATCACGGTATCACATGGTATTTGACAGAGCGTAGCAAAGTCCTGTTTTAGCTTGACCGTTTTGCATTTCCTCTGTCTGTAAATTTGCTGGTAAGTTCAGTTTCAAGATTGTGGCAATTATAATGGTTCAGTAACGATTTTTTTTCAAATGTGAAACCGTCTTGTTTATTTTTACTTTCTAATTCGAATTTTTACTTATCATGATACAATTAATTATCAGGTATAAAAATACATTAAGCAAAAAAAATCTGCTTTAACCCGCTCAATCTTATTATTATTAACCTTGAGGTTATTTCTCACAAAAACGGCGCTCTACTCATTATCTGATTATTAATCACGCAGGAGACCAAAATTATCCAAGCTCACTTAGGTCTATTTAAATCGTCGTATCTCCCTTACAATCATGGTGAGAAATATGATCTAAACGGTCTTAGAAAGAGAAAAACTCCACGCTATACATATAACTTCTACTCATATTATATTCAAATCTAGAATTGAACCGTAGAAAACTTTCTTAAAAATTATAACTAATTATATTGTGTCAATTGTCTCTCTTATGCACGCCTCTAATGTTTTTTATGCCTCTTGTCACTCACTCATTGTAATGTATTACTTGAGTGAGCTTGTATATAAATAAATAAAAAATTGTGATGTTTACTTTCCTAATTGTATGTGTCTGTATTTAATTGTATGTAATTGTAGATTTATTTCATGTATCTGTAGTTAATTGTAGATGTTTGTTATTGTATATTAACTCAGTTGTATAACTAGATTGTTCTCACACAAGTGAAAACATCTGTAAAACCCAGTATAAATAAATAAACCTCCGATTCCGGCACCAAATTGAGCAAAATTATTAAAATTTCTTTTTAATTATTTTTTTGTGAAACGACAAAAACGTGAGGTGATAGTAAAAATGCCTGAATTCATCATTCATTTTAATAGAAAAAATGAAAGGTGAGCCACTTTTATAACTTTTTATGTTTGCATTAAAAAATTAATTTACACAAATTTTTACATGTTTATTTCTAATCAAACCATATTCTCATAATCTTTCAATGGATACATCACCTCACCATCGAACCATCACCTTTCAATGGATACATTCAGGAGTATTCCATTTATTTGGATTTTATTGCAAAGCGGAAATTTTCTAACCTTCTGACAGAATATGCCCGAGACCGGATGGGTTAAAGGGTGTGTAACGGGATGGGGTTAGTTTTTCGAAATCTTATCTAGACCGTTCTCATGTATTCAAGGTTAAGTGTGCAAAATTCTATTAATCTCGGAAAAAACTGTAGATTTGTTTAAAAAAACACAGCCACAGACACTTTTCTTTATGTATTTTAAACAGAGGGTACCTTGAAGACTTCAAGGCATTCTTCCCTTTGACAAGTCAATTTCAGCAAGGAATTTTGTTTTCACAATTCCTTCTATTCATTTTCAGTCAGTTCTCTCCTTCCGGACTTACTAATTTATTCTACTTCCGCATTGCAATTTTGAACTTCCGGCTGGCAAGACCCCGGGGTAAGAACGTTGTGCAGGCACCTTTACTTCAACCACTGAACAAAAGAATTTTAGAAGTGTGATCTGTTTCGATTTCTAAGAAAACTGTCGCAAATTTTCGTCTTAGTCGCCAGACAGACCAATGAATCTATTTTATCTATGGTGATGCTCTGTAGAGTGTATCTTAAAGGAAAGGAATGGGAGGAACTTCTGGGTAGGATAAAGTATGAGTCAGCGGGTCCAGTGATGAGACGAACGTATGACTCCATCATGGGGTAAGAGTCCTGTAGGTGTGGCCAAATGGTCTTCCGTAACCAGTCTCTCCCGATCCGCAACAAGTAGATTAACCTCACCCCATGAACCCGGGCACCCCTGCTAAATCACCAAACATAGTGAACCGCTTGGAGTGACCTATGGCAGAGATATTAGTTATCCAATAACTATTGGTTCCAGGGGCGGCGGTGCCCTTACTCGCCTTCAAATTGATTGGATAAACTATTATTCAAGAAAGAAAAAAAAATTGAAAATAATCGTTCTTTCGGAATCGTTAGATATTATAAACTAGCATAGTCCATGAAAAATCACTGGATGATCCGACTTCTTGAATCAGTTCCAATTTTGAAAATGTCAACATAATTTTCTATTTAGGTAGGTAGCTACTTTATCGCTTGGCTGAATTCTACACACAATCAGCGCAATTTCTTAGGACCAGTTGTTTCGGAAAATTTCACGTTTGTATTTCCCTCAAATCGACATTCACCGAAAAATTGGGTTGTTTCAACCTCCATCAGAAGAAATTTCATCGAAAATTCCATAGGACCAGTTGTTTCGGAATTCCCTTCAAATCGTCATTCACCGAAAAATTGGGTTGTTTCAACTTCCGTCAGCAGTGAAAATACTATAGAAATGTGATGTGAATGTGATCAGCCGAGTCCGGACGGTTAGCGAAATAATGGGAGGCGCATGCGCAGACGTCAAAATTGTGATTCGGCGGGGAACACTTGAATAAAATTTTCAAATTTATCGAACGTTATTTGTTGCTGACGGAAGTTGAAACCACCCAATTTTTCGGTGAATGACGATTTGAAGGAAATTCAAATTTGAAGGAAATTCAAATACGAAGGGAATTCCGAAACAACTGGTCCTATGGAATTTTCGATGAAATTTCTTCTGACGGAGGTTGAAACAACCCAATTTTTCGGTGAATGTCGATTTGAAGGAAATTCAAACGTGAAATTTTCCGAAACAACTGGTCCTTAAAATTACATTTGAATTTAAAGTAAATTGAAGATGATTTCACTGATGATAAAACCAGATTTCACTCACGACTAACGCATATCACATACAACCGAAATTAGTATTTTTAATTTGCTGTATTCGAATAACTACCTACTTTATCGCTTTTCTGAATTCTTCACATAGACAGTTATAATAATAATAGGATAATTTGTAGAGCGCCGTTTTTGTGAGAAATCACCTCAAGGGCGCTATATACTCTCATACCCTCCACAAAGCATCCCGAAAGATGACATAAGCCCCGAGGGAAATTATTTTCCTCAGGGCCTCCTGTGTGGAGCTAATGTAAAAAAAGTTCTATTTTTGAAAATTACACTTAAATTCAAAAGAAATTGGAATATCATTTAACCAGTTTCACTTAGGACTAACGCACATCACAGACAACCGAAATATTTTTAATTTGCTGAATTCGAATAACAATAAATAACTCACATAATTTATAAAAAAAAAACTGTACCTACTCATCCGCCCGCTCTCCATATAAAAGTTTAGAAAGTAAGTTAAAAGTTTAGAACGGAAGGCTGTCTATTCCTAGATTCGACCCTGACTTGCAGAGCGGAATTCCGTCATAACTGCCTGAGCTTTGCCACAATCGCCCTACTTACATAAAACTATTATACATTTGGCGTGCTGCACAGGGCCCGCATATACTTTAATATTAGACAACTGCTAACCCTGTGCAAATCGCAATTGCGTCCAACGATTGAATTTGACAGCTACCTCTGGTCTGGAGCCCAAAAATACCTGAAAAACCTCGACCCTGTGCATAAACCGGCGGTACGTTTGACAGATTCTCCTAACTTAACAAACGGATTGCAATCTTAAGAACACAGTGGGTGGGAATGATGTCCTTGGTATTTCAATGGAAGATGATCCGAGTATGTCATGAACCGGTGCATGTCATGAACCACGCCAAACACGCGCTTAACATATGTACACGATTGACATTTGTTACACGGGTCGTTTCTATGACTCGTTCTTGAGTTCAACAGCTCGGCTGTGGAACGATTTTCCGGCTTCGAATTTAGCGGGGTGAATTTGCAGTTGACGGTCTATCTTGTGTATGCACTTTATTATTACTATTATAGTTGATGTAGGTAATATTTTTTTTCTAAGTGTAGGTAGGTGTAATTACACATAATACTTACTTTAAAAAAATGTTTGTCCCTCCCCACTTTTCAACCCCGCAACCCGCCACTAGTGGGGGGATGTGCCACCCTTGGCTATATAACTGGGAATTCCCTCATTTTTCCTGTTCCGCAGAATTTCGGGGAAATTACACGCGTAACGTGAGTGTTATGATGTAATTAACCTACCGCTTGAAACGGATGTTTGCTTTTAATTGTGCGCTTCCGGGGCAGCTTCCGGCTGCAAAAGCTTTCAAACCACCATTACTATAATATAGACCTCTCTAAAAGTGGATATAGAATATTAATGAATGTAAGGATAAGCAGAAGTTCTCTTTGCTGAAGGTAGGAAAGATTTTTTTTAATACGCCCTTCGTGGTCGAGCCACAAACATCTCGACTAGCAATAAAATCCCGGCGTGCGCAAATAAGTTTTATTTAAATGATTTGTGTTATTTCACAACATAATCGTAAAAATAATATAAGGTGTATTTGTAGCACGTTCCAGATTGGAATATACCTACTCTTTCATTTAGAATTAAATCGTTGCTTGAGATGGCTTTAGCTGTGTTTTGTGACCAAATAGCCAGGTATTTCCCCACCGTCTTCTTATCCATCTCCTTTCACTCCCCACGTCCCCACAACCTTCAGCCTCACAACATACCCCAATATAATGCCATATTCTTAATGGCTCCAAACGGGAGCTGTAGGGACTCTTGTGCGGAATCCACTTACAAAAAGACAAGCAATAAAGGAGGTACGAAAATTATTTGATTGATTAATAATTCTTTATTTGATTATGCATTACTTACGTTTAAATGTTTAACAGATAATGTCGTAATTTTCACTAACAATAAGACTTCAAAGATGACATAGGCCCTGAAAGAAATTATTTTGCACAGGGCCTCCTGTGTGGAGTGGAGTTGTGGAGTATAAAAATAAAAATAATAAAAAAGTTCACAAGAAGAAGACAATGATTATCAGACATTTTTTTTAAAGTTTCTTTCAGCTTTCCAAATCCTAGAATTATAATATCCCGTGTTTTTTCACTGGTCTGCCCGGTATTACAGGTTTGCACTTGCATTATCCAACTGGATACTATTCCAGTGTATGTATATGTAATAAACATACCTTTGTAATTGTGTGAAATTTGTAATATAACGTAAATAATTATATTACTTATGGTTCATTGCACTTATTTTTCTTTGTTGAAAAAATTTGGTATTTGTGGTTTTTATTTATTTTTCATTGTACAGCTTTTAAATTACCGAACACCCCTTTAATAAGCACAAGTAATAAATAATGAATTTAATGTAATAAATAATGAATATATATATATATTATACAGGGTGTTCAGGGACTGCTTGACTTATTTTAACCAGTGATCCCTGACTTTATTTGTCTCAATCTCGATCATTAATAATTATTAGTTTTAAAAATAGCTAACACGTTCAGAAAGCCAAACTAAATAATATGTGGCAGCCATCACTCGGCTTCCACACATTTGGCACACCTTATTTGGACAAGGTTCCAACTGATATTTTTTCCGAAAATAAACTTTGAACGCCAAATCACTTATTTTGCTCATTTCTATAACCAAAATATTTTTCAGAATAATCTGTGTTTTATTTATATAGATAATACTTGTATGAAAAAGTTCTAATATCAAGTTTTTAAAGCTTCCATTTATTTCACAAGGTTTTAACATCACTTTGAACCTTTAACAATTCTCATTTTATAATATTTTAATTAATGAAGATAATATTAGCGAAAGTCAATCGAAAATCCGAAACAGAAAAATCAGAAAAAGGTACGGATACATCTGGGACTCGAACCCAGGACCTCTGGCAATCTGGCAATTCGAGTCCCAGATATATCCGTATCTTTTTCTGATTTTTCTGTTTCGGATTTTCGATTGACTTTCGCTAATATTATCTTCATTAATTAAAATATTATAATTTGAGGTTTAACTCTTTAAGTTAAAAAGTTAAAAATTAAAATAAAAAAAATAATTCTCATTTTGTTTGTATCTGATAGTTCGTCACTTTAGTTGGATAGGGTTTTAAGTGTCTGATGTGTTTAAAGTTTGCAAAGAAGATTTCTCTTAATCTATTTACCGATTTCTGATTTTCGATATTACGAGAATTTTTTTATCATATTCCTATAAACATTTCGTGGACGTAGATTTCTTTCTATTTTTTTCTTATTATTTTAAAAGAAAAACATACATTTCAAGGTTACGAATAACCTGACAGCACATTGAAAATCTCCTACAGCACAGTAAGCGGAAAATTTGCAACTTTAGCACCTCATATCTTAAAACAGGGTATAATGGAGTTAGAACCCTTTCCAACCAAAGTGACGATATATCGCCGTTTAGCAGTGAAGGGGTTAAGTGATTCGGCGCCGCCACTTTGCGGAGATAAAAATGGGCATCCATCCCTCTCTGGTCGGTCGGTCCTACCACAATGCGGACCGACAGGTATGATTTATTGGGCCGGGTGTATTGGGAGGCGCTCACCCCACCTGACACCCCACTCCCCCCTCCACCACCAACACCACCCTGCCACCTGGGCCGGGACACCGGAACGAATTAGAGTGTTGTGTTTGATGAATATTTATACATCTGTCGGACACGGAATGAATCGCTTATCGAAAACACGAAAAACCCGCAAAAGAACATTTTTAAATCATCGATAAAGAAGATAACACTAATAATCTAAACGAAAATTTGAAATAAAAAAGATACACAGAAAAATAAAAGATAACAGTCGTAACTGGGACTCGAATGGGAATAACCTTTAAAATTTATAAAAAGAGAGTTGTTCTAATAAAAACTGAATATTCATTTAGACTACTTTCTTATAAAGTGATTTTTTATTCTATGCCGGTATAGAATAAAAAAGAACACGAGAAATTCTTTGACTTCAAAGAGGCCAATAAAATTGATTAGAATTGAAGAAAGTATTTCGGTATTTTATAATATTTTATCAATTTCATACGTATATATGTAGTTACCTATTTTAAAGCTTGTTTTTAATAATTTTTCGTCACACAACTGATTAATATTTTGAAAATTGAGTTCATGGACGTGAATAATTTCACGCAAGAATATTTAAATAAATATTAATATTTAAATAAGAATGTCTGATGACCGAATTCCGAAGAAAATACTGAGTGCCATTCCAGAGGGTAGACGTCCAGTAGGCCGCCCCAGACACAGTTGGGCAAGGCAAATCCAAAAACTGTGCGAGGAGAGGATGGATCTGCCATGGACGGAGGCCGATCATTCGGCGCAAGACAGGGACGTATGGAGGAGCCTTGTCGATGCAGTGGGTCCCCGACCCGAATAGGAAAAGAAGAAGAAGAAGAAGAAGAATATTTAAATTTCACTTCAAGCAGATACAAAGTTTTAACATCATAAGTTTTGATAAGAACATTTTAAATTTTTAATGCTTCTATTTATTTTACAAGGTTCTAACTTCACGTTAACCGTTAGCAATTGCCATTTTGTTTGTGTCTGATAGTTGATCGTTTTTACGAGGTGCAATGTAGTTCGCCACTTTAGTTGGATGGTGTTCTTACATCGCCTTACCATGTTCTGAGGCCCTTTTTTTATTTATTATTTTTTTTTTTTTATAGTTAATACCTCACTAGAGTCATAACTGCTCCCGTCTGGATCCAGTGAGACTATGGCATCCCCAATTGGGGTATGTTATGAGGCTGAAGGTAAGTGGGGAAGGAAGCCCTAGCACACTCGCTCGATAACGATCGATAGGATAACTATCGGTAACTTCTCATAGTTCCCTAGGACAACTGCACATCGCTAACGTACAAACAACAGCTGATGTCGAATATGTTAAGGACACAGTCATTGTGAACTGTCACTTATTCGTTGGCGATCTGTAGTCATGCTAGGGAATAATGAGAAGTTACTGATAGTTATCCTATCGATCGTTATCGAGCGAGTGTGCTAGGGTCTCTGAGGTGTTAAAGTTTTCAAAGACGATTTCTCATCTATTTACCGTTTTCTGATTTTAAGGTTCCATCTTATGTAAAGTATTGTAGTTTAAAATATTTTAAATGAATATATTTTATTAGAAAGTGTTCCTATCTTGGAATGATATTAGGGAAATATAGTTAGAACCTTATGCAATGAATTATCATGTCCGAGCTGGTTGCATATGGTTCTATCTGCACATATAGAATCTTTAAATTTCACTTCACGCACCGACATGACAACCGATTTCATTTTTTGATAATATAATAAAATTCACAACACGCTCCTAGCGGTTTATTTCTACAGTGTTTAACGGACGGACTCGTAATTCTGTCTGGCTGACTGACATAGTGCAGCATGTGTATTTTGTAACCAAAGCCGCGCTGTCAGAATGAGATTGACTTATCGCCGTAACTCAATCTTCGTCAGCCACCGCCGGATCTAATTTTCAGAGCACGATTCCTTTGGCTTAGCAAAACTGCTGAACAAAATTATTTTGTTTTCCAACCCGGAATACTGTTTTATTTTGGACTTACTTTCTTTGAGTCCGGTCTTGTCAAGGATCAGAATAACTGTGATAGTTTGCCCGCCGATATTATCATTAATGTAAAATTATTTATCCGATCGTTCAGTTAATTAGCCGAAAAATCGAAATTTAAGTTGAGTATGCAGTTATATGTAAAATTGTACCCTCTATTTGAAACAATACTCAGATTACTCATAAACATCACCAAATCAATTATAAAGTAGAAAAACTTGTAGTGAATTAAACAACAAGAAATGTGTTTTCTGGGTTACTACTAGTAGGAAATTTCAAAATGTCATTAATTATGGTAATTAATTTTTTTTTCACAGTAATTACTGTCGTCATAACATGTTGTCATTTAATTTTGAGCATCCATTATTTTTTTTGGTTTTATTTTGTTCAAAAAAATTTGGTGTTGTTATTGTTTAGTATCTTGATTTTATCCAGAAAAAATGTTATTTTCCCTTTTTATATTTTTAACAAACACATCACATATGTTTAAAAAAATATATTTTTTGTGCTCTGTGGACCACAGTTAAAGAATAAAAATTAAGTTTGCTAAAAAATATAAAATATGGACTCTTCATTTTATTTTTTCCCGAATCACGAAAATTTTTTTTTTCAAATCTTACGGGAATTTTAGCGAACACCAATTTCATTTATTTAACGTTTTCGAATAGCTACAGATCATACGCAACTTTTGACACCCCGGGCGTTTAAAACTAAGGCAATTTTTTTTTCTCTCTATGGAGAGCGACACACGCATACATGTGTAAATAATATTTGAGATGACTAACCAATCAACTGGATCATTTATATGAACCAATTTATTTATTTGTGTTTTACGAGTATATTATAAAATAAATATATATTTTAAAATAAAGAATTATTTTTTCATGATATTAGCGGCAACTTTAACAATTTGGCCTACAGCTGAATACTGACCTGATAGCGTACTAGCCAAAAGCATGCTTTTTACTGGCGTGTGCCACGACTACTCCACGACTTAATTTTCAAGTACGGATAGCCGATAATAATATAATACCGCATAAGAGGTCCAACTGCTCCCGTCTGGAGCCGGTGAGACTATGGCATTCCCAATTGGGGTATGATGTGAGGATGAAGGTAGTGGGGAGTAGAAGGAGACGGGGAAGAGGAAGGTGGGGAAGTTGGAACCTGGATATTCAGATCTGGTCACTAAACACGGCTAAAGCCATTTCAAGCATGATGGTCTTACACCAGGGCTATACTGAGAGTGGCTTCCACTCTGGAACGTGCCGCAAATATAAAATATATTATTTTTAATTAATTAATTGTGAAATCACACAAATTAGTCAAATAAAATTTATTTGCGCATACCTGGTTCGAACCCGCGACCTTCGGATTGGGAGTCGAGAACCTTACTCCTTGACCAGCATGAAACGAATCTCTAATGCGCTCTAATTGTAAAGTAATCAATTCTCTTATCATTAGGGGTTGTCATCAATAAACGAACTCCCATCTCAATAATTCCACTTGTTCAACATCAACAGTCTCTCCCACTACACACTACACACTGTAGCGAACAATAAATGCTTCATTTGTCTGAAAGACTTTTATGGCATTCCTTCCTCTACCTTGATAATAATTATTACTACGAGATACGTCTTGTCTGCCTTGTCCGCCTTGTCCGCTTATTCCGCCTGTCTGCCATGTCCGCCTGTCTGCCATGTGGGCGATGTAAGCAATCAGGAACGATGGAATTTATCCGTTGGCTAACTTGAAATCTTGACATTCATTGCGTGTTCTGTTAGACAAACATCGCAATTTCCTCTAGTGTTGGGTCTATGCCATGTCTAGGGTGTCCCAAACGCCCAATGTCTGCTCTAACAGCCATGCCAGGATAATACAGGGTGCAACAGAAAGTGTCCGACAGACAGTAGATAATAGAAATAAAGAAAGATAGACAATCAACCATTAATTAGTACGAGACCGTGGCAAGCAACGCGTGTCGTCAAAATCATTCATCCCCACTACTGCTGTTTGCATCTGTTTCTAAGTGATGCATTACATATGCGCTGAGCTATGTTTCATCATCACAATAAAAAAATATCGATCAAATGGTACCGTAATTCACGATTTCAGGCAAGTGTAAGAGAGACTTTAACAGGAGAACAGGTACTTCTACGACTCCTTTTTCAGTTGAACAGCTCGGCTGTGGAACGATTTGCTGGCATCTCTGTTTCTTCCCTCCTACAACATGGGTCTCTTCAAGCCCCATATTCACTCCTTCCACCCTCCACACAGCATCTTTAAAGATGACATAGGCCTTGATGGAAAATATTTTCCTCAGGGCTTTAGTTATTGTAAAAAAAAAGACAAGCTAGAACTAGTAGCTAGAACCAAAAAGTATTAAGGGCCGTAATTCCAATTTTCTACCGATTTATAGCATATATCCCTTGAACACTTTAAGCTTCTAAGTTCAAAAGTTAATGTAATTTTTTAAGATAATATCTAAAGATTTGTAGAGCCGAAACGCTAATTACATTAAATTTCCTCGATAGATAAAAATCGCAAAGTATACTCCAAAAATTATTATTTACACGTTTGTTTCTGTTATTTTACAAGTTAAATGTATGAAAAAATTAACAGTATTTCTTTAAATGCTACTTAAGGTGTTGAAGAGAGAGATTTTTGCTCTACTGTAAGCGAGTCGTGTTTTATTAAACATTTTCCCAATTTTCGCTCAAATTTTTACATTTTTAATATTAGCGCGCTCGCTCCAACATTCGTATTGTCGTATCTCTCCTTTTTATTCTTTTTGAGCGGGTATTATCGGCCCTGAAGTCAGTGGCGACAATGCTTTCCATTCAAATGTACCCAAAAGGCATTTCTAGTATTATTCTTTATTCTATGGTTTCAACATGAATACTATATGGGAGGCGGCCCCCGGGAACCATTTATTGGATGAACAACACCTCTGCCATAGGTCACACCAAGTGGTTCGCTACGTTTAGTGACTTAGCAAGGGTGCCCGGTTTAAGTATGTAAATAGGATAAAGTGTGATAAAGTGTGTTCAAGTCTTTGCGGCCGATACGCCTGCCAAGCTGCGTGGTAGGCCGGTTCAAAAGAGGCTGGTTTGGGGAAACCCTTTGACCTCTCCAGCTAATCTCTCTCTCGACCCATTGATTTGCACCGTAGGGGAAAGAATGGATTCATACGCTATCACTCCTGAACAAGCTGACTACTAGACTCCTGTTTCCCCTCATTTTTCCTTCCCAGAACTTCCACTCCTTCATTTCTAGAGATGATATATGCCCTCGGGGAAATTAGTTTCCTCAGGACCTTCTGCATGGGGTTAATGTTTAAAATACACCCTTATTACATAGATGCTTTCATAATCGTTGAGTACAGTCGTAGTTCCGCAATAATAATAGTCGGATACTTCTTATTTCACCCTGTAGTTTTACTATAGTAAGAAAAGTGTACAGTGCTTTCAGACTACGAGTACTTGAACATTGAATAAATCACATCAATTGAATGAGATATCAAGTACACGAATAGCATTTACATATTTACGTACAATAACTCAAGTGATCAGACAAACTGATAATATATTTTCTAGAAAGATTGTGTTTTTCACTGTTTCATTTCTGCTGTTTGAATTTATATTTATTGTGGCTCATAAATAAGTAAAAATGATACTATTCAACGCATTCTGCAAATCGCTGTTTACTTCAGAACTGTGGGCAGATTACACTGGATACCGATGGCATAAGTTGAAAGTCGCTTACGATAATGCATGTTCCGCCTACCGAGATATTGCAGCGCTTCGGAGATGTTCCTGGAGGACGAGTGCGCTATTTCATAGTAATTTTCCGTTACCGCATGGGAAGCTTATGGCACAAACTACGGAAATCGAGGAATACTATCATCACTCCCATGGTTGCCTGGATGGAGTCCCCCTGGATGGACCTCTGGAGACGGGACACAGTCAAATATCCTCCATAAAAATGGATACTTGCATATGGATATAGTTCTTATTTTCAATATGGTTCAATTATTTTCCTTTTTTTTTAAAGAAAGACAAACATTCCCGGGTTATAAAAAGTCCAACATTTGAAAATCTCCTACTCCCAGCAATCTAAGCGGAAGATGTTGCTTGTGTTGTGATGGAGGACTAAGCCAGCCGAGGAATCGAACACGGAACGCCTGGGTGGGACCCAAACGCAATGCCCACACAACCACTGGCCGGTCAAATTTTTATTCTATGTTGTGAGATAGGATTCACCTTGACTTCGGTAGTAGTTGACAGAGACGGAAGATGAAGAGAGACAGAGTGTCTATTTAAGCCTTGCAGTGAGTAGTAACGCCCTCTGTTCCCAGCTAGCAGTTTAGACTCAATATACTGTACATACTCGTTGTTACAATAAACCAACATTATAAATCACCGTGTACCATCATTACAAATATCTATAATCAATCAAAGATTAACATATGTATTATTGAAATATTGTCTAATTTCCATTTACATTATTTGGTTTTCTACATTTGCTCCTCACAGGACTGTGAAAATAAATAATTCCCCTCGGGGCCTATGTCATCTTTGGGGATGTGTGGAGGGTATTTTTAGGAAGAAACGAGAGGAAGTTTTGTGAAGGAAAAAGGTATAAGTTGTGGGTTGGAACCTTGGTTGGGTCAGTTTGTCCATGAGTGACGAACGTATGAATCCATCCCTCCCATTGTGGTACAAAGCGATGAGTTGAGAGAGTCCTACTGGAATGTTCAAAAGGTCTCCCTCAACCAATATCTCCCGATCCGGCATACCACGCTGTTGGTGGGCAGACACATGCGTCATCAAGATCCGAACCTCGGCCCTCTGGCAATACATTTTCACATCATAAAGTAAAAACATGATTAAAAAAGAAAAAGAAAACATCAGCGCGCACGTCCTTCTGAGAAATGAAAGTTGTTAGTAGTTTGTTTTTTAATATGGGATTTGGAATACTTGATTTGATCTGATATTTCGTATTAAGAGGGCATTACCAGAGAAAACAGTCATTTTTAAATCAAATTCTAGACGTAATAGTATAATAAAACAAATTTAAAACTTTTTCCACTTAATTAAAAGTGGAAAAAGTTTTAAATTTGTTTTATTATACTATTATAATGGAATTCCACCACGAATTATCAGTTTCAAAAATAGAAAAATTCTAGACGTATTGACTCTTTTTTACAACAAAAAAATGATTTTGACAGATTGTTATTTTATCTGGTACACGCAGTTTTAAGATTTTGAAAAACTAAGTGTACTTTTAATATACTAAGGTTATAACTGGTATACCGTTGATCGTTGGCAGATTTGTTCAATTTTACAACCAACGATACAAGAAAATAAATCAATACGTTATATGATACGTTTTTAGATTTTCACGGCCAAAAGCATTTTCGTTGTTTGTTTTGGGGGTGTTATGCCGTGTTGCGCTACCTCCTTCTGTAGCCGACATTTCGGACAGCGTTGCAGTGTCCATCATCAGGGCAGATCCGACGATGTAACATAACGATGTGGCATAACACCCCAAAAACAAACAACGAAAAATACATAATCTAGTCAACACAGTTTTAAAAATCTAAATTTTAGTTAAATTACAGTCATTAAAAAATATATCCGAGAACATGTTTTGTGACAAAAACACATCAGTTATTCAATTTATTTAAGGTCATACAAACTAAAATATTTCAAATTTTTTTACACACTTATTTTGTTTAGACATTATTAACAAATTATAAATACTTATGATAAAAAAATACTTACAAGAAGTACACTATATTTAATAATATATCATCGTGCGTTTTGAGCATTTTTATTGCTTATGTAGGTATATATTAAAGCAAGTTTTGAATGAAATAAATCGATATAAAAATTTTTATTTTTAAAATTTGATACGGGGAATAATCGATCTTTCTCATTGGAACCTCCCTGTACAGTTGCAAACATTTTTAAACTTTTATTCTCAGCTGCTGGTCAATCGCTCTTAAATTTTGTATGAATAAGACCGCGCAGCCGTTTCGCACAATTATTTTTCAAAAATGTGCACATTTTATCAAAACCAACATTTATTTAGTGCATTTTTTACAGCGATTCGAAGGTTTGACATAAAATCATGTACATCCACCACCAGTGACATTATTTTCAACTTCATAGCGTTCTTAGAAAAACATAAAAGAAAACGCGAAATTCTAGAATTGGCTCCTGGAGTATATGCAAAATTATTAACACGGAATTACTTCTAGTATAGATCTTTTACGAAGTTTCGCGTTGAAAATTGAAATACATCGTGTGTCGGTGGAAATGCAGGAATTTATGTAGATGATTTTGCATGATAGAATGAGTGAAAAATATATCACTCTTTTTAGAAATTCCGACGCGTCGTGTTACTTGAATAAAACTCCTTGGGTGGTTGCCCTAAGGCGGTACTTTCACTAAAGGGGTCGCCTACCCAACCTCTTCAATGGTTTCTTCTCTCCACATACTCTATCATAAAGCGAGATTTTCTCTCTAGATTTTTAGAAGTTTTGTTTTTTGAATGACAAAAAACGTTGGAGTTTTTTTTTGTGAAGTTATCAATCTTTTTGCTCGTAATAAAACACTGAACGGATAAAACTATAGGATCGTATCATGGGCATGTACGTGTGACTGAAATAAGGCCTGGTTTTCCTTACTTCTGGAGAGATTTATCAAATTATTCATTTAATATTAGGTCCTTACATATGAAAGTGGCGTTTTGCCGTACTGGCAACTTTGATCTCAAATATCTTCTCTTCGGTGAGGAATTCGAAATTCAAATTAATACAGCTATTTACTCATGTATTTGTGTTTCGAAAATTATAATTTATTTGTTTTTTCCTTAATTGTTTTTTTTTCTTTGCGTCACTTAGTTCACAAAATGGAAAACTTGAAATATCGCGTTATTTACGAGTACGAGTTCCACTGTGGCACCAGTGCTGCAGAAACGGCTCGAAGGATTAATGATGTGTATGGCGACGGTGCCGCAAAAGAAAACACAGTGCATTTTTGGTTCCAACGTTTTCGTTCTGGAAATTTTGACCTGCAGAACAAGCCCCGTGAACGGCCGGAGACCAAAGTTGATAATGAAGAATTGAAGGCTATTCTGGAAGCGCATCCATCGCAAACCGCATTGGAATGTCTAAGACATCCACCGTACTCTCCGGACCTTGCCCCAACAGATTACCATTTTTTTAGAAATTTGGATAACTTCTTGCAAGGGAAAAAATTTAACTCCGATGAGGCAGTCCAAATCGCCTTCAAAGATTTTATTGATTCCCGTCCGAATGGTTTTTTTAGTAAAGGGATCGATGAACTACCTTACTGAGATGGCAAAAGTACATAGATAGCAATGGTACATACTTTGATTAAATAAATATATTATATTTAAAAAAATCGACTTTATGTTCCTCCCATACAAAACGCCAATTTCATATGTAAGGACCTAATATAGTACATTTGTACGCGTTTCAGAGTGGCAGATATTTTCAGTATCGCCCTGGAGAAAGACCACCATTCAGAATCGAAATTTGTCTCATTTATCACAGAGGACCAATTTAAGACTTATTTTAAATAAGACCCTGCTCCAAATTGATCCATTTTTTTTTATATGAATACCGCGTCCCAACTGCTCCCGTCTGGAGCCAGTGAGACTATGGCACCCCCAATTGGGGTATGTTGTGATGTTGAAGGTAGTGTGGAGAGGTAGGAGATGGGGGAGAGGAAGGTGGGGAAGTACCTGGCTATTCATGTCAGGTCATCAAACTCGGCTAAAGCCATTTCAAGCTAAGTTTTAATTCTGAATGCTGGTCTTACACCATAGCGATACTGAGAGTATAATCCACTCTAGAACGTGCCGCTAATATTCTATAAATTATTTTTAATTAATTAATTGCAAAAAAACACAAATTAATCAAATAAAATTTATTCGATCCCGCGACCTTTGGATTGCGAGTCGAGAGCCTTACCCCTCAATCACGGTGGCTGTCAAATGTGTAAAATTAAAGGAAAGATGTCATCCAGTATGAAGCTATTAAATATCATTAATATTTTAACAATTATAGTTTGTCTACAGGACATTTTAATATAAAATCTCAGGGCACACGAAAGAGAAAGGAGAAAAATGTTATTTGAAAAAACGATCATTTTAATAGAAAAAACGAACATTTTAATAGACAAAACGATCATTTTAATAGTAAAAACGGTTAAAAATGGGACTGAAGTTTTTACGAACAAATTAACAGGGTTTCAATGTTTATTGGCGGGAACATTAAGAATAATTGGTTGGTATACGTAATTTCGTACGTATTTTACCGCCAATAAACATTGAATCACTGTTAATTTGTTCGTAAGAACTTCAGTCCCGTTTTTAACAGTTCATTTTTCTCCGTGCATGTCTAATCTCGAACACTTGGTGGGTAAGTCAAATATGAAAGTCACCATACTTCATCCTAACTTTAAATTTAAGCGGGTTAATAAGAATCGTGTTTAATCTATCTTGAATGAACCTGGCGAGTTCTTATGATTAACAGTGAAGAACGAATTTAATGGAAAAAGTTAACCAAATATAAAATTACTATAAATCAATGTTTCGTACGCCATCTTTCAGAATTCCCCGCGTGCAAATCTCCATAACTTGCCACCTGAAACCTGAATGTCAACGGTAGGTTCTCGAAGTTTCTAAAGCAAGAAATCTCTCATTTGCTGTCCAGATCTTATTAACCGGTTACTTTTCGCACTTCCTTTTCCTCTCCACTACCTTCAGGCTCACAACATATTCCCGCGTCCGAATCTCCATAACTTGCCACCTGAAACCTGAATGTCAACGGTAGGTTCTCGAAGTTTCTAAAGCAAGAAATCTCTCATTTGCTGTCCAGATCTTATTAACCGGTTACTTTTCGCACTTCCTTTTCCTCTCCACTACCTTCAGGCTCACAACATATTCCCGCGTCCGAATCTCCATAACTTGCCACCTGAAACCTGAATGTCAACGGTAGGTTCTCGAAGTTTCTAAAGCAAGAAATCTCTCATTTGCTGTCCAGATCTTATTAACCGGTTACTTTTCGCACTTCCTTTTCCTCTCCACTACCTTCAGGCTCACAACATATTCCCGCGTCCAAATCTCCATAACTTGCCACCTGAAACCTGAATGTCAACGGTAGGTTCTCGAAGTTTCTAAAGCAAGAAATCTCTCATTTGCTGTCCAGATCTTATTAACCGGTTACTTTTCGCACTTCCTTTTCCTCTCCACTACCTTCAGGCTCACAACATATTCCCGCGTCCGAATCTCCATAACTTGCCACCTGAAACCTGAATGTCAACGGTAGGTTCTCGAAGTTTCTAAAGCAAGGAATCTCTCATTTGCTGTCCAGATCTTATTAACCGGTTACTTTTCGCACTTCCTTTTCCTCTCCACTACCTTCAGGCTCACAACATATTCCCGCGTCCGAATCTCCATAACTTGCCACCTGAAACCTGAATGTCAACGGTAGGTTCTCGAAGTTTCTAAAGCAAGAAATCTCTCATTTGCTGTCCAGATCTTATTAACCGGTTACTTTTCGCACTTCCTTTTCCTCTCCACTACCTTCAGGCTCACAACATATTCCCGCGTCCGAATCTCCATAACTTGCCACCTGAAACCTGAATGTCAACGGTAGGTTCTCGAAGTTTCTAAAGCAAGGAATCTCTCATTTGCTGTCCAGATCTTATTAACCGGTTACTTTTCGCACTTCCTTTTCCTCTCCACTACCTTCAGGCTCACAACATATTCCCGCGTCCGAATCTCCATAACTTGCCACCTGAAACCTGAATGTCAACGGTAGGTTCTCGAAGTTTCTAAAGCAAGAAATCTCTCATTTGCTGTCCAGATCTTATTAACCGGTTACTTTTCCAATTTCCTTTTCCTCTCCACTACCTTCAGGCTCACAACATATTCCCGCGTCCGAATCTCCATAACTTGCCACCTGAAACCTGAATGTCAACGGTAGGTTCTCGAAGTTTCTAAAGCAAGAAATCTCTCATTTGCTGTCCAGATCTTATTAACCGGTTACTTTTCCAATTTCCTTTTCCTCTCCACTACCTTCGGGCTCACAACATATCCCAATTGGGATGCCATAGTCTCACTGGCCCCAGATGGTTAATAGAAAATGGGAGTCTTGTGCGGTGATCGTATAAAATAAAAACAATAAATAAAAGTAAAACATTTCAAATATAAAAATTTTTAAATGAACAATATTAATTTTTAATACATTTAATATTTATGAAATATTTCTCTTTGGATCGAAAAAAGAATTATATATGTAATTTGATTATAAAAATAATTATAGAATTTTGTTTGTTATTTCGGCCTCAAATGTAAATTTAAGTTTTATGTGGATAAAGCCGTCCCTTATCCTCACAATTATTTTACAAAAATGTTAACATTTTATCAAAACCGATTTAGTCCGGTTTTCTGATATTTTCATACTGATTCGAGGGTTGACATAAAAGCATGTACTTCTACCGTCAGTGACACTATTTTCAAGTTCATAGCGTTCTTAGAAAATATATAAAATATATAATTATAATTAATTAAGAGGCTTTATTCCCCAACTCAAACACGAGAAATTTTTTCTCAGTTGAGTTGAGTAGTTTGTTAAAAAAATCTAATTGTAAATATCTTTTAAGAACCAACTGTATTTATTTTTCTAAATCTTATGTATATGTATTTTAAATAATAACAAAAAAAAAAAAAAAAAACGTAAAAGAAAACGCGAAAATCTAGAATTGGCTCCTGGCGTATATGCAAAATTATTAGCACCGCTTACTTCTAGTATAGATCTTAAAACTTTCGTTTGCATTTCAAAGCACAAAGCTCAAAAGAAAAGTATTTAAAAAAAGATATATCAACTAGCGTGTTTCTAATCATGCCAACGAATTAAATAATTAATCATAATTTGCAAGAAAACATGCTCAAGTAATTTTATTTTGTGCATTTTATTATTATAAGGTGTCCAATAATTCTTACTCGTTGAATTATTTCATCAACACTGTAATGTTGGGTGACCCGACAGTTTTTCCCACGCAATTATAATTATTAAAAAAATATATATATATGTATATATATAATGTTTTGTGCATTATTTACCAATTTAAAATCGAATTTAAAAATACCTTTAATACTAAGTTGGAATGAATATTAACGAAATTATTTATAACTTCGGTTTTTTATATAATACGCTGGTACATATACAGCATACAAACAAGTAGTTTTATCCTTGATGCATTTAGCTGAAAATATGTTTTATTCTTTTGTTATTCGGTGCTACATCTTCTCTACACACCTCTTCGGGATCACTTGCTTATGTTATGCGTAAGTAGGTTACCGTATTTTCCTCAAACCGACTGCATATTGTACATTATGTATGCCGGGGGGCAACTGTCGGGGGATCAATTACTTCGGAATCATAATGTTGATGTTATAAAATTAATTAATGAAAAACATGTGAGCTATGAAAATTCTTTCGCGAACATGCTAATAATGCCGGTCGATAACTTCTTCGAATGCATTACAATTATTTTGAAAGTTACATTTATCGCGGGATATTATAATTATAATAGGATTTCTATTTAAATATTATACTATGACCACTTGAACGCTTTTTGGCACACTATGGAACTATTTCCAAAATCACGGATTGCTTTGCTGCCAAAATATGCCAAATATTCTATAGATTCTTTAAAATGTTTTAATATTAATATTTTTTTTATAAATCCTACGAATATGTGATAATAGTCAAAAGATAGGCGAATTCATTGGCTATATAGAAATAAATCCGTTAGAATGTCTCCATATTCAAATTCGGAGGTATGATTTTTTCAAGGTGGGCGAAAAAATTTCCTATAGCAATCCGAGAAAAAGTTTTAAATTGCTCGTCGCTCCAGTGGATAGACAGGTACTTTATCGCCTTTCTGATTTTCTTATTTTGAAAATGAAACTTATAGTCAAAGCAAATTTGAATTCTCTAAACCAGATTTTACGCAAGACCAACGTACAAACAACCGTTTCTATGATCTGCATTTTAAAAAAATGGTTTTGTCCTAAACCAGTTTAGAATCGAACAAATAATTTTTGTATGTAAGAATTTATTTTAATTTTTATAAAACATATTTATATATATTAGATACCAGCTTACTGTGAATCCTTCATTTATCTTATGTGAAAGAGCAATTGACATGTAAAGATTCAAGACGAGTCTCCGCTTGACAACTGGAACTTTTAGGATCCCATAAAAAAGTTGCCAAGTGTTCCAGAACCACAATAAAAATATACTTGCCTGAAATGGGTATGTTTTGACAAAACGCTCGACAATAACGTTCAAGGACACAATGGGAGCCTTATTTCGCACACCCGCTAATACACTGTCCTAACTCGAAATATGTCAATCTGAGATAAATTGTAGATTTTCGAATGATTGCTTGAAATGGTTTTGGACATATTTGTGACAAGATTTAAATAGCCAGAAACGTTCCCATGTACATTAATAAATCGTAAAAACTGTCGCTTAATTCTTTCGGTATTTTTAATATAAATTTTTTGGTGAAGTGACCAAATGACAATTTTTTTTTTTACATTAGGTCCACACAGGAGGTCCTGAGAAAAATAATTTCCCTCAGGGCCTATGTCATCTTTGGGGATGCTGTGTGGAGGGTATTTTTAAGGAAAGGAAGGAGAGGAAGTTCTGGGAAGGAAACGGGTATGGGGGTTGGGTAGGAATCTGGGGTTCAGTGTGCCTAGATCATCCGCCGCTAAGACCTAGACAATGAACCCCATGAACCCGGGCACCCCTCCTAAGTCACCAAACGTAGCGAATTACTTGGGGTGACCTATGGCAGAGGTGTTGGTTATCCAATAAATGGTTCCCGGGGCGGCGGTAACAATTCCCGCCTCCCAAATTGATGACGATATCACATTTGCATTGCTGAGAAACGTTCCATCATTGAAGTAACCATCCGTGACGACCGTAAGGCTCTCGACTCCCAATCTGAAGGTCGCTGGTTCGAAACCGGCGTGCACAAATACATTTTATTTGATTAATTTGTGTTATTTAACAATCAATTAATTTAAAAACGAATATATAGTAAATTTGCGGCATGTTCTAGATAGGAAGATGCTCTCAGTATCGCTCTGGTGTAAGAACACCGTTCAGATTGAAATGTTGCTTGAAATGGCTTTAGCCGTGTTTGGTGACCAGAACTGAATAGCCAGGTACTTCCCCATCTTCCTCTTCCCCATCTAATTCCGCTCCTCACTGCCTTCAGCCTCACAACATATTCCATTTGGGGGTGGTATAGTACTACTGTTTCCAGGCGGGAGCAGTTAGGACTCTTGTGCGGTATTAATTAAAAAATAATAATAAATAAATGAAAATGGTAGTTTGAGATGTTGACTTTTTTTACAGATTTTTGACTTATGACAGTATAGTTGTGGATGTGCGATATAATTCTATTCGAAATGTAATACATACGAAAGAAGAACTGTCTTTTGTCAATAGGTCTACAAAATAAACGTCAATAAAATGTTTTGTGGGTTATAAATCAATCTTAACTGTAAATCAAAAAAAATATGTGTGGCGAAGCGGAGAAAGCTCTCGAACGGTGAGAACCGGCGTTATGAACTTCAACCGTCAGAAATCTAAGATCTACATAACTGTTTCAGAGGCCCTAGCACGCTTGCTCTATAACGATCGATAGGATAACTATGGGTAACTTCTCATCGTTCCCTACGACAACTGCAGATCGCAAACGAATAGGTGACAGTTCACAATGACTAAGTGTCCTTAATATATTCGATATCAACTGTCGTTTGTACGTTTGAGATCTGCAGTTGTCCTAGGGAACGATGAGAAGTTACCGACAATCGGTCGGTAACTTCATATCGAGCGACCGTGCTAGCACACCTGGTCGCCAAGTTATTTCCATTACGAAATATTGAGCTTTAAAGTATCCATTTAACTGGTAGACAATATTGCAAAATTAAATAATCACTCAATCATAATAACGCCGTTATTCCGTGTGGGTAGGCAGAGAAGGTCATATTGATCGAATTTGGTACTGGGATATTTTTTAATGTAATTACCGCACAGGAGTTCCAACTGCTCCCGACCGCCTAGAATCAGTGAGATTATGTCATCCCCAAATGGGGTATGTTGAGGCTAAAGGTAATGGGGGGTGACAGGAAAATAGGGAAGTACCTCGGTATTCAAATCTAGTTACCAAACACGGCTAAAGTCATTTGAAGTTAGGTTTCAATTCAGAATGGTGGTCGTACGCCAGGGCGATACTGAGAGCTTCTTACCCTTTAGAACGCGCCTCAAATATACCTTAAATTATTATTTTATTAAATTATTAAATTGTTAAATAAATCATATAAAATTAACGTCTTTACACACAGCAACCTTATTTTGTGGCGCCATTTTAATAGTTAGTTTTAAACACGTTTATGGTTTAAAAAACCAACACGATTCGTAAGTAATGTTTATTTTATCAGAGTTTACTTAAAAAGCATTACTTACTAAACATGTTGGTTCTTTAACAATACAATAAACGTGGTTAAAACTAACTACGCTTGCCGGGATTTGAACCCGCGACTTTAATAATAATAATAATAATAACAAAGCATTTGTATAGCGCAGTTTTGTGATGTTTCACTTCAAGTGCGCTTAACTATAACAAAATTTAAAAATTTAAAAATAATCCTACAGTGCTTACAAAGTATTAAAAAGTAATTTTAGACTTTCGGATTAAAGACTTTCGGATCGCTAGTCGAAAGCCTTACCCCTCGACCACGGAGGCCATGGTTGCTTCATTCATCCAATGACTGTGCAATATTTTTCAATCGTTCCTAAGAAAAAAGTTTTCTTAAGTGCTCTACTAACGATGCTGCGAACAGCCCGACATGTCGGACTGTTTGACAAATTGCATCGTTAGTAGGCACAACCGGCTGCCGAATCCTTTGCAATTTGTTTAATTATATAATAATATTAATATTTGCTACAAATCACAAATGATTCGGCAGCCGGTTGTGCCTACTAACGATGCAATTGTCAAACAGTCCGACATGTCGGGCTATTCGCAGCATCGTCAGTAGGGCGTAGAGAGCTATAAAGAAAATAGTGTTAAACACGGACGAAGCCCAGTCATCAATTTAATCTTTTTTATACGATTAGTGTTCAAAATACCCAAATGTCCGAATCCAGTGGAACTGCGACTTTCCTATTTAGAGAATATTGTGAAGCTGAAAGAAATGGGCGATGAAATGAGAGGATAATAACGACAAGAAGAACCTAGATTTCCAGATACGGTCACCAAACATTTCGTTCCGATCCAAGGTGATCTCCCACCAAGCCCATACTAACAGAAACTCAAATACCTGATTAACAAAATATTATTTTGTTGCCTTAAAACCCGTCAGTGGAACCACTGCACCTATTTTATTATAATTTTCTTAAAGTTTAAAAAATTATAAATATAGTAATTGATCTAAATACTTTTTTTTTTAATCTACAGTTTTAGTCCAAGTTTGATGAAATTTTGGACACATGACCTTCAAAATTTATAGGTAAACTGATAGAAGTGTATGGTGGGCGTGGCTGCGTGCCCGAAGTAGCATTTACTAAATGAAATTAATCAAATATAGAAATTCTTTCATGAATAAGTAAACAATTTCATCGGCCTGTTTGGAGTCAAAATGTCTTATGTAAATTGATGACACGTCATAACTGATTGAGCTTAGTGAAGACCTCTTTTAACTTGACCGTTTGGCATTTCACCTGTCTGTAAAATTACAAGAAGGTACATTCGGTTTCCGGTTTCTAAAATCAGGTGCCACCACTTTTCTATTCAAGCAAGCCTTACTTTGATTAGCATGGCAAACTTTGGCAGAGCTTTTCAATATTATAATACCTACCTTCCTGAAGAAACTTTGAAAAAAGAATTGACATTGAGATAGTGACGTTTCTTTAGACAAATTGTATAATAACGTAATTTAATCTTCTTAAAGTTAAAAAAAATAAAAAAAATAGTAATTGATCTAAATACTTTTTTTTCAAATCTACAGTTTTAGTCCGAGTTTGATGAAATTTTGCACACATGGCCTTCAAAATAAGAGAAATGTCTACATGAGATTTTGATATATCTACCCCTCCCATCCCATTTTCCACCCATAAAGCAAATAAAGCCCGGTCAACGCCGGGGGCTTCAACTAGTTAAAAAAGGTAGAAATTAAATGTTTCACTAGAAAAATGCTTTTCCTTAATTTAAAACTTGCTAAAAATGACAAACACAACATAGACCTCGTAAAATTTTAAAAATTGACATTATGCGTTTTAAGTATTCCCGTGGAAATCGAACGGTGACGACAACGGCTCGCGCCATCTCATTTCTTTAATAAGAGTGAGGGAAAGGCAAGAAAATTATAACTTTTTTGCACCTCCCTCACTCGTACTAAATAAATAAGATGCCGAGAGCCGTTACCGTCGCCGTGCCGTTTCCGCGGGAGTTATAAAAGCAGCAGTTTTCTCTTTTAGAAGCGACCAGCATAATTATCAAAGTACCAACTTATCTTGTTATTTTTTTTTTGGGGTGTTATGCCATGTTAACCTTAAAGTGTCCATCATCAGAGCATATGTGACACATCTGCCTTGATGATGTACACTTTAACGCAGTCCAAAACATTTGCTAAAGAAGGAGGTAGCGCAACACGGCAAACACCCCAAAAATAAATAACAAAAATATTTTTGGCCTTGAAAATCTACAATCATGTCCAAAGTACCTACTATTCAAATTCATATAATACTCTTTTCTAGGTGTTTTGTTCTGTGGTCGGTTATGGTCATACTAAGCCACGTGCCACGTAAACCCTTCCTCAAAATGAGAAAAAAACGCGTTTCTACGTTAACGTTAAATTCGTGGCTTACCTTTTTCCCGCTGTTCTCCTGGGGAACAGATCACAGAATTACATTCGTAAAATTCCCCAAAAACAGCTCCTGTCTGGTAAAATAAAAATATTTCTAAGAAATGCCGACTTTCTTGTCAACACACTGGAATTTCATTCTGTGATTTCAGCAATTTTGTATTTACGCAAATCTACCGTTTCCCCAAGTACGGGGAAATACAGTTTTCTCGTTTTCAGCAAAATATATTTTATTTACCCCTCGTATTTATCTGTTCCTGATAAAAATCAACTTTTTTTAATAAATGCGTGTTTCTTTACATTATAAATTAATTATGTAGTCGTAAATATATCTAGTTTTTAAGATAGTTGTAAGTCATAATACGAGTAAATACCCACTCGGTCATAAAAAAAGTATAGTTTTAAGTCACTTTAAGTTAATAAGTTTATAGGTCTTTGTTTTAAATCATTAATTACAAGTCTTAGTCACAGTTATCAATCTTAGTCATAATATGTTTGTTAAATATATAAATGAAGTTGTAAACCGCCCTTGTGCTAACGGTGCTATATAAATTATCCGAACATTATTATTATCATTATATGCGAATGAACGGTAAAATAGTGAAAAGAGAATATATGAAGCGATAGGGAATGGTAGCAGATGTCGGGGACGCCTTAGGAAGACATTGCACAATCTTCCATTGCCCTCGACTAACAATCGGACTGTTGCGGATTCAAATCCCGGCGTACGCAAATAAATTTTGTTTGATTAATTTGTATTTTTTCACATTTAATTGTGTTTAAATAATATACCTGTGGCACGTTACATAGTGGAAGATACTCTCAGTATAGCCCTGATGTAAGATCACTTTTCAATTGAAACTTGAATTGGCTTTAGGCGTGTTTGGTGGATACCCAGGAATGTCATTACTTTCCTCTTCCCTGTCTCCTTCCCCTCCCCACTACCTTCAGCCTCAAAACATATCCCAATCGGGAATGCTATAGTCTCCCTGGATGCTGTCGAGAGCAGTTGGGTCTCTTATGCGGTATTCAAATAAAAAAAATCGAATAGCGTGATAGGTATCCCCTTTTGAGGTATTTAAAAATAGATTTACGGAAACCAATAATTGTAAAGAAGGGTTTCCGGAAATTTGGACACCCGCTATTTTAGAGTAATTACTGAATTCCTGCAGATCTTTCATCTGTGGAAGTTCCGTTTAATTCTGTGTTCTATTGCGAATTACACGTGGTAGGTATTTTCCAAACAAACAAGCTGCAGGAAAGAGCCCGGGGATATTGTTGCCAAAAAGTTGCTACGCCAATGAATTATGAATCGTAAAATATGGTTTTGAGTTGTTCGATGCATTTCTGAATTATTACATTTCTACGCAAACATGAATTGTGTTCAGTAGATGATGGGTTGTTCGCTTGACTTTCAATATTAAGGCTGGGAATTCCAATTTTCTACCGATTATAACGTAATATGTCCCTTGAACACTTTAAGTTCTAAAAAAATATATGATATTTTTTAAGATAATCTCTGAGCCGAAACGGTAATTACATAAAATATCCTTGATAAAAAAATGTTATGTAATTATGAATTTTAATCCTGATACCTTAATACATAATATATAAACTCGAAAATTTATTTATTTTTTACTGTTTTCAAATTTGAGTATGGAGGTACAAAAGACGATTAAAAAATATCAAATTATTTCCAGATTTTCCGGTCGTCGGCGGTTCTCACCCGTCGGACGCCCTCAATTCTCTTTAAATCGACAGCCCATCACACGTGTGAACGACCCCTGTTTCTCTTCCCCAAACAAAGACGACCCCAACCTATGATACCTTAATTCCAACGTACCATTGAATACACCACGGTTAAATACACCTGAGATTATATAGTCGTTATTTCACTCAACTCAAAGTCTACCTAAATATATTTTCGTTCGGCTCCCAAGAAAAGCACCCAGCGGAGATGTGAATTGGTAATTATATTCAACGATAATTCTACAAGTTCTAGGAAGCACTTGTAGAAATTATTTTGGTCTCGCTTGTAACAGCTTTAGATCATTTCAACTGAAGAACCGCATTTTTCAGAAAATAAAGCAAATATATTTATTTATTTATTAAAGAATTTTATACATATTGTGTTATTTCGCCCGCCATGCTAGGGATGTCCCTGTGTTATGGCGGGTGAAGAATGCAGATTAAATGGGTAATGAAGTACGTTTACTGATAATATAATAATTATGATAATGAGGTTTACAGTTAATGCAGCAATGAATTTATGATAATGAAATTTACATATAATATAGTAATTGATGATAATGATGTTTACAGGTAATAAATATAACAAGGAATTTATGACAATGAAATTTACAGATAAAATAATAATTGATAGATGAAATTTACAGATAATATAACATTGAATTTATGTTAACGAAGTTACAGATAATAAAATAATTGATGATAGTGTAGTTTACGGATAATATGACAATGAATTTATGGAAATGTGGGTTACAGATAAATAATAATTTATTTATAAGTTACATAGTATGATGGTTGATAAATTGAATTATAATTTACTAAATTATACAAATTAAATTAAATTAAATTACAAATAATATACATCGAGGTTTCTAAATATATACGACCGTAAGAGCCGAATGGTCGAGTTTTGTGTGTTGTGAGTTTCCATCCAGTCGTCACGGGTTCAATCATCTACTAGCTAAGCCTCCATCATAACACAAGCAACATTTTCCATAATGATGGATGTAAAAGGAATTTAAATACTTACGTGAACAGGAAATAAATGTTTAATTTTTTTATTAGTAACGTATTGCCAAAAAATGGTTACACAAAGTGACTCCAATAAACAATAATTCGTAAAATGTATAGCGGCTTACATCTACGCCGCACTAATTGGCACTGTCCGGCGCTGCGCTGCACCTACCTTTTTGTTGTTGACCACATTCTGGAAAGAGTTCGGTTCTGCGGTACATTACACACAGCGCTGCCTAGCCATATCGAGAAACTTCTCGCGTGTGCGTGTTTGACCTACCTTCCGAGTACCTTTGGCCCGGCCCTATATAAGGGCTCGAGTAAGCGAAATCCAGCAGTCGTTCTCACTCAGTCTACGCGGCAACAATACAACTTCGCAATCTGCGGTTCGCGTGTCGGGAATAATATAATATTACGCGATTGTAAATACCCTGCATATTTAAATACTGTACATTCTGTAAATATTATAAATAAACATCATCATCATCATTTTATCATCCTCGCATTTATTATCCCGACCTACAGCACGCGGAGATATCACGACCCACAGATATCTCCTCTTCCAACCTGAGGCCCACACATCTCCTCACATAGGAGATACGCATCCTGCCTCCAAAAATGCTTCCGACGTTCGAGAGATAACTTGTTGACCAATCAGATTTAAATATTTATTATTTGAATATGGAAGAAAAAATGGATAAATTTGTTTTCTCTCATTCAAAGGGAAAAAACACAGGTGTTGAGAATTGGATAAAATAACTTTTTGTTTAATTTAAGTGGATACAAGTATGTCAGGCTTGTTTATTTCTTTATTTATTTATTGTTTTGGAGCGTTTAAAGAGCATATTTACAAAATTAGAATTGGGAAGAGCGTAAGTGTTTAAAATTTTCACACAATGCATGGTTTACTATTTATCTTTTACTATGTAGAGATGTAATTATAAATATAGTTTTAACATGTATTATTCAAAAATAGTAATAATTAGTATTAATTAATTTAAATTGAAGTATATACGATTTACCACCGTAATAAATCGTATTAAACAATAAAAAATATAAAGAGAAACAAGAAATTTTCGTTATTTGTTTTTGGGGTGTTATGCCGTGTTGCGCTATCTCCTTCTTTAGCCGACGTTTTGGACAGCGTTGCAGTGTCTTTATCCGGCAGATCCGACGATGCTGATGCCGGATCTGTCCTGATGACGGATACTGCAACGCTGTCCGAAACGTCGGCTAAAGAAGGAGTTAATTGATTACTCTCCATGTCATGTCATATTATCCATATGCAAGCAATTCTGGACTATCAAATACATAATATAAAATTTTATTTAGAAATGCCAAGCCAGTGAAAATTATTCTGTCTAAGAATTTAAGCATATTCATATCATTTAAAAGGGTGTTCTGATTTAACAAAATTACCCAGGTTCCAGACGAGAGAATCGTACTCATGTTGACTTCTAACAAATGCAAAATATAACAGATTGTTAAGATTGTTACGATTGTTTTACTTAGTATTGTTACGAGTTACCCTTAATTGTTATGTGTTATGAAATACCGTGTTCTGTAGTGCTGTATAACCTAGCATTGTTACGAATTGCCTTGTATTGTTTCTAGTTTATTTGTAACCTCTATTACGAGCGTACTAACTACCTAGTATTACTATGACTTACCTTGTACCATTATGACTTTGTTAAGGCCTTAACCCGTTACGAGCGTGTTAACAAGTATTATGGAGTGTGTTATCTAGTATTGTTAAGAATTGTTAACGGATAACAAGGATTACAAATGAAATACTGAGTAAAGGAATTCGTAGGCACAAAAACTTTCGATAAATATGCGTCCAATGAATTAATGAACTATACGAACAGAAACATGCAATAAATATATCTTACCCCTGTATGGGGGTACATACCCTAGACTGAATGCTGTTGAAATGAGATCCCTGATGCGTATATGTGGTAAAACCATGTATAATCGTGTGAGAAATGTGGAGATTCGAAAGGAATGCAAGGCTGATTATAAGCGTAATGAGTAAAATTAAGAAAGGAACCCTCAGATGGTTTGGGCATGTAGAGCGAATGAACAAAGAAAGGAGCGTAAGGAGAATATACGATGCAAGTGTGAATGGTATAAGAAGTAGGGGACGTCCGAGAAAGACATGGCACGATCAAGTGAATCAGATACTTGAGTCGGGCCATGTCAAGAGTCAGAAAAATAGAAGAGAATGTATGAGACGATGTATGAATGTGAATGAGGCAAAGAGTGTGTGCCAAGACCGAGGTGTTTGGCGGTCCGTCCTCTCTGCCTACCTCTGCGGGGAAACGGCGTGATGGTTAGTTAGTTAGTTAGTTAAAGTAAAAGGTGCTTTTAATTATAGAACAATTCAGATAAAGCTTCACTAAACAAATAGCGCATCAACAAATATTTTATTTCAATGATATATGTTTTAGGTTTTTATTGGTATTAACTTGTTTTTTCTCTGCTTTAATAGTCTGTACCTTACGAGTAAATTACATTCTTATTTATTCTGTTTTATTGGTTTATAACACATATAATTAATATCGTAAGCGTATACGCATACACCTGCTTTTCTACGTTACGCTTTCTTTTACTTACTATTTCAGGCTTATAATTCAGCCTCAACTTTAATCAAAATATAGGTGGTAAATATGCTGTTTTCTTACGCGTACTACAACTATATTTATCAAGTTATACTTAATACTATAATCAATTGTAAATGTTCATGTAAAAGCCCACTAGGGTGTCAATAAATAATTAAATATGCAAATAATAGTGATTGGTAAAAAGTTTTTTGTTTAATTTAATTAAATATACAATTGAGGCTATTTGTTATATTGCTATTTGATGTCACTATATGCACACAATTATTTTTTATGTTTAATGAGTTTTGAAATATCTGCATATCTAAAACAACTGTAAATTTGCATCTATATAGTATACATACTGTTTACAAGTAATTTAATTTTTACATCGTAAACTGTTTGACATCGATTTTTACAGCCGTTTGACATATGTAGTAACAGAGGCAGGGAAAGAAATGGAAAATATTTTTAGATTAATTTACATTTAGACGTTATGACATCCCTTGTCGACCTCCAATTCTACATAAATGCCAATGAAGGAAATTTGAACAAGCTAGATATTATACAGAATAGAGCTATGAGATGTTTTTTGGGAAATGGCAAATATGCAAGGGTTAATCAAATGAGAGAGCAGTTAAATTGGATTCCAATAAAAAAAAGACTGTTATTTAATGTGTTTAATTTTCGTCCATAAAGTCATGAACAACCGAATTCCAAAATATTTTAACGATAAAATTATTTTTAATAGAGATGTACATAATTACGAAAACAGAAGTGTAAATAGAATTAGATTGCCACATATGAAGAAATCCAAATCACAGAACTGCCTAATTACAGAGGACTAAAAATGTATGATAAAATGCCTGAAAATCTGAAAACTAGATGTATTTTAAAAGAAATGTTATGTTTATTGTAAAAATATTTAAAGTTACAAAATGAAATATTATGTTGCTCATATTCATGTAGTATAGATAAATAATAATAACAAACCACAGCTAAATCTTTCAAAATGTATTTTAAGCCATACACTATTACGAGCTTGTTTGAGTGCTTTTGAGTAATGCATAAATTGCATTGGAGATACGCGAATCATAGCTTCATTAAAAGGTTTATTGCTTTGTAAAGGCATTTACAAAGCAACAAAAATATTTAGAGAAACGCCATAATTGCCTCTCGAATGAACACTGTTAGTAAACTAAAAATATCATTAGTTTGGTACTCAGATTTAATTAGATCTATCAATTACAGACAGATTTAGATCTGTCAAACATTTAAATAAAAGAAATACACACGTCTAATCCTGAATTATTGAGTAATAAAAAAATTGGTACGTAATTTATTGCTTGTCGGATGTGATTTATACGAGTATTTATCAATTCCATTTTGAAAATTCACTGAACTTCAATAATTTTACGTATTACCCAGAAATACTAGTTTAATTCACGCTACACCCATTCACCGACAACTGATATTAATAAGGTTATTCAATACTAATTTTTTTTAATATATTATTTACACGAGAATGAGAAAATCATATTTTAGAAAACGCAGATAAAACATTCAATATACAAAGAAGATACGTAAAAGTTGAATAATACATAATAACCACTGGAGCGATAGAGCAATTTAAATATTTTTACTCGGATTGTTAAAGGAAATTTTCCGCCCACATTAAAAAAATCATACTTCCGAATTTGAATATGGAGACATACAAACTGGTTATAGTTGTATATAGCAAATGAATTCACCTATCTTTTGTCAATATAAATATTGAGATGATTATTATTATTATTTTGAACAAAACCTCAAATTATAATTTTAATCATTTAAGGACATATTAACGACTCTCAAGCGAAGCATGTGAAATAGAAAAATAAGAAAAAGATTCGGTCGCATCTACGACTTGAACCCAGGATCTCAACCTTGCCGGGGCTGTACTCTAACGCTGACCTAATGACCGAAGGGATAGGGTCGAATTATCTCAATGGTAGATCAAAACCCCGGCAAGGCTGAGGTCCTGGGTTCAATTCCTGGTTATGCTTTTTAGTTTGAATTAAAGTTTACATACTTTTTTATACCTGCAAAACATTGTACAAAAATTATTTAACATTTAGGTACACTCTTTTACAAATTATTTATTTTATGTCATTCGTGATGATTTTTTGTTCTTCTCAAGGAAAAAAATACAAAAAAATAGTTCATATTGTAATAATTACATAAAACATTTTTTTTAAATATAAAATCATCAATTGTAACCATAAATATAAAACTCTATTAAAAATGTATTAAATTATATTGTATGTATATTATGTAATGACATATATTATGTATATCTCCTATTAGAATAATCTCTCTCTTGTTAGCATAACGTTATATTTTTTAGTTGTTGTAATTATTGTGTTTAATGTTTAATTTTTAGATACATAATAAAATAGTATAATGAGGAAATCTATAATTGGTTCCTCAGATAGGTAAATTACACATGTATAAATAATGAACCACATTGTAAGCTGTTGATTTCTCAAAAATAAAAAAAATTAAATAATAAATTGTACCTCATTAATTTTCTATAATCAACATTGGGTAAAATATGTTTTTAAATCCTAGCATTAATTTTAAACGGAAATAGACAGAAACAAAATTGTAATTTAGCAGCAGACGACATTCAACAATTAATATTATTAAAACTATTTTAATGCATTTTATAAAAATTACAACCATAACAGTTAGTTGCCGTTTAAAAATAATAATTTATAAGATAAACTTACCAGCCTCTGGCATAGCAACAACACCTCATCTCAATTTGAACGAGAAAATGCGGCAAAAGTCGTCTATGTGCAACACAATAAATAAATTAGGGTAATTCCGATTGAACTAGATCGCGGATCGATTCGGCTGCCCGGCGCGCAGCAATGCGAGGAGGTATTCAGTCATGTCAGTGGATCGGTTATTAGCACGGGAATGTTTGTTCGGGATATGCGCGACCGATGACCGTGTGTGCGCTGTACTGGGATACACATACAGTATACCACCTCCTCGGTGGCGTGCGGCCCTGATACTAGCGCTCTCTCACTGCCAGGGAAAGTTGCTTGGAGGGGCTCGCTTTGGGCCAGGTCCGGGTGGAATACTCGCGTTTGCCACATTTATTCGGCAAACCAACCATCCTTTATTCCTTATATCGGCTATTCAATTTAAAAAAATACTATTTGTTACCCGAGAAAACTCATTGGATGTAACTTGTCAAGAGAAAATCTGTTTCTTCGAATCAAAAAATGGCACATAATTCAAATACAGAATATAAATCATCACAGCATCTTCAAAGACATACCCTGTGTGGATTTAATGTAAAATATATATATTGTCAATTTATCATAGGTTGGTACTTTATTACTCTTCGAGATCCGCGTCCTTATCGTACCATTACACGTATCAGTATTTCACATCAGTATTTACTGATCAGTATACTGACAATAGCCGTCAGTATTTATATGCCATTAGATCTCAGTATACTGACATCAGCAATGGTCAGGATGTCAGTCGATCTGAAGGAGAATAGGAGGAGACCGACACACGTGGGAAGCGTTTTCAGGAGGTGGCCAAAACTCTGTACTAGAATAATTCAAACTAGAGAGAAAGCTGTGATATGAAAATATTTAACAAAGAAAACTCTTGGTAACAATAAACAGAGAAATCCTTGCAATGTAAGTCAAGTTAAATGAAGATAAAAAGGTTTGGAAGGCAATATCATATTATTGAACAATGACCACGAATACGTTACTGAAAAATTATCAAAAGATAACAAGTTTTTTAAGCATATTGTTTTTTCGCACGTTATTGTAAAAAACGCTAATTTTTAAGCTTCATTTAAATAATTACAAAGATTGAATGAAATATTTTCACGCGTGTCATTAACCATTAACTGAGTTCACAAAAAACGTCCGACAAGTATTGCAGTATTACTTATGGTGATTTTTATCACAAAACCAGTTGATCGTTTACATATCGCACCAAAACCCAGCACACGCCCATCGCCACAGCAAAATAAACAAATAATTGATTAATTCGACTATTTCAGGCGCGGAACGGAATCTGGCGACGCCGACACCGACGTCCGGGCGCTACGGAACACGCATGCGTCCAATCGAGCAATCTGCCGGCCCCGAGCGCTTCCGGACATTCCCGAACCATCCCGAGCGGCCAGAGTGCAACAGAGTCGTTCCGCAACCCCTCAAGAGCCACACCAACTCCTAGCAAACTCAAACAATCCAAAAAGGGAGAAAGCAACTACTCCTTAACACTAAAATTAATTGTTTTTTATGTTAACTTTTTTACAAAGTGCCACCATTTCATGAGAAAAGCTTCGCTTTTCTGCATGCGAAATGGCCACAAAGGCTATTGTGCTACTAGCAAAGTCAAATTGAGCAAAAAGGTGCAAGCATTACCTTCCTAAAACACGAATTAACTAATTTTGACAGACCCTTTTTTATAACATGGCATTTTTTCACGGTTTTCGTGAAAAACCATCAAATTTTCCGCGTCCGGCTTTGTTACCAAACCCTTTTATAAGCTTGTTAAATCCAGCTAACAGCAAAAGCGACTCTTCATTGGTTTGTTGTGGTATAAATTAATTTATCTGCATCATACATTTTTACTACATGGTTGAAAATTGGTAGTTTTTCATATATGAGGTTAGAATTTCCCGATTGGCTTTTAGTGTTCCGAAGTTTTCCGAGTGCATCCGGAACGGGCCGAGTGGTGCACCGCTAATGGCCAATGCAAAGTTAGATCGTAAAATGCGCAAAGTCCCGAACGACCGGTGACCAATTATCCGTCGGTTCAATTATACCCCCAGTACAAACTGCTAACTATTTTAAGTGGCGGTCAGGAACACATGTTTCAGTAACGGAGTTATTTACATTTTAATGAAGTAACTCCATTTTACCGTGATATTTCAGCCTGAATTTAATACTAGTATTTAATAGTCAACTCTACATAGCGCCGTTAATCATTTAATTACATTGTTTTATAGAATACAGATAGGCGAAGAGCGAAAGCGCGGATTTTGATATATTGATGCGGAGATGTTTATGCGATGAGGATCGTTTGATGATTGATGAGGGTAGGTTGGGAAATGTAAAAATACTAACTACAAGTAAAGCGGTTCATGATATTATATAAAGTAGGTAAGTGTAGCTGAGAATTGTGTAAAGGCCCAACCATATATATTTTATTTTTTCAATGGAATGTTCTGCTCTACAGATGGTCTCTATAAAGTCCCGCTACCTTATGTGTTTACTCCCTCGTATAATTTTCAGTATTTTTTTATTAACTTATTGCATGCAGTTGGCTAACTTTCTCGGAAATAGTAGAGGTGTTCAACTGCACGGAATATAGTTGAAGAAGGCTACAACAACATACCTCAATATTAATAATCAATTTTAGCATATACTATTCTTCAATTTAAATAGCATATTTTACTCTATGATGTTCCGTTAAAATAATATGTAGGTAGATCAAATGTTTGGAAATAAATTAACTTTATAAATGAACTTTTAGAGATGCTATGTTTGGTAACTTAGCAGGGGTTCCCGGATTCATTGGGTGAAGTTTGTTCTGGTCTTGAAGAGGCTAAATAAGGGAGACCCCTTGACCACGTTAGCTTACTCTCTTGATCCATCGCTTTGCACCGCAGTGGGAGGGATGAACTCACACGTTCGTTACACCTGGATACACTGAGCGCCAGATTCCTACCTACCCTCATCTTTTTTACCTTCTCAGAATGTCCTCTCATTCCTCTCCTTAATTATATATTAATAAAAACCCTCCACACAACATCCTCAAAGATAACACAGTCCCTTAAGAAAATTATTTACTATGTTGAAAAAGATAAAAAAAAAAAGTGACCGCAGAAGAGTTTTTTGTTTACATCCTTGGGAGAGGATAAAACATGTACCTACTGTAAGATAGTTTTAAAAATATTCAAATGCTGTGCAAGTTCTAGTCGTGTTCTTTTAATATCCAAGTACTGTTAATGAAATAATAGCAGAACGAATAGAACTTTAACAGAACTTAAATTATAACTTTGAAGTTTGATCAATTCTTCAAAATTTGTGAAACAACCCTTCCTAAGAAAATGCAAATAATTAACGAAAATCGCAACATTCGGTTGTTATTTTTTTTGTATGTAGCTGCTTTGATTCCATTTTATGATATATTCAATTTTGTCAAATCCAGGAACAAATTAATATTTAGTATCTACGTATAATATTTCTTTATATTTTGTAAATACCAGAAAATCGCGTAAAAAATACGTAAATTCTCGGTATTGCTCGGAAGTTGCGAATTTCGCGTTATTCTCGTAAAATGACAAAATTCGCGTTTTTAATTTATTTTTTAGTCTCTACATTTTTTTTAAAATATTAATACAGCACAATAATCCTAATTGCTCTCGTCTGGAGCCAGTGAGACTACGGCATTCCCATTTGGGGTATGTTTTGAGGCTGAAGGTAGTGGGGAGAAGAAGGAGATGGGAAGTACCTGGCGATTAGATCTAGTCACCATACCGGTTAAAGCCAATTTAAGCAAAGTTTCAATTCTGAATGGTGGTCTTACACCAGGGCGATACTGAAAGTATCTTCCACTCTGGAACGTGCCGCAAATATTCTATATATTATTTTTAATTAATTTGACGACCGTTCGTGGTCGAGTGGTAAGACACTTGACTCCCATTCAGAAGGTCGCGGGTTCGAACCCGGCGTGCGCAAATAAATTTTATTTGATTAATTTGTGTTATTTCACAATTAATTAATAAAAATAATATATGTTATATTTGCGGCACGTTCCAGAGTGGAAGATACTCTCAGTATCGCCCTGGTGCAAGAGCACCATTCAGAATTGAAACGTTGCTTAATAATGGCTTTAGCCGTGTTTAGTGACTAGATCTGAATAGCCAGGTACTTTCCCACCTTCCCTTCCCCACTTACCTTCAGCCTCCCAACATACTCCGATTGGGTATGCCATAGTCTCGCTGGCTCCGGAAGGGAGCAGTTGGGACTCTTGTGAGGTTTCTCTATAAAAAAAATGTATAACACAAATTAATCAAATAAAATTTATTTTGCACGCTGGGTTCGAACCTGCAACCTTCGGATTGGGAGTCGAGAACCCTCGACCACGGACGAGTTATTTTATATTCGCAATAATTGCTCGAAAATTGCAAATTTCGCGTTAAAATAGCTAAATTCCCCTTTTTGGCGTAAAAATTCGCATTATCACAGACGCCGAATTTTCAGTTCTCTGATTTATTAATAGTATTGCACCGCTAAGATATTACCGCATTATTAAAAAAATACATAAAATATCGCGAATTTCGTCAAAAATAACACGAAATAATGGTTTTCATGGCCCATCTTACTCATTTCTATATTCTGTGTGAGAACGTCTCAAGACGGTCCAGCCCATATAATAAACAGCAGGTTGATACAAACATTACTTATTTTATTACTTTTCGTGGGTACAAACATTGTTCCGAGTTATAAACCGTGTTAGCAAAATCAAGTTCCTTCCCTTCATAATAATATATATTATTCATAGACCATAAACAATTTCAATTTTCCAGGGCATAGACACGTATTCCGGAAAATCAAATTACTGGAAGGTTCCCTTTCCGCTAGAACTGCGAGAGAAAACGATTTGACGTTATGTTACGTTAGGTTACGCTAAACTAATCACTTTCGTCACGTTAAAGCAAGGCTTTCCAAACTTGGATGTGGAATAATAAAGTCGTTCGTTTGAGTACTACAGTGTTAGTGTGAGAGAGCAATAGACAATGCTATATATACGGTATCGCGTAATCACTCATTCTCTTTCTAACTAAAAGAGTATTCAACTTATGCCAACTATGTACGTATTTGTATGAGTTTATTTGCCTTTTTTTCTTACCATACTTGAATAGTATACTTAATTTAAAAAAAAAAACAACAGATTTTATATTATTTTTATTCATAGTACTTCAGTTAACAACCCCTCTGTAAATTGCCATGTCAGCACAGGCGTTTAACACCTAGTGGATGGGCAATACGTAATTACTTAATTTATATGTAATATTGAGATAATTAAATAAATAAAATATGTCATAATAATTTTCTTAATTTCTCTTGTTTTTGCAATATTTTATTATTTACTTTTACACATGATATTATATAATTGAACTAAAATTCCCTCACCTAACACAAGAGCCTCGTCTCATTATGGTGAGGAAAAGCTGTTCTTATATATCTGTATAACATGTAAAAATTGTATATTTATTGTAAAAAAAAAACTTCTTTCTTTATTCTCCAAAAAAAATACAAATACATATAGATAGTAAGGGCATTTTTATTATATTTTACGTTAACGAATAAACTTTCAATAACGATTTAAAATATATCTTTTTTGATTTACCACGAAAATTACATGTTCGTTTTTATTCGTGAATTCGGCGGCTTTGGCGTCATGCTGAGCAACCTTGATGACAAACGTCTCATCAAATAGTGACGCTCTATATGTCATAAATTCAATTTGAACCTCCAAAACCTCCATTTATTGGGTATCAAAACCCCTGCCTTAGGTCGCCCAAAGTTGTTCGCTACGTTTGGTGATGCAGCAGGGGTGCTCGGATTCATGGTATGAGGTTTATCAAGGTCTTTGCGTTTGCTCAACTACTACATAACGGGCCGGATCGGGAAAAGCTTGTTGAGGGATACACAAAAATTACACATTTTTAGTAAATGATAAAAAATTTAAATTGTTGGGTTGGTGTAGGGTCTGAAGATGATTTTGCGCAAGCAAACCACTTCAGTCGCTGCGACTTAAGAGGGTATAACCAGAGAACACCGTTTTTTTTTCATTTATAAGTCAAATTCTTGACGTATTGACTCTTTTTTACAACAACAACAAAAAATTGATTTCTAAAGATGTTTATTTTATTTGGTAAAGATATGTTTTAAATTTTGAAAAACCGAGTTAGTTTTTAACATACCTAATAAGGTTATACTGTTGATCGTTGGCAGATTTGTTAAAATTACTAACGAAATATTGTATTATACAACACACATTTCAAATCATACAGTAAAATAAATCAATGCATAATTTAGAAAAGACACTTTCCAGAATTTTAATTTTAGTTCAATTAAAATCATTAAAAAATAAATTCGAGAACGTGTTTTGTGACGAAAATACCATAGTTTGTCTATTTATTTAAGGTCTTACTTACAAACTAAAATATTTAAATTTTTTACATGCTTATTTTGCTTAGACATTATTGAAATATCATAAATACTGATGATCAAAAAATAAACAAAATTTTAAAAATGTACCATCAAGCGTTTGAACATTTTTATTGATTACTTGATTGTAGGTAGGTATATATTAAAGCAAATTTTTTAATGAAATAAAGTCGATATTGAGTTATTACTTAAACTTTTGTGTGCGGAGAATAACCAATCTTACTCATCAGAACCGCCCTGTACAATTGCAAGGGCACGATCGCAAGTTGAAATTTGAATTCGCGGCCGCTGGTTAATGGGCCTGAAGCGTTATAAGAGGTTTTGTAAATACGAGACTCAGCTCCAAAATATATACACTGTTACGGGGTTTCTCTGGTCGCCAATTGTCAGCTCCAGCTACCCCAAAACAAGCCCCAAAGCCAGCTCAAACGGGAGCAAAGGGCACCCTCAATCTCAGGCGTGGGTTGCAACAGCTTGCTTCCAGAACTCTTTCCTCCTCGATCACCTGGGGAACCAATACTCTACGAGGTTCTCCTGCCGGAGCAGAGTGACAACAAGATATGTTTAAATAGATTCATGTATTGACAATTCAGAACACAGTATACAGGTTATTTCAGTACAGGGCTATACAAGAATGCATGTTACACAAACCTAGCTAAAGTGTTTACACCTCGTGGTCTCTGCATCGAAACTCTCTGAGTTATGGTTTTACGCGGGACCCTATCGTATTTTTACAGACACATTGAAAGAATGGGAAATCTGGTGTTCAGCTTACATGTGTGGGGGCGAAGGTCTCCGCTTCCAGCACGTTCGGCAGTCTTCCTGGGGTCCGCGAACCATTATAACACCGATGTTTGACAAAACCGATTCTACATTCCAATGCGGACTAATAGTAACATCGTGGCTTAGAAATCAATTCGGCTCATTTTGCGGGAGCCCGAAACAGAGCGTGGTTCTCGACCGTGTTTACGTGCGTCTGAGCCAGAGAGCAACCTTCAACTCGTGTGCGTGCGTCCGAGGCCGGGTGCAGCTTTCGACTGCCGGCCGGGATGCCGCGGGGAGTAGGAGTAGGGGATGCAGGAAACGGTGGGGAACGGGACCGTTGTGACAAGTTCCAACCGGACTGTTGCTAGGTATGATCCCACTAACTATAGGGCGTTCCATAACAACACCTATGAAATTGGCGTTTTGCCGTACTGGCAACTTTGATCTCAAATATCTTCTCTTTGGTTAGGAATTCCAAATTCAAATTTATACAGCTATTTTCTCATGTATTTGTGTTTCGAAAATTATAATTCATTTGTTTTTTCCTTAATTGTTTTTTTTTTCTTTGCGTCACTTAGTTTACAAAATGGAAAACTTGAAATATCGCGTTATTTACGAGTACGAATTCCACAGTGGCACCAGTGCTGCAGAAACGGCTCGAAGGATTAATGATATGTATGGCAAACGGTGCCGCAAAAGAAAACACAGTGCGTTTTTGGTTCCAACGTTTTCGTTCTGGAAATTTCGACCTGCAGAACAAGCCCCGTGGACGGCCGGAGACCAAAGTTGATAATGAAGAATTGAAGGCTATCGTGGAAGCGGATCCATCGCAAACAACGTCCTAGTTAGCTGCAGGCTGCGGTGTTAGTGATAAAACTGTTTTAATCCACTTGAAGCAAATTGGGAACGTGAAAAAGCTTGAAAGGTGGGTATCTCACGAATTGAGTGAAGCAAATCAACAAACGCGCGCTGACTGCTGCGTTGCATTACTCAACCGGCACAATAATGAAGGGATTTTAATTCGAATGAACCTGTGATGAAAAGTGGATCCTGTACGATAATTGGAAGAGCTCATCGCAATGGCTGAATCCTGCCGAACCAGCCAAACCATGCCCCAAGCGAAAATTGACTCCAAAAAAGTTACTTGTAAACTAAGTGACGCAAAGAAAAAAAACAATTAAGGAAAAAACAAATGAATTGTAATTTTCAAAACACAAATACATGAGTAAATAGCTGTATAAATTTGAATTTTGAATTCCTAACCAAAGAGAAGACATTTGAGATCAAAGTTGCCAGTACGGCAAAACGCCAATTTCATGGGTAAGGACCTAATATATATATTTATTTTTTTATGTAAAGAATGGTTCGAAAAAAAGTTTTTATAAGTTCCTTATGTGATCTAGATCCGCTAATTTCTCGCTTGTACCTATAATTTCCGGACACCGTGAATAATATCAATATTTATTCTGAACCACCCACATAAAAAAACATTTGTCTACCAACTGGCCCCTGTTAAAATAAACCCTGCAGAATTGCACGAGCGATAAAAGTGAAAACATTTCTCCACGGTTTTACGACGGTATAAATATTTTATTGTGCTCGGCCGTCGGTCGGCAGTAAAACGTCGATAATCGTCCGACAGAATACCGAAAATACTGCTTTCAAAATACTCAGTCACCGTGATACTGTGTCGGATGTCCACGGCATACACTATTCATAAAACATTCTACACGGGGTTGGTTGGGACGCTTTTGTGGTATGTGGGTAATGTAGCCTCTCTTGACCACAGACAAAACCTTACAACACACTAACGTCACTAGCGGAAAACCGTCGTATTTACCAAAAACAATAGTTACGTTGAATGGGACTCAATTCTCCGATCCAGATCGCTCGCAATCGCCTTCGAAAGCACGTACACATTGGTCGACTTAGTTATTCTCGAGTTGCCAAACGTCAAAAGTCATTCCAATCGAAAGAGCGGATCAAACCATTCGATCCGACAAAACTCAAAATCTATTATTGGATCCTAAACTTTATATATATATATATATATATATATATATATATATATATATATATATATATATATATATATATATGTATGTATATTTTACAAAGTTGTTTTAAGGTTTCATATAATGGCTGATTTACCGGCGATGTTGCCTGCAATACGTAATGTAGAGCACGCTGAATCAGAAGCTTTGAGACCAACAAGAACGTTTGGTCGGAGGGTAGATAGTTTTAACATGAAAATTAACTTCCTGTTTAATCTGTTGCAATGTCAGTTTGCATGTGTTAGCAGCATTAAATTTCTTTCCCGCGGGTCGTTTTTCAGCTGTTTTTGGTTTTGAGTAATATACCGCCAGCCATTTCAAAGAAAGTGAGGTCATACTTTCAAATTCACACCGTACGTCAAAACATCAGAAACATATTCACAATACAATATATTGTTTTGTTACGAGTACTGCAACTATATTTATCATGTTGTGCTTAAACACTGTACACAATCAATTGTAAAAAAATCATGTAATAAATAATTTAACCCTTCGACATTACATACTTATAAATGAAATATTCGACAAATTTCGTCCTGATGTCGGATAATTTTTCGTTTGCAGATGGCTCATAACGAATAACTTTTGATCGCTGTGGAGAATTGAGTCCCAAACCAAATGGTCTTAAGTTACTAAATTCTTGAACATTATTGGGAAGGCCCAAATAAACTAGTATACCATCTATACCTGGTTATATCTGTTATATCCTGGTACTATCCCTGGTTGTATCCGTCAGCAAGGCCCTATTTAAGATCTGTAGAACCACTGTAACCAGTGATGCAGGCCCTGCTTTTTTAAATCAACCTGCAAAAATAGCATTTCAAAGCAATTTTCTAATTAAACATCTGAAAAGAATCATTATACAACATTATTCAAAAGTTAAAAACGTAACGTTATTTATTGTTATTTAATTACTTATGTTATTGAAAAGAAGCATTATTCAAAAGTATATAAATAAAAATAATTGAAAATCATTACAGTCAACACGAGTTTTTAACATTGTCCTGAACAACAATATTAAAAAGAACGCAAATTCGTGTTTTATGTCTCTGTTCCCAGATAATAAATTATGTAAAAAAAATTGCACTTCACACCTTCTTAGCGTATTTCGGTACATATTTAAACTGTATATTTATAATGTATATGTTTCTTTTTTCTTATGTTTTATATATTGTGTCATATTATATTATTTTGTATTATGAACAAAGATCGCCAATTTCACTTTCCTAAAACGGGAATTTTCTAGTTGGATAGTCAAAGTTTTCAATGTACTATAATTTTATATTGTTACATTTTTTTTATTTTGATCTTAAATTTTGAATATGTTTATTTTATTGGTCAATAATATTCAATCGGACAATTGGATATAAAAACTCAAACGTGAATTTATAAAGACAGTTGATAACGCAAATAAATAAAATAAAAATGATTTATGTACTTTTAATAAATAAATAAACATTATTATTAGTATTATTTAAAATTCACACCCCAATACTATACTCCCCAATTAAATATAGCACTACACGAAATTCACGACTTCAAAACTTCAGCCGTTTCACGATGTTAAATAAAAACACTGAAATGTGAGAGAAATGCCTCTTTCAATTAAAATTAAAAATTGCTCAAAAGTACATCGTAAGCATCAACTTCAGCAATTAAATTTCCATCCGAAATAACTCTCCAAAGCATACAATTGTACTATAATTTTAACTGAAAGAAAACCTTTGCTCGGAAAACTAAAATCTGCTTTTCATTTTAAAGGTTTTCCCGCCATATTTTGGTAACAACTCGAGAAGAAAGTTTTTTTTTTATTAATCATCAACGCCCTAATAATATCTATTACATATTTATACATTTTTTATGATTTAGTGTAAAAATATCAAGAAAATATTTAGATAACAGAAAAAAAAACAAAAATGTTTATAACAAGAGGTAGGTATAGATGTGCAATTAAATATATATCTTAATAATATAAGTAAAAGAGAAAGAAAAAAAGGAACAGATTTTGAACTGCAGATAGCATAAAATATTACATATAATAGTAATATGATGCGAGTTCTTAATACATAATTTACAAAAGTAAAATACATAACAAAGTAAAGATAAAAACATTAGAAAACAATTGTATAATCGTAAGAACTTCATTTAGTTTTATGAATTTAAATTCATAAAACCAAATGTTTTGTTATTATAAGCAATAATTATTAGCCTGAAACACTCATCCACATTGAAAAACCTTCCGAGAAAACATACATGCCGCCGACGGACTCGAACCCGTGCCCTTCTGTTTGCCGATCAGGAGTGCTAGCACAATGAAATCGATAACTTTACAATATCGAATAGACATAGGCAACTACCGATAATATTATACCGACTGACATTGGGTAGATAAAGGTTTGGTAAAACACGCTAGCAACACTGGAAAGATTTTCTATATTGTCTATGTACATAAAACGTCAAACATATTGTGTCAAATGTCAAATTATTTTATTCAAACCTTAGCGGTTAGTATACATTAACAACAAAATGAAAATCATCAAATTTCCGTTTTGATATATTTTAAAGATCGATTTAGATACATAACAAACACAGAATATTTGAAGTGAGCATAATAAACAACGATTCTGACAATCGGCTAGCACGAACGGGCAATAGGCAACGAACGATTCTCCAACTGTTTTCACATTTATTGGAGTTTTTTTTTTATTTACAAAAGATTTGAAATTATTATTCTTTTTTCTCATGGAATTTCGTTGAGATGGACAAATACGTAACGGCAGGTTATATTCACCACAAATATATTTTATCATTTTTCTTGTTTTTTGTTTGAGCAAACATTACAGCTTTTTGTTTATTATCCGTTGCGGGTATAGGTCACGGCATATGTTTAGCCAGCATTTTGGCAGATAACCGTAATGTAACATCTTGTGACGCACGTGGACCAACTTCAGGGTGCGACGAAATATGATATTTTTCTAATAATTGTCTTATAACATATACTTAATTGATAATCAGGAAAACTAATATCTTTTGAACTAACGGTTTTGGGCATTATGTATGAATTCGGTAAATTTTAATATGTAGGATGAAAGAAAACTTTTTTGTACCACTTAATTGATTTTCGTAGGGCATTTACACTAGTTATATCCGATTTATCTCTTAAGCCCATATTTTTGTTATAATCTTCGATACAATTTGGATTTGAAATTATTTCTCCTCTTCTAAAATTTATTTTTGTTAAGCGTTGTTAAAATACGCATTTATCCTTTGTCGTGCCATTTTAATACTATCAGTTAACCAAAATAATGTGAGGCAATTTACCCCTTCTTCGATTTATTGAATTTTGATATGTGTTAACGGTTGTTTCGAACTGTTCCACATACGTAGGTTTGGTGGTCATGCAGAAATTTAAATGATATTGTATTAGTGTACCAATTATCTACATACAATTTGTGGCCTTTACCTACGTAGTCTTTTAACAGAGTGGTGACAATAACTCCGGAAGCCCCAAGACATTGTTCGTCAGTAACATCCGTCACTTCACCACAATAAATAATTACATCTAAAATATATCCGTCTGCACGTTGCACAAAACAAATATTTTTATTCCAAATCGTTGGCGTTTGGATGGAATATACTCCTTAAACTTAAGACATCCTTTGAACTCTATAATGCTCTCGTCAAGCATAGATTTTCATACGGCACCACTGAGTCCTTAAAAATTTATCCAGTGTAATTGACAAGAACACAAATTTCATTTAATTTTTCTCCAGCAATTTGAGTAGCAGGATCTGACACATGCGTACAAAACTAAATGTAAAAATAGAAGAGCAAACTTTCAATTCAGGTATAAAAACACAAATCCACATTTCAAAAACATTAAAATAAACTTTTAGAACCACTCCACTTACAATGAGCTAACGCGTCATTTCTACAGACTCGACCAAAGTGGACTCGACAATAAAAGCGCGGGATTTTGAAACAAAATGGGCGAAGAAAAATGCATTCCTTTTTTGGATGCTGCTTTGAGTAGTGTTAACAATATAAATAATCAACTTTTTTGGGTGATCTCGCTAATAAATAGTTCATTATATTTTACGAAGTAATATTTAGCCCCATATACAGTTAGATCTTTGAAATATCATCCTTCGAACATTTACACCCGTGATTTGCATCTTCCGTTGTATTATACCGTTCCGACGTTTATATCGAATGTCCTAGCACGCTTTCACCGTTGCTAAAGAAACCGATATCGGAAGGAAAAAAATACTAAGTCGGTATAAGATGGCAACACTGGCACCTTTTTGATGAATTAACGTTACTAAATTTCAAATGAGCTATTTAAAAATTAAAAAATACTAATAAATTGACAATTTCGAATAGAAATACTAACTTTAATATACATCGGCGCTTCGCATTTACTTTTTGCGATTAGACGGGAGTTAAATAATTGATACGATCCAAAGACATATTTTATCAAAGTTCGTATCTCGAAGCAAAATGAATAAATTGATCTCGTCTTAAATGAATGCATGTAAGTTTATGGGTCGCATATACGATTTCTTTAAATACTAGGAGGTTTTTAGGTTAACCTCCATTAATTAATAAGTCAGTTAACTTGCATAACGAACGACATTATTTAAATAAAACTGCATATTGATATCTTATCTGACACTACGGAAGCCGCGCTAAAATCAGTGACCTTTATCTACCGACTAACGGAATAATCTTTTCACTGTGCTCGCAATTATTGCTAACTGACCATAGACAACGAATTTAATGAATTTCATATCTATACTTGGGTTTTATCGATGGACCATGCTAGGGTCACAGCCAAGATCGCATACGATTTGGCGAGCTTTTGTCAATCGTCGGTTGGATTATGTCTTATCAATAGGTGACTGTGCTAGCACATATTGATAAGTGACCAAAGATGACGGATTTTTGTCAATGTAGTATAGATATAGGGTTATATCGATGGACCATGCTAGCACCCCAGGTGCTCTAATCCACTGAACTACGGCAGCTTATCTCTTACCCGCCAAATGATTCAATATATACTAGAGTTTCATTCAACATTTATTACATTTTTTTCACCTGCAAACAACCAACCTTTTTTTTATATGAGAAAGGCATTGTAAGTGCTAAATTTCTCACTGGGTGGCGTCGAGGCATATGATGTCTACATTTTTTGGTGAAATACTTTTAATTCGTCAAATATTCATTATATTTTTTTTAAATTGATAAACTAATGTTTAAGACAAGATTTTTTATGCATAGCACAAAGGGTAACAATTATTATAAGCAATAATTATTAACCTGAAACACCAATCCATATTGAAAAAACCTCCCGAGAATAGATCTTTTCTTAAACATTAGTTTCTCAATTTTTTATGCATAGCACAAAGGGTAACAATTATTATAAGCAATAATTATCAACCTGAAACACTAATCCATATCAATTTAAAAATAATAACAAATGTTTTATACTAACATCATTCAAAATTACAGATTTATAGAAATAATGTAAATTGGATACACTATCAAGTAAAGTACAAATTTAATGAGTTCGATATGTTTATGATAAAATATCATAATAACGAGAATACAGAAAATAAGTAGGAAATACAGGTTGTTAAAGTAATCATTATGGTAAGGATAAACATGAAAAGATATAGTACAGTTTATGTTAATTTATGGCCCTATATAGTAGGTGTATTGTAGAATAGAGTAGCTAAATTGAAATATCATAAATTAATCGTGTATTTCATATTAACTTTATCAGGGTATCGTTAGGGATAACTGAATTATTGTTTTAATAATACGCACCATCCTACAAATTACTCAACAATCAACCCATAACATCAAGCGACTTTACAATCAAGACATCCACAACCACGATACTCGTAATAACAATAAAATCCGCGTTTCTCAAACACACACTACAAAATATGGGATAAAATCACTGAACTATTTTGTCTACAATCTATAAATTCGCTTCCAGATATGTTCAAAAACATCCAGCAACATAAAATAAAAAGTTGGTACATTTAAAAATGAAAATATGTAATTTTCTTCTCATGTTTTGTTCTGTTTGTCTCTTTTCCCTTAATTAGTGATCATCCATATTTGTATTAGCCTGTTTTTTTCTTTCTTTACTTTTTTTCTCTTGTTATTTGTTTTACTAAACCTGTATTTTATTTTTTTATGTTGTACAGAATGTTAAACTTATATTTTTGCCATCAAAATAACTTTGTAAAATTGTACATACTACCTCATACCTACGAAATGAGTTTTGTAACTCATCACCATCAGGATTGCTCTAGCAAGAAATAAAAACAGTAAAAAAATATAATATATAAAAATTAAAGCGATAACCCCACCGGGCCATTACAAATTGAAAGGGACATTATATTGGGAATATCAATTGCCCAAATATCACAAGTGAGCTATAAAACTGGCCATAAATCACCGGTGTTCGTTATCTGTTATCCGCTTTCAATGGGAATAATGTCATGTCATAACTAACAGATGATCCCTGCCACGTGACCAGACATCATCGTCATCATCGGGATTTAACAAACGTTCAAGTCGGCAGAAGGATCAAGGTCACAAGGACCAATACCCTGTAATGTTCATTATACTTCCAATTTCTGACATTTTCCATACCTTTTGATGCAAACATGCTACACTAGCGCCTTTTTTATATGAATACTGCACAAGAGTCCCAACTGCTCCCGTCTGGAGCCAGTGAGACTATGGCATTCCCAAAGGGGTGTGTTGTGAGGCTGAAGGTTGTGGAGAAGGGAAGGAGATTGGGAAGAGAAAGGTGGGGAAGTACCTGGCTATTCAGATCTGGTCACCAAACACGGTTAAAGCCATTTCAAGCGACGTTTCAATTCTGAATAATGGCGATACTGAGAGTATATTCTACTCTGTGCAACGTGCCGCAAATATACTATACATTATATTTAATTAATTGATTGTGAAATCACAAAAATTAAACAAATAAAATTTATTTGCGCACGCCGGGTTCGAACCCGCAACCTTCGGATTGGGAGTCGAGAGCCTTACCCCTCGATCTCGCCGGCCGTCAACTACAACACTAGCGCCTCCTGGCGGCGAGAGTTGTGTGAGTTTTCTATCATTTTAAGTTAAAGAGTTAGAAGTTAAGTCACCCTCTCAGAAGCTGGGCGTACCGTATAGGACCCGCAGATACTTTAATAGTGCACAACTGCTAACCTGTACAAATTGTGTTTGTGTTGTGGTGGTCAGTTATCTATAGAGTGCATTAACATATATTATGAACTATAAAATAATGTGAAAAAATATAAAGTAATATAAATTAACATAATATGAAAGAATATTAAAGAATACAAAATTGACTCACAACATTTTCCAATAATAGCAATAATCGACAAAAAAAAATGTGAGTACCGTGTCCTAAATGTTCCGTGATCTAAGGACTATTATATATACTACCTATACGACTACCACGCTAGGAACATGTTTGTGTTGTGGGGGTCAGTTATCTATAGAGTGCATTAACATATATTATGAACTATAAAAGAATGTGAAAAAATATAAAGTAATATAAATTAACATAACATGAAAGAATATTAAAGAATACAAAATTGACTCCCAACATTTTCCAATAATGGCAATAATCGACAAAAAAAAAATTGTGAGTACCATGTCCTAAATGTTCCGTGATCTAAGGACTATTATACTCGGGCACACCGATAAAAGCATAGAATTGTGCTGTGAGCGTGTCTGGTGTTCAGGAAATAAGGTCAATTTTCCTATATTTCGTGTAAATTTGTCACATTTCCAAATATATAGGCATTGTTTGTTGAATAGGTAATCAATTTTATCGGCACGTCTTACGTATTGGTGAGGTTCTAGAAAAATTCACCTAACGCAATAAACCGCGGGAAAATTTTAACGCCCACTATAAATGAATGTTGGAATGGTGCCAAAGACTGTTTATAATTATATATTTTGTATTACATAAATAGTAACGACTTAATCGAACCTAACCTATCCTAACTTATCCGTTTTATTAAATTTATTTCTTTAAGAGCGATGAACTTTTAAGTGTTATGTTTGCCTTATCTACAGACAGAAATTAATCATTGTATTGGGTTTCTTCAAGAATAAAAGGTCCTTGTTACCCTCACGACCGACTATAATTTTCGAGCAATTGAATCTGAGAGTTTGAGTTGTCGTCGACCGGATGTACTGCAGGCGCGGTCCCTTCATACATACTTGTGGATGCTGCGCTTCCCTTTCTTTCAAGGCCTATAATAAATATAATAATAATTATCATTTATTTATTCCGAATTAAAAAAAGATTTGAGCTTATTTTTTTGTAGCCGTAAACAGCATTAAATACCGCAATTTAACTTCACCGTCCCAATCTCAGAGACTAACCACAACAAAACGCGGCGCGCGGTGCGAGTCGAAATATTATACCTACATATTATAATAACATTCTCAATGCTCGAAAGTCGCCTAAACACACCAATGCACACCAATACCAGCAACAGTGGATTCTCTGCTTCGTTCCGTGTCCAAGAAGCTGGAAGAACTTTGATATTCGCACATGCGCATTGAGTCCTGCAAGCCTAAGCTTGTTTGAAGCCGTATACGTTTTCGATAAGAGCATCCAACGCACAGAAAACGACTGTACAGAATAGCATAGCCGAAGCGAATTGTTTGTGCGATCATTTTTGACAGTTTGGCTTAGTTTGGCTTGAATAACTGAAACCGATTGATGCGTTGAATATGTTTTGAATACTTATTTAATTAATTTAAATTTGGAATTGATGTAAAGCGTGAAGGATTTATAGGTCTAATCTGATATAGGTACTATTTTTATTAGTAATTGCATCTTGTTCGTGGGCTCGTCTATAGATTTTTATATTTGATAGTAGTTATGTATGTACTTCAGCATCCCTTATTCAAAAAGTCACCGTACTGTACTGTACATGTACTGCCAGGGTGAATCTACTCTAACTGCTCGATATTTGTCGGAACTTGACATTAGCTCTAAGCCTAACAACATCTATCAAAACAACTTAAACTACGTGTCAACAAGTTCAAGAACTCCTACGTACAAACTCCTTTTCGGTAATAGTTTTATTGTACATTGTGGAAAATTAAATTCTTTAGAAAATGATCGTAAAATATTGAAATAATCGTGCTTGAGCTTCGCAAAATAAAATAAAACACGGTGATGTTTTTTATTGAATAAATCAAAACCTAAATATGGTAATTTATATAACCTTAAATCTACATAAAGAGTGTTATAGTTAGTTGACTGATTCCGAATTTTACACGACGTAGTTTTATTTTCCAAAAAGCTTTTGATAAAGTTAACCACTCCATCTTACTTAAAAAACTTGAACAAATAGGAATACATGGAGACCTATATCGCTGGGTGAAATCATATTTATATAACAGAACTCAATTAGTTCTTATTAATGGATTCAAATCATCCCCTATATTTGTAACTTCTGGTGTACCACAGGGTTCAAATCTTGGCCCACTGCTTTTTCTTATATTCATAAATGACCTTGGTTTGAAATTAAAATGTGATTACGCCTTTTTCGCCGATGATCTTAAAATTTTTCGTAAAATTAAGTCTGTTTCCGATCATCAACTGATTCAAAATGACCTCGACACGCTCAATAACTGGTGTACTGTCAACGATATGCACTTAAATGTCGAAAAATGTTACATTTTAAACTTCATTAGAAATCGAATTATAAAAGATTTTTCCTATGTCATTAATTACAGACCGATCTCTAAGTTAAATGTAATGGGTAAACTTTTTGAAAAAATTGTTTTTGACATCATTTTTCCATGTATACGACCACACATCATTTCAAATCAACACGGCTTTATCACCAAAAAATCAACAGAAACCAATCTATGTGAGTTTGTTGATACAGTCCTTGTTGCTATGGATAATGGATATCAAGTCGATGTAGTCTACACAGACTACTCCAAAGCCTTTGATAAAATCCCACACAGCATCTTGATAGAGAAAGTCGAAGCAATGGGTATACATGGTGACCTCCTTCGTTGGTTAGCCTCTTATCTCAACAATCGTACGCAAGCTGTAACTGTACAAGGGTTCTGCTCTAGTTTCGTCCCCGTAACCTCAGGAGTTCCCCAAGGATCTCACCTTGGTCCCCTCTTATTTAATATTTTTATGAATGATGTTAACAAAATTATCCGCAACTCTCAGTTGTACCTATATGCGGACGACAAAAAGATTGTCAAAATCATTAAGTCTGAGATGGATTGTATAGAGCTCCAGAATGACCTGGACTCTCTGGTTAATGTGTATTGTCTAGAAAATCGCCTCCTTTTGAATGCAGATAAATGTAGCGTCATATCTTATTCTCGAAAGAAACACACAGTATTGTATCCATACACAATTAAGAACAATATTTTAAACAGGGTAAATGTAGTAAGGGATCTTGGAGTTCTATTAGACAGTAAGCTTCTTTTTCAATCTCACGTCGAGCATATCACGTCGAAGGCTTTGAAAATGTTGGGATTTATACTTAGAGTAAGTTCAGCTTTCAAAAATCCACAAACATTTAAAATTCTCTACATATCCTATGTCAGAAGCCACCTAGAGTACGCTTCAACTGTGTGGAACCCCCATTGTTCTACATATAAAGCAAATCTAGAAAGAGTTCAGAAAAAGTTTGTCAATTATGTCTCTTTTCGCGTACGAAATTATGTAAACTATGTCCCCGTAAACCTTAAATCTCTTGATCAACGCCGAGACACCAGAGACCTATTAATGCTCTATAAGATAATTCATAACTATATTGACAGCCCATACTTACTACAAAATATTCATTTTAGATGTCCAAAAAGAGTTACTCGATCTATGGATACCTTTTATATTCCTAAGAGCAAAACGAATTACCTTGAAAATGTATTTATAAGAAGAAGCTGTAGCACATTTAATAGATTATGCCCAAACATCGATGTGTTAAACACGAACCTTGCTAAATTCACAACATTCATAAAAAAATGACATTCCATCGAATGCCATATGTTTAACCAAAAACTTAATTTCATTGATTTTTTTATTTTTTTTAATTAATTCCTCACATTTTCTCGTTTACTTTTAGTAGTTTGTATTTTAATGAAATCTTTTCCTCAAAGATATTATTGATATCCTTTAAAATTTAAGTGTAAACCTTAGAAATGTGTATATATTTTATGTATCACTTTGTAAATTGAAGATGCACTTAATCAGAATTGTTTGTATTAGGTATATTGTTGCATTTTTTTTTTTATTATGGTCCTATATTTAAATGTCGTTATTTTATTGGTCAATGACATAAACATATTATTCACTGTCATATTTAAATGTATAGACTGTTTATAACGCAAATAAATAAAAATTTTAAAAAAAATAATAATATTATTCTCAATAAAGTGTCTTCAATAAGAGATCTAGGAATTATTCGCAGAATATGTAAACCTTTCAAAGATCCCCAATCAATTCTGACCCTTTACAATGCCTTAATTAGAAGTAAACTTGAATATGGAAGCACTATTTGGAATCCACATTACTGCAAATATGAAAACATTGTAGAGTCAGTCCAAAAAAAATGCTAAGAATGTTGTCCTTTAAATGTGGACTACATGACCATCTTAGATCATACGACGTACGTCGTGATTACTTCAAGATTGATACACTTAAAACTAGAAGGCAATTGACTGATCTAATATGTTTACATAAAATCATCCACGGCCATCTTGATACTACACTATGTCTTAGCAATATTGAAATAAATGTCCCCAATTCCCATTGTTTAAGACGTCATAACATTTTTCACCTGAATACATTTAAAAATAATATCGCTCACTTTAGCCCTCTGACCCAGATGTGTGGACTATATAAGAAGATAGAGTGTGCTGAAGTAGATATTTTTGTCGATAATTTGTACGGATTCAGAAAAAAAGTTCTGGCGCTGTTAAAAAATATGCTAAACTAATTAAATTGTGTCATTTGTCTCTCTATGCATGCCTCTCGTGTTTCATATGTCTCTAGCCTCTCATTGTAATATATGTTACTTGAGTGAGCTTGTATATAATTTTGTATTTTTTTATTGGTGATGTTTCTGTTTTTCTAATTGTTTGTATCTGTATTTAATTGTATGTAATTGTAGATTTTTTGTAATTGTATATCCCTATTTGTACAACAACTGGATTGTTCTCATGTAAGTGCGAACATCTGTAAAAACCCAGTATAAATAAATAAATAAATAAATAAGTAGCGCATAGCCTTAATACCTGGCGATTATTTGTACCAAATTATGTCAGAAAAAAAACGCTCTTAAAATCATATATTTTTTATATTGATAATAAATTTACCGGATACCAATTGGCGTCATCAATTTTCTTCAAATCGGGGTAGATCACACTCCTAGGAATTTAGTGTTCAGTGCTTACCCTCCTACGCAACTTTCATTGGAAGAGGCCCATATTGTAATATTGATTTATTCCGAGTATTGGACAAGAATATGATAATCCTCTCATAAAAAAACTCCACCCGGGGTTACCCGGCAATAATAGATATAAGATGTAAATTTTTATAACTAAATAAAATTTACTTTAAAAAAATATATATATATATATATTGTTGACTTAAACCGACATTGAAAATTATCAATTACCAAATTCTTATAAGTAAATTTTTCGCCGAAAACAATCACTGTTTGCGTTTAGCATCTGAAACATTTCTAAAATTAGTTTTAAACTGTCTCCGTGGCCAAGTGGTTAACACCTTCATCTACGAGTCCAGGGGGCCTAGTCTCGATCTTTCGGTTTCACAAACAAGCACGTTTGCCGTTTAACCTTTCTTGACGGTGCTGTCAACTAAACGGTCACGGTTTGTATTTACTGAAATATCTTTGTATATATACTAAACATAGAGTTAACATTTTAGGTATTCCTCCACAATACATTTATGTATTGGATTAAATAAATACATTACACTAATATTTACAGAGTGCACAGCATCGGAGCGCGAGAAAGTTTTTAGCACGGTCAGAGGAGGGTTAATACGGATTCGTGACGTAGCTAGGGCGCTGTGAGAGATATAGACTAGGCCCCCAGGGGTGAATTTGAAACCCGGCGTGCGGGAAAGATTTTTTTTATCTACGTATTTTATTTCACTTATAATAATTATTATATAATATATGTAGTTTTAAAGTGTCTCAGTGTCATTAGAAATATTACATGGCAGACAAATGTCGGACATTTGGGTCTAATACCCGAACAGGTACGAAGATAGCCGATTATATCCGATCTACGGGCGGGTATCTTTAGTGAGCGGTTCCTGTTGGGAAGATTGCTTTCGTCGAAGTAGACTAGGATTTTCATTTCGACCCCTTTTAGACGTAAGCAGTCATGATTAGGTATGTTCATTTCCCTTCTACAATTATTTAGTCATATGAATTTAAATTTTTAACCGAATTCTTCATTTTAAAATCTGCACAAATTATTATCCCACGTTTGCACACATAAGGTCAGAACCTTTGCCCAGATTATAGTAGTATAATGGCCTAGTATCGTAGAGACACATTTCTATATTTTTTCGAAAATCGAAGTACCGAAAAATAATGTTAAATCTTTATTAGTTTTACATTGTTTTTTCCCTTAATAATTGTACATTTATGACACAGCCAGGAGCGGCTCATAGTCGGCGTTTATGACGTACAGGCAGTGGCGGATTATCCATAAGGCAAACTAGGCACGTGCCTAGGGGCGCGAGGTTACAAAGAGGCGCCCCTAGGATTAAAAAAATAATCATAAAATTAATTGTGTAAGTAAGCAACTACTTACACAATATTAAAAATCTTTAATTCAATAGAGATATATAGCTTCCGAAGCATACTCCGCCTTCTTGATTATCCTACATCGCACGATTTTTATAATAGAAGTTGGTAAGATACGATAACTGAAATGGTTCCCGGGGCGGCGGTACCCAAACCGGCCTCCTAAATAATAGATTGTGATTAGTAGATACTAATTTTTAAATAAATAATTGATTACTTTAATTTTTTATTTTTCAAATATTAAGTTATAAATTGTTTTATTATCTTATTTATCCCTACTATTACTAATATTATAACTGCAAAAGTGTGTATGCGTGTGTGTATGTATAGGTATATGTTACTTCTTCATGTAAAAAACTACTGAACCGATTGTGACGAAACTTGGTATGTAAAAAAAAAGATAGCTGGAGACCCAGATTTACGCATTTTATACCAAAATAATTCCCACGCCGCCACCGCGGGGTGGGAATTATTTTGGTATAAATGATATGGCCGCTTGAGGTACGTCGATGGGGTGCTTGCCTAGGGCGCTCTCAATATTTAATCCGCCTCTGCCTACAGGAACATCCCTTATAAAAAAAATTTCAACTTCCAAGATATCCTAAAATTCTTTTGTAAATATTTATTGTTTGGGTCACGTCTTTAATATTAAGATGCATATTTTGAAGTGGTCATCTCTGCCGACTTCTCAATATAGTGGTTTAATTGTTTTATTTTCGTGTGTTACTTTTAATTCTGTGGGAACTGCTTAAAATGCCTGTTTACACAGCCGATCCAAATGTATCTAGGTTTTTGTTGTATATTTTTCCTTGTATATAGACAGTTTGATTTTTCGAGAGTAGTTATGTAGAAGAGTTAAGGCTGAGAGTAACATGTGTACCAATAGTTGAAAGATTAAGTGAAAATACACTCTTCTTCTTTTAACAGATTGGTGACCGTGTGGATCACAAGCAAAAGAAAATAGTAATATTGCAAGTAGGGGAAGAGTGTCTAAGACGGCATACATTTCTAAAAATATTTATTTTTTAAATAATTACATTGAGTATGAGGTTTTTTAGTATGACCAATTAGCGAACATAAATGTTAATAAAAAAATTAAAAAATGCTCGGTTTACATTGAAAAACATATTAAAATAAAACACTCCTCAAATATGCACATCTCACCCAAACCCAATACCCATCGATGAGATGGCAAACACTAAACCTAAGTTACAAAATTTTCAAAAATACTAACAAAATTTTAGAAGAATTGGAACATACGTCACAAATAACATGTTTTGCTGTTCTGGGAAGGCCAATGCATTCAAACCACCTTCTTGGATTCATTAGCATCGAGAGCTTTTTTCATTATTTAGGATTCATTCCAAGACTGCCTCGTAGTTTTTCGAACATATGTAGCCATATCTGTAAAAAAATGTTAAATTAATTTATGTTCAGCTAATACCTTTTTATTCGTTATAATGTTAATTCACAAAACGGTGACGTTTTTAAATTCAACAAAAAACTCTAAAAATATTTCTCATGAAATATGAGATAGATGGTTTACCACCGCCTCAAGACGTATGCCGTCTTAGCAACATGTACCATAATTAACATGTATGAATTTTTATTTGAAACTACTGCGAAAAAACGCAAAGCACTTACTCTAATATAATCACAAACTATTTGGTACATGAAGACTAACCTTATTCCATGCAGGGCCTCGGCACCAGGTCGATTCAAAACTTCACACAATATGATTTCAAAACACCTATTTTACAACAATGACGCGTGACGCTCGGCAAAACGTTGCAGACTGACTAGCTTGCACCTTACCTAACGCTCCAAACTCTGGCCAATCTGATAACAGTATTGGTGGAGCCATATTGTGGCTAGTTTTGGAAAAAAGACCACTATGCCATCTCTGCCATCTCAGACACTCTTCCTATAGTTATGTATTAGCATTCAAACGGAGAGATACATGTGTACTTAAAGTTGTGCTGTCAGAACTGAGAGAGAAATGAAGGGAAATTTTACCCTTTTTGCTCTCATCAGTTTTGGGGATCGTGTGGATTACAAGGAAAGGGAAATTAGACCTTTTGCACTTGTATTTTTGTTACTGTTTAAAATTAATTGTGTTGAAGAAAAAGAAGTGTTGTTATCCTACTGGTATCCATCTGTTGCTGGTGTTCTCGTACCAAGATAGTCAGAAACAAGGACTTTGAAACATTGAATTCGACAAGGTTATTCTTACCCCAAGAGGAAACACTCTCGGGGTAACCGTCCATTCTCCCAGCCATTAAAGTTTGTGTGGTTTGTCAGACAAAAAAGTTATCATGAATTGTAGTGTCATCCGCGTAACAATGAATTGGTGTACATGTTAAAAGGACATTGATGTGCAACAAAAACAAAGTCCGATGTTGTCCTGCTTTCTGTCGTCTTTTTGTCATGTTGTTTTTCCACTATTTTCCTGTTGTTATCCTGTTTTTGTCCTATGTTTTCATGTTGTTGACTAGTTACACCACACACAATAAAAATAACAGAGATAGGTCAAGAATCATTTTTTTTTTCATAGCGCAGTGTCGCCAATACCGTTCACCCAAACTACTGCAAATGCGTCTACGTATAGCATCGCCCGCCTTTGTTTCTACTCACACACAACTATTATTACGTAGCCGCATCGATAGGCCATGCGTTTGGTCGTAGTTCGACGACAGTCGCCACTCTTCCATGCCATGTCTCCCTGTTTTTTTTTCATGCCTGTTTTTTTATTATCTACCACTCTGAGTAGAGATAACCCTTTTTCGTGAATAAATCAAATGTTTGCTAATTGCACCATGCATATAAGGTGGGTACACACCATCAGTGGCGGCTCGTGACTTTTGGTGAGCTAGAATGCTAATATTAACAAAAATGGCATTATTGACGTCGTTGTAGCCGAAAAATATTTTTTATTTTTTTTTCTAAAATTTATTTTTTGTATGAAGATTTTCAGGAAATTTCAGTTTTGCCGTGCGCCGCACTGATTTCCTGAAAATCTTCATACAAAAAATTTTTTTTCGAAAAAAAAATAAAAAATATTTTTCGGCTACAGCGACATCAATAATGCCATTTTTGTTAATATTAGCACTCTAGCTCACCAAAAGTCACGAGCCGCCACTGCACACCATACCAGTAAGTAGGGTAGACTGGGGATGGTTGAAACAATTTTACTTTTATGTATATATTTTAAATATTATATTATTTTATATATTTTACTACGTGTAATGATGTATTTACTGATAAGGTGTTTATACTGGGTGAATTATAATCTATCTAGTTCCCAAATTATAGAATAATAATTATAGAAGTTATACAAAACAAAGCCATGAGATGTATACTGGGGAAAGGTAAATACGCAAGGATTAATCAAATGAGAGAGGAACTAAATTGGATTCCAATAAAAAAGAGACTATTATTTAATGTATTAATTTTTGTGCATAAAATTATGAAAAACCAAATGCCAAAATACTTTAAGGATGAAATTGTTTTTAATAGAGACGTTCATAACTATGAAACAAGAAATATAAACAGAATTCGATTGCCACAAATGAAGAAATCAAAATCACAGAACTGCATAATGTACAGAGGACTAAAGATGTATGATGAAATGCCTGAAACTATGAAGAATGAATGTATTTAAAAAGAAATGTTATGATTACTGTAAAAATATTTAAATTTATCAAATGAAATGTTACATTGTGCTTATTAGTTTATATTCATGTAGTATAAACTAACTCAATAATAATAAAAAAAAATAAAAAAAAAATAAAAAAATAAAAAAAAATAAAAAAATTAAATTTATTGGGTGGTTACAACTCGTACAGGTAAGCTACAATAGCAACTTAAAGAAGATGGGGAAGTTTGTTTAAATTATTCCCATAGTGTGGATGATTGAAACAATATGTGGGATGATGATGAATTATTGAAACGATCTTAATATCTTTGGCATAATTTGAGTAATTTTAATTAGTGATACAACGAATAAGAATACGAATATTCGTATTCGCCGAATAGTAGACATTTACAGAATATTTGTATTCGGTGAATAAGTATTTACGAATACGAATACTATAAAAAAAACTTTTGTACGCATCTCCGTTTGATTATACCGTGTGTCACGCACCTCTGAATCCGAACGCTATAGCCGCAACGACAAGACGCGATGGAATTCAGGAAATTCCCGATTGCAATGCCACAAACTTATCTGTGCCAGTGGTGGTGTAAGCCATGTACAGTCGCCTCGGAGAGGCTTTTTTCAACAGCTGGCAACATCCAAACTGAAAAAATAAATCGCCTGGCACCAGGGAATCTACAGATATTGTGTTTTCTCAATCGAAAGTCTACAGTTGTAAATTTTAATTATTAGTATAATAGAACAAACAGAAAAAGGTTAAATAAATTAGTGTTTTATTACACTGCCAAGTTATTCGTATTCGTATTCGTAAAAGTAGTATTCGTTGCATCACTAATTTTAATCAATGTTAAATATTTTAATTATTATAACAGAACTCAATAAAATCATGAAGAGTGATTAAACATATCACAAATATTTTAAAAACTATAAACATGAATGTCTTGAAATGAAACAACTTTAAATATATTTTTTATTATTTGCGTGTAAGTGCTTTTATTTATACTACCTATGAAAATTTGGCATAATCAACATAGTTTTACTGTGATATTATTCTGAAGCAGAATAATATCGCAGATTGAAACGTTAGAATCATCTCCAGGAAGTTATTTTAAACGTCACCATGCGGCGGCATTTTCTATTCCAGGTCAAGAAAAAGCTGTTTAAATAGACATTAACGCCAAGTAAATGCGACAGAGATACTTTAAAATAGATAAAGAAGAGGATAGAATTAAAAGTTAGGTCAAGCTGCAAGAGTAAATCGAGTTATTAAATAAACTAAAATGTCGTAAATATTTACTTTTGAGCTCGAAATTCAATAATGTCTCCTAAGCACAATTGTGTCACTCGCGGGTGTTAACAACCCCAGAATGCACCCTACCCTGAGATAACGCTGCACCTACTACACATCCGGCCCTGCACCTTATCTGTGGACAACAAACCAATAAACACTATCAACCACAATGGACTCGGACCTCGATCTACCCACGAGAAGAAGATATAAAAGGAACCACAACCCCCGAAAAGCCGTTAATCTCCAATCTAGAGTTACAGAAGCAATATGCTTCTTTCGTTTAGAGATTCTCCTTGAATACTATTGTTACTCACTTGTAATGTCCTTTGTTGTTAAATAAATATTATAAGTTTATTGTGTATTCACTTTACGTGATTAACCAAAACCAACATAAGTTAACTCCGGCAAGCCCGCTATTGACGACAGCTCCCAACAGATCTGCGAGTGTTGCGTCACACTCTTAGGTATCACAGTTTTCGAGTAAATTGATCAAACTCAAAAAAATAAAATCCCAAAATAATATACCTACCGACATACAAAAAAAAAATGTATTAAAACCCTACAAGTTGCCGTGTTCAGCCCACACATCGGGTAGAAAAAAACCATCCCCCAGGTATAAATCAACCCTCAGTTCGCGAGAAATAGAAATTGAGTTCTCTGCACCTCGTAAATTTACAATATGATATTATTTGAGAAGTTTCAATCATGGCTGATTCAATCGACCCCAGTCTTCCCTACTTAACGCTGGCCGCCGACTCCAGCATACAGGCGGGGTCCGCACTGCGCAACTTATGGCAAATGAATTTAATATGAAACTGGCTCCGTATTGTATTATCTACTATGTAATGTTTGTATGCCACTGAATACATCATCCCTAGATTTGCCATGCAGGGTGTACGGCACGTACCCGAAAGACCAAGGCCCGAAAGTAAGCATTCAAAAAGAAGAAGATGGCGAGATATGGAAATACGAATGTTGGAGGGAGCGCGATGATATTAAAAACGATTATAATTAAGAGAAAATATTTAATAGAGCCAAAATCTCTCGACAAATGCTTAAGTTGCATTTAAAGATGCATTCTGATTTTTTTCGTATAACATGTTAAATAACAGAACAAAGTGTGTTTTTAATAATTTTAGTAGCATACTTCACAATTTTTTTCTATCGAGTGAATTTCATATAATTACCGTTTCGGCTCGACAGTGTAGGTATAGATATTATCTTTAAAAATAACATGTATTTCTTTAGGGACTTAAAAACTGAAAGTGTCCAAGAGAAATATATTAAAAAGCGGTAGAAATGCGAAATGCCGCGACTTGGACATATTTATTGGAGTAAAAAATCTAGATGTCGTTTTGCTGTCCGATAACATTTTTTTCAATAAAAAAACCCTATCACACGTCGCAAATAAAAAAAAATCTCTCACACGTAGCAAATAAAAAAAATCTATCACACGTCATAAATAAAAAAAAATCTCTCACACGTAGCAAATAAAAAAAAAATCTATCACACGTCGCAAATTAAAAAAAATCATCACACGGAAAAAATGAGCTTACTTTGGAAACACGGACACACCTACAACACGCTTCTATTTGTGTATCTCTTCAGCTGTGTAGGACGCATAGGTACTGTAATATTGCTGGCACGATACCACAGCCATAAGTACCTATCTAGGAGATAATTGCACCTAGACTAATAAATAAATTTTAACCCCGTCCCTGAGGATGCGCAGAGAACGTATTTCCAGTAGGTAATATTCAGTATCGCCCTGATGTAATACCACCATTCGAATCGAAACGTTGGCGTTGCTTGAAATGGCTTTAACCTTGGTGACCAGATCTGAATTGCTGGGTATTTCCCAACCTTCGTCTTCCAATCTCCTTTCTCTTACTACCCCCTTTAGACTCACATCATATCCCAAAAGGGGATGCCATTGTCCCACGTCAAATTGACGCTGGCGACTAAAAAACCAAAAAAAAATAGAAAACTGACAACAAAATTGCCACAACCATGGCGACTGGGCAAACTGGTAACGGCCGGCCACGACAACTAGCACGGCGAGTTGCGAGTCACTGCTTGCGTTGCCATTGACAACGGGTTTTTTAGAAATTATGTAGTGTGCGGGCCATCACATTGAGGATGGCGAGTTCAGTTGAAAACTGTTTTTTTTTTCAGTTTTTTCCCGTGAGCCGAAGCACTAAGACGATCAGCTCACTGGAGAGACTGAAACCAAACTAAAACTGGCTTTTTGCTATGGTTTCCAACCAAACTTTCTACTCAATTTTACGATTTCAATAATTATCTCAACTTGTTCAACCTTAGACGAAGAACAATCAGCTGTCATGTCACGCAACTGGCATGTCGAGTCGCGAGTCACTGCCTGCGTTGCCATGGACAACGGGTTTTTGAGAAGTTGTGTAGTGTGCGGACCATCATATTTACATACAGAGGATGGCGAGTTTAGTTGTAAAGTGGTTTTTTTTCAGTTGCCTCGTGAGCGGAGGCAGTTTAAGCGATCCGTTCACCGGAGAAACAGAAACCAAACTAAAAACTGGTTGTTGCTCGTTGCTGTCAGTTACTATGGTTGCCAGCCAAACTTCTCATGGCGCATGTTAATTTTACAATTTCAATTATTATCTCAGCTTGTTTCCCATAGACGACGAACATTTCGTCTGTCACCTCGAAAACTGACAACAAAACTGGCGTATCCTTGGCAACAAAGAACTGGTGCGTCGGCGTCCGCGGCAACAAGCATGGCAAGTAGCGAGTCACTGCTTGCGTTGCCATTGACAACGGGTTTTCGAGAAATTGTGTAGTTTACACAGGATAGTGAGTTTAGTTGCAGCTGTTTTTTTTCAGTTGCCTTGTCAGCGGACGCACCTACAGACACCCGATAGAACTCTGTATTTTTAATCTTCGAAATAAATTTGTACTATTCGAAATATTTTATTTCTATATATCGTCACCGTAAAGCAATAGTGAGATATCTTCGAAAAAACCGCTTTTGAGATAAGTATGCAGTTCGATGTAAAATTGTAAGCTCTACATGATACATTACTCGGATATTTTGAAAAAAAATGCCTGAGTTATAAGTAAAATCTCAGTATTGAGATATTTCCAGATTTACGTATACTTTGTCAAAATTAGTATGAAAAAAATTATTTATTTATGTATTATTAAAATGTTGTGTTGATGTTTAATAATTCTACTCTCTAATACCATATCATTAATCTGCATTTGATTCTGCTAGAACTCACGCAAACCTAAAAGTCTTATTATCTCAGAACAGCATTTTTCAAGATATCTCACTGTTGCTGACGATAGTGACGATATATAAAAATGAATCCCTATTTCCCTTGGTCCCGCCAACTTCCCAACGACTTGAACGATTGCGATGAAACATTTTTATTACTTATTTTTGTTATTTAAAATTTTTAAATGTTACAGTTTTGACTCTTTTTTAACTATCATACTAGGCTAATGCCCGTGTTGTGGTAGTCATACATAATAAAATTTATTATTAATTTATTTAATATATGAACTAAAAATTGGGGATTGATGTGCGCATGTCCGCGATGGTTATAGGATAGTGAGCTCTGGCGTTATGAAATTATTTCCTAAAGATACTATTCATTCGATTGCGATGAAAATTTCATTTATTGTGAAAACACACGCAAAGGTTTCTATATTGATGACTGGCGTTATGAAATGTGCAAAAAAAATAGGTTACAACACTTTTTTTTTAAACGGGTGCATTTTATAGAGTTTAGCGGCCGGGGAAAAGACGGGAGGGGGGTGGAAATCCCAGAGGGGCGGAGGGGAATTAAGGTGGAGGGTTTGTGGGAGGGGGTACTAGGGAGGGGGGAGGCGGAGAAGGTGGAAGGGGAATGCGAGAGGGGGGAGGTTCGCGAGAAGGAGAAGAACACAGCGGGAGAGGGGAGTGGGAAGGCGGGAAGGTGAAAGGGGAACGCGGGAGAGGAAGGACACGCAGGGAGGATCAATTTCCTTATTTATGTTGCATTTCAACGTATGCCGGGTATCAGCTAGTTTTTTTTATAAATTACAAAAGCTTTGTTTAGTAAAGAATATTGCTCGTGCCTAAAATTAATTTGTATAGTAGGAACCTTCGTGCCCACAAAAATCTGCATAAACTATTATTTTACAGTAAAACAACAGTTTTATGTTTATTGTCCTGAAGAAGGTTGAGTTCAACCGAAACCGATCAACGAATGTAAATTAAAATAAAGTAGTTTAAAACCAAGTATTTGTTTAATTTTTATTTATTTATATAATACCTCACAAGAGTTTCAACTACTCCCGTCTGGAGCCAGTGAGACTATGGCATCCCCAATTGGGGTATGTTATGAGGCTGAAGGTAAGTGGGGAAGGGAGACGAGGAAGAGGAAGGTGGGGAAGTACCTGGCTATTCAGATCTAGTCACTAAACACGGCTAAAGCCATTTCAAGCAACATTTCAATTCTGAATGGTGGTCTTACACCAGGGCGATACTAAGAGTATCTTACACTCTGAAACGTGCCGCAAATATACTATATATTATTTAAAAAAATTAATTGTGAAATAACACAAATCAATTAAATAAAATTTATTTGCGCACGCCGGGTTCGAACCCGCGACCTTCGGAATGGAAATCCAACGCCCTACCGCTGGACTACGCCGGCCGTCAATTTTATATAATGTCAAGCCTCAAAGTGTTTGCTTTCTTCGATAATTTAAAAGAACACACTAAGGCGATCCGCTCACTGAGGCAACTGAAAACTGCCAACTGGCAACTGTCTTTGTATGACAATGTGATGGCCCGCACACTACACAATCACACAAAACCCCGTTGTCAATGGTAACGCAAGTGGTGACTCGCGACTCGCACTGCTGATTGCCATGGCCGGCCGTTGCTAGTTGCCAGCTGTCAGCTGATTGTTCTTCGTCTATGGTTAAACAAGCTTTTTGACCAATCAAGACATAGAAACCAGCTGGTTTTTGTTTGTTTTCAGTTGCCTCGTCAGCGGAGCGCCTTATTGTTTTTATGAATCAAGAATATCGCGTGGAATCGCTGACATTTAATGATATTTTCGAAAAAAGTGGGTTATCAATGTGAAACTGACGCAATCCGCGTTCAAAATGTCGACCTACCTAGTACCTAATTTAAAGTATTTATAAATACCTATTTATTAATTGTTTAAAAATCGTACCTTGATTGCAACAGATAAAAACAGAATTGAAATGAAAAAAAGAATTGGTAAAAACTTATTCATACTTTTTTAATAATTTGGATAAATCGTTGTACAAAGTGTGTGTGTTGAAAAATAAAATTTCCAAATACGAGGGTTGTCCAAGAATTAATTATTTTAAATCTTCTTTTGATCAAAGAAATTATTTGTATCAGGCTATTGTTAAATTATTGGTGTTAGCCAAAGATTGAAACAATATAAAATAATAACAAATGAAAATGTACATTTTTTCATAAAATCCACACTCGAAGTGGGCACCATAAATAAACCAATAAGTGGGCACCAACAATACTATTACCGCCATCTACACATAACGGTGGGAAGTATCGTGCTTCCAGTGTGGTCATATTTAAAAAATAGAGTCCACTAGAATCCATAGGCCGGTATATCAGTATATTTTTGGTAATGGTATCACTCAGCTTATCTTGCCCGGATTGGTTCATTTGTGCCGGGCTCCTACCAGAGAGAGCACCTTGACGGACGCAAATCTCTCTCAAGCGGGCTTAAGCAAATTAATGATATACCGGAATAGATAATCTAATACCTAATTATATAGACGGGGTAAAGTTGTATAAGTCCGCTTCAAGGTTAATACGGAATATTCCTTATTGAAGTCCGTTGCACTGTTAATACGGAATATTCCTTGTCGAAGTCCGTTTCACTGACGGAATATTCCTTGTAAGAGGAAACCCGGTCGCGGAGAAATTTGAACTACAGGTATTTTACTTCAGGCTGAAAATACCTAAATAAAATCATCAAAACCGATGTTTTGTATTCCCCCTTTTTCTTCTGGAAAACGGGACCGATTTTAAAGATTTTTTTACTAATTGTATTAAAATACATTTTCTAGTTTGTATATTGAACGTCTGTCGATGGCGTTCAAACCAGGCAATTTTAACGAATTTTGAATGGTCCTAACTCCTATAAGAAGTAACTTATAAAAAAAAAGCAAAACGTACCGAGACGCCAGTGGTTGATGTCTATATTACGAGTATATTAAAAATATTATTAATAGTTTCATACTCCGCCTACTGGTTAATACGGAATATGTTTTATTCAAACAGTTAGATTTTGCTTTATTATTACGAAAATTGAGTATTTATGTCGGGGGAGACGAAAAAACATGCATTTTATATTTCAATTTTATGAGATTTTTTCACTTACGCGAAGTATTTGACAGCCACGTTTGGCCAAGTGAAATGGGACTTATACAACTTCAATTACTACAATATACAACTATTTACGTGCACAAAATAGGTTATTAGGTTCTTAGGCTGAGTATATTAAAAATATTATTAATAGTTTCATACTCCGCCTACTGGTTAATACGGAATATGTTTTATTCAAACAGTTAGATTTTGCTTTATTATTACGAAAATTGAGTATTTATGTCGGGGGAGACGAAAAAACATGCATTTTATATTTCAATTTTATGAGATTTTTTCACTTACGCGAAGTATTTGACAGCCACGTTTGGCCAAGTGAAATGGGACTTATACAACTTCAATTACTACAATATACAACTATTTACGTGCACAAAATAGGTTATTAGGTTCTTAGGCTGGGTAACCTAAGTAATTCGTGCGTATTTAGATTGAAAAAAATTGCAAATATCAAATCCAAAGAAATGGCGGCAAAGGAAATGTTCCGCTCCGTATTATCCGTGCGTATCGGTGTATCGAAATTCGAATTCCGTATCCGGAAAGCGGAGTAGTAAACATTTACCAAAATATTTGCAGTAGTGTCAAAATTCACAGAGGAAAATGGAGAATACGTCTATGTGGACAAAACGCCACCCGGTTTCCACCACAAATTTAAGGTACCTCTACCACCTGTTTCCACTAATCAAATATGACATTTTGTCGGAATTAAAATTAAAAACCTTAGAAAATAAATTCTTGCCAAAATAAAAACAAACTTACCTACTTAATTCAAATTAATCCCGGTACTACTGTACTCTGGTACTGGATTCAGGTTCGAGCTGCGTGTCGTCATCATATGGATTATAGATTATAGGTACCTACTGCTGATCCTACATCCTAGTGAAGAAGGAATGAAGTCTCTCTTGATGTGACTTAGAAAGTAGAGATGCCTCGATGTTGCTCGAATCTTTCATATCTCGGAACACAACTTCGGATCTCTCTCCAACGTTCAATGTTTTGGATCCACAAAATAACTATGATTTACAATTAAATGCTGAAAACATTCGTCTTTAGGGCAACCGTGTACTTTTCAGCAATTTGAAATGATGGACGTGTCTGGCAAAATATAGTCTTTGATTGCTTTTAAAAGTGTTTCAACTGCATAAACAAACATTTTTTAATCCCCCAAAAATCCATTGTCCCTTAATTTTTCCTCCCTGTTACGTTTCCCCATTTTAGCTTTAGCCCCATAGACATACGACAGCAACACTTCCAATTTTTATCTTTTATTTTATAACACCACTGAATACAAATTTTCGACTAATCAACGCATTGTGACTTGCAATAATTCCTAGCTCAAGAGGACGCATAACTGCCCAAAATAAGACAAATTTACATGTGTTTTCGGTAGATGGATGTGATTTAGAAAAAAAAAATCTAGCCGAAACGCTAAAATTGCACCCCGTTTTACCGCGTTTATGACCGACATTTTTTATGAAAGACATTTGCTTACATCTATAAAATTCGATTTTAAAATACAAACACTTTTACATGTTTCACACTTTTTTCACCCCGTATAACCCCATGGTTCCTTAGCCATTGTAATAGATTCTCCTTCTATTATGCTTAAAAAGTCCACCAAACCAATTACGTACGAAACACACGACATTCGCAATTTGCGAAAAAAACCGGCAAAATCAACGGAAGAACAACTTTTTTTTTTTACTTATTCTTGATACAACTAGTTATTTACCTAGCCAGGGCGGATGGGTGTACGTACAGTACCTACCTATTTACTAGTTCAGCTAATAAATAAAATTTTGTAAATAATCAATAAAATTAAATATTTATAACCAAATCTAACCTAAGTAACCTAACCTAACTAACCTAGCACAACTTAACCTTTGGGACATAACATAACCTAACCTAACGTAACATAACCTAACATTTAATTTCTGTTCGTTGTTGTTGGGTTTTTAACACACACAAACATTTCAACTGCCTGAAGTCAGTGAAATTATCTTCTAAGATGCGAAATTTCAGTATTTGTACCATAGATAAATAAGTGTTTCTTCAACCCCTTCGGAAAATAATCTCCCTGCTGGTCTAATCCATTTTGTTTTTACAATGGCTCCACACAGGAGGCCCTGGGGAAAAAAAATCCCTCAGAGCCTATGTAATTCCTTTGGAGACGCTGTGTGGAGTGTCTTTTTTTAAAAAGAAACTCCCTAAACCAGTCTCTCCCGATCCGATCCGGCACATAGTACGAGGGCAAACGCTTTCGCCACCAAGACCTTGACAAAACCTCACCCCATGAACACGGGCACCCCTGCTAAGTCATCAATCGTGGGGGCAGTATCCATACCCTCTTCCCAAATTTGCTGTATCTATGGATGCCGTGAGAAGGGACTTTCTAAGAAAAGAAAGGAGTGAACCCAAGACTCACAGAGACCCATTTTGTAGGAAAAGGAAACGCAGAGGCCAGCTAATCATTCCGCAGCTGAACTATTGAACATAAGAACGAATCATATAAGCGATCCATTCTTGTCTAACAAATGCAAAAATTAATATTTGGTGCGAATTTGAATGTCGACAGAGCAAGGACAGCAATCTTCCCAACACGCCATCCATTGATATGCTTGGTGTTACTCTAAGTGACCAGTTCAGGCACGGGGGCTCCATCGAAATCAGCCTCTCAGAAGCTGGGCGTACTGTACAGCGCCCGCAGATACTGTAGGTAATACACAGCTGCTGACCCTGTACAAACCACAAGTACGTCCCACTGTCGAATTTGACAGCCACCACTGGACTGGATACCCAAAATACTTGAAAAAACCCTCAATCTGTGCAGAAACAAGCAGAACACAGTCGTCAGGTAGGTGTTCTGTTCTTGTTCTATCGGTTACAATGGAAGATGCCCCGAGGAACTAGCGTCATAGATCCCTTCGGCATTGGTGTGTAGTCGGGAAACACACCAAACGCGCACCCAACATAATATATGTACACAGTTGACAATGAGTCGTAGAAGCGACCCATTCTTGAGTTCAACAGCTCAACTGTGGAACGATTCACACGTCTCTGTTTTCTCCCTTCTACAACATGGGTCTCTTCAAGCTTTTTCAAAGATGACATGGGCCCTGAAGGAAATTATTTTTCTCAGGGCCTCCTGTGTGGAGTTCATGTAAACAAAAAAAAATCCCTCCTGACGTTTTAACTGCAAAGACTTCAATACATTCATTGAGATAGGGAAATTTATCAAACCGACCGCCTGTTACGACACAGAGTTGAGTGTTTTATTTTTCAAGCATTTCAGGTAAATGCGTTATTTAATCTTAACCGCTTGGACACATAAGCTTGTTTTCACGACAATCTAACGTGGGTAGACATAGGAATGACGTATGTACCGTACCCGAGTTATTAAAATGATAACAATACTCAATACTTTACATAGCTATCTTTATTCCAACAATATATTACACTTGCGAACATCTTTAAATAATAAGTAACGAATCTAAGGCCACGAAGGCTTCTCGCCAGGAGCCAGGGTTCGGCCATACAGAGCGCTCTTGTCCCGGAACATGACCATCCTGAGCGTCTCCTGTCTGTCCAGGAATGCTCCGATTGCGTATCCCGTAAAAGGAATAACCATAACCCACCACTGCTTGGTGATACCAAAGAGACCCATTGCTGCAGAGTTCTAGTTCGGCTAGGTTAGGCGGCGGCTTGCTGCTGTAGTTTCTGCAGTTTCCAGTTGCGTGTACGGTTGTAGTCTCCGTAGATTGTTATTGCGGCGAACGAGGGGAAGAACACGGACGGAGCGTACCGGGAGAACAGGGCGCCAAACCCCATAAGACTGTGAAAACACACAAATAATGTTATGAAATACATCACCATAATTCTAGAACAATGATACCTGGATAAGTTTTGTAGTCCTGGATGGGATGAATCCATCACCAGAATTGGACAAGGGAAAGAAGATCATACAAGATGAGATGATATATTCTTATTTTTATTTGCAAAACGAAGAAGGGTTTCTAATCTAAGATGGCTGGGTAAAATTTTACCTACAACTACCATTCTTAAAGTGCATATTTTTGAAACATAACTCTTATTCAACTTAATTACATAATTACAATAAGAAATAACCATGGTAAAGTTGCGAATTCTGCCCCGGCGTCCGGGATAGAATATATATAGATAGGAATATATTTTTTTTTTGCGATTTTAAACCTTATGTATAAATAAACTGTACAAGGACAAGATCAGAATCGCTTGCGCCAATATCATTCCAGACATTGCTTTTAATTTCAGTAATGTAGCTTCCGTATACACCAGGCTAGGCTTGCATTCAATAAAAGTTCGAAAATAATAGAATCGAATAATATAGATCTAAAACTGAGAATACTCCTCATCAAGAACTATGTATGGAGTATCTTGATGTACGGCTGTGAAACATGGTGCCTATCCGAAAGAGATAAACGGAGACTAGAGGCTTTTGAGATGTGGTCCTATAGAAGACTACTAGGAATTTCCTGGAGAGACCACATTACAAATGAGGAGGTTCTCCAAAGAATCGAAGGAGGAAGGCACCTACTCAGGACCTTGTCCGAAAGACGTGCAAGATGGATCGGACATATAATACGACAAGAAGGCCTCTTGCATGCCATAATGGAGGGTATGACCGAGGGGACAAACTCTGATTACAAGACAAGGGGATGCCCACGCCGAGAGTACCTGGAGGACCTGCTGAGGACATGCGCTGCTCATCATATGCAGACTTCAAAAGAGCCGCACAAGACAGGGAAGAATGGAAGAGAAGAATAGAAGAAATTGCTGCAAACCAATCCCAGGATTGAAACCAGAGAGAGAGCTTCTCGCAATCCTTTGAAATTAATTTTCTATTGAGAACGGCCATCATGTGACCAAATGTCATCCATCATACAAGAGGTGTATAAGCATTTCTTTTTAATTAACACTTGTTTTCAACTTAATTACTACAAGAAACAACTATTTATGTCAGGGGAGATAGTAAAAGATGCATTAAGCTTCCATTTTTTTCTCAAAGGTCAAAATTGAATGTGCGACCACCACGTTTTTTTCATTTGTATCATCTAACATTTGTCGTAAGTTAAGTTTGATTTGAAGTTAGGAAATATGCATAAAGAATTAAAATAACCCAAACTAAGAACCTAACCCGTTTTTTCATCGTCCCGATGTAACTAGCTGATTCTTGTAATAATAAAGTTGAAATCAACCCAGTCGACCAAACAACAAGACAATTAAGGATGCAATAGTCTCACTGGCTCCGAGGAGTTCAAATTCTTGTGTGTCATGAACATAAAAATAATTCTTTCACTAACTATGCAAGTACGTCTGACAAGAACCGTAAAGAAGTAAAAAATATTAATATTATTACAAACAACATATTATTCCATAAACAGTGAACTGCTTACATTTTAAGATCTAGAAAAAAAGGATGGGAAATGCGACGTAACTAAAAAGAGAAGGCCTTAGAAAAATGTTAGACTTAAATCAAAACATTGTTTTGTTTTAGCTACTGCCATGCCAAAATATGGAAATCGCTATTTTTAATTTAGAATATGAGCGAGCTATTAAGAGATATATATATATATATATATATCCAATAATTACCGTATTTATTATTAAGTACGGGTGTACGTCAAATAAAATACCTAAATGAAAATCAACACTTTACGCAGAAAATGTTGACACTTCAGCTGAAATGAAAATAAATCATATTCATTCCAATATATCACAATGAATTGACGTTATTGAGTTAGCCATATATGTAACACGACCATGAATTAAAACAGAGAAAATTATGAAAAACCATAATACATTCGTATAACCTAAAAACTTTGAAAAATCAATCGATATAGAAACGTATTTGAACGGATATAATGGCAGACTCCATCTTCTCTTCAATAGCTCGTAATGCTTATAAATTGAAGTAATACACAATTCACTACAAATACTACACAAAAGCCTAAATTACCTGGTTATATCACCAAATTTTACTTCGCAAAGTTTACTGACGGACGTCAAATTCTCAAGTCAAATTGTATCAAGTAAGAAACTTATTTGATTCGGTAACAGAACTAAAATCATCGAACATATTGGTTTGCGTGTTCATCAAAAATCGAATTAAAATTATTGAAATAAACGCACATTGTTAAATGTTTTTTTAAACATTTTATTCTCCTTTTCTATTTTTTTATCGGTAGGTACCTCATTATACATTTTTTTCTAACAATCGAATAATTTATTAATTTCTATGCTGTTGCTAGTTTTGAAATGCGTCATATCCGATCGGTGTGGCAACCCTTCCAATAAAGTGGATACGACTGGCGAAAAGCAAACGAACTAACTAATCATCACGTCGTGCCGCGTGGATAGGCAGATAAGATAAACCATCACACGACTCTATCTTGGCAGACACTTCTTATAATGACGAAATATAAAATAATAACAAATTAATGCCATGCTGCTTTTAAAAAGCTGTTTTAGCAACAACATATGAATAAAAAAATAACATTTTATTATGATTTCTCTGATTTACTTTGGTGGTAACACTTAATTTGCCAGAAGATCGCAATCATAAAAAAATCGTTATACAGTTTGTAAAATAAATTAAAAATTTCATAGAGTTGTATTCCACTTAGATGGCTCCCTCGTAGTCGGTATGAAATCAATAATACCTCGCCTAAGTTTTGCACAATGTCTCGCTTAATGGGGAGAACTGATCACTCAGTTGGTTTGGTAGGTTTGTTGATAGTGAGTCATGATATCTTTCCGGTCCTTCTGGTGTTTTAAGAGCGGAGAGGGAGAGGCATGGAGAATCCGCCACAATAAAGAACTCTATCATATCAACCAAACTCCCATACCTCTCTACACATTTAAGGCTCCAAAGACTAAGATGGGCCGGACATGTGCACCGAATGCCAAACACACGAGTACCGACGAAGTTTCTACTAGGACACCCGGGAGGTAAACGAAAGGCGGGCAGACCTAGGCTGAGATGGGAGGATGATGTCCGGAAGGATGCCAGAGGACTACTCCATGTTGCAGATTGGAAGACGACGGCCAAGGACAGAGGGCGGTGGAGTCTCATGTTGAAGGAGGTCAAGGCTCGAAATGGGCTGTAGCCCCCTTGAAGAAGAAGTCTCGCTACATGGACTATTACACAGGTCTGCAGATGTCAGTATATTTGTAGCCAGTAAACTGTCAGTAAAGCATTACGAGAGAGAGGTCGTCCGTACGTCATCGACGGCCGTTTTCTTCCTTCTCACGCGTCTTGTATGAAAACGAAGAAGATACTAGAACGATGGCGTCCTGCACGACTTCTCTCTGGGACTTTAAATTGTAGATGTCTGTTGCTCCTCCTGCATTTAACATATCGTCGAAAAGTCAAGTGAAGACCAAGTTGGGAGTTTTCACGGTTTTTCATAATGCTTTTGAAATATTATTAATCATTTTGTGCGACATTTTATTTTTGAAATCATCACGACTTCCCTCCACAAGATAAAGCCTATGCTGCCGGTTTGATTATCGTCAGAATGGTCCCGGGAGGCTGCCTATGTAGGAGTGCTACTCAATTTTATAATTTTTCAAAATATAATTTTGAATAAGGTTTTGTATTTTTGCGCAATTGTTATCAAATTATTTGCCATTTTATTGGTAGAATTTGAAAAATCGATGTTTTTGCAATTAATTAAAAAGTTCTGCGGGTTGTTCTTTTTATTACTTTAAATGATTTTTTCCGCTTTTCCTTAAATTGACTTTTCTGAAATCAACAATGAATTTTGTCTTCTAGCTGTTAAGATAAACCTCGCTACTTTCCGACCGATATGGCTGGCGCGACGGCTGGCAACACTGCGGTAGAATGTTTGTCTGTTGGCGTGTTCTGCATTATGGACCTCCGCCGTACAATAGATAATCTTCTCTTTGGCATTGAAAACCACAAAATAATCTTTGACTATTTATCTGTCAACTAGATTCAAAAAATATTTTAGCGGGTCTTTTGATAACAGAGTGATAATATAAATAAGTGAAATGTCTCCCGACGAGGAAATGGCCGTCTGGTTTAAGACCTGCCGCGGTTGCATGACTGACGCGTCTCTTGTACCGATTCGGGAAGATTTAAGGACGAAGTTTTTCGAGAGCACATCTATTATGGTTAGTAAATAATGACGTTTGTGCATTTTTAATGATTTTATTTGGTTGTACAAATCTCTCTTAAAGATACCCTGACGTTTTACTAACGGTTATGACGTGAATGCATTCCTGGCATTTAAAATGGACTTAACCCAAGTATTATTTTTTAGTAATGTATTATATTATGGTGAGTTATATATTTACTTCTAAATTAATTCAATTATATTATAAGTAAACAACATTCCGTTATAGGTAGATTGTTTATAATAATATTTAATTATAAAGTTGTTGTTGCCAGTTACATATTTCGACCATAATACCGCATTTTAAATTAAATTATTAGTCAATGTTGGCTATAATTCTGTACTGTATAATTTATAACCACTTTTAACAATATCATAAACAGACCAGATACGAATGATAGCATTTCTACCAGGCCATATATCTTTTGTTCTTATCATTATCGGCTATGACTAGTATTCAAATTTATAAAAACACAAATATATAGTTTGTCTACGGTCCCGCTAATTAGTTCTCCATTTTAACCACCTCTGCACGTAGAGTGGTACTTCTAGTATCGCTCTGGTAAAAGACCATCATTCAGATTCGAAACTTTGCTTAAATTGGCTTTGGTCTTGTTTGGTGACCAGATCTGAATACCCAGGAATTTCCTCATCTTCTTCCCCCATCGACCAACAAAGTCTACGTATGGATATTAAAAATGACACCTAAACCAAAATTATTGGTTTAATAAATTAAGGTTACAAAAACATTATACCTTTATCAAAAATAAAGTGCATTATTTTGCAATCAAAAGATCGCAGGAAGCATTGCCTTTTATCTTTTGTTAGCCTACATGAGGAGGTTCTCCAAAGAATCGAAGGAGGAAGGCACCTGCTCAGGACCTTGTCCGAAAGGCGTGCAAGATGGATCGGCCATATAATACGACAAGAAGGCCTCTTGCATGCCATAATGGAGGGTATGACCGAGAGGACAAACTCTAGGGGACGCCCACGCCGAGAGTACCTGGAGGACCTGCTGGTGGACATGCGCTGCTCATCATATGCAGACTTCAAAAGAGCCGCACAAGATAGGGAAGTATGGAAGAAAAAAATAAAGGAAATTGCTGCAAACCAATCCCAGGATTGAAACCACAGAGAGAGAGCCTACATGGACCAAATTTGAGGCGACGAAATCAGATCTTTGGTTTCATTGTTGGGCCGAATTATTCGACCGAAATTGTAAGACACACCATATCTACAGTTGATATATCGTTGTCTTCCCCCCATAGTCTCACTGGCTTTGGTTGGTAGAGAGCAGTTGTGACTCTTTGCAGTATTCATTAATCCAATTCCAATCATATTGTTCTTTCGTTTCTTTAAAAAGTAGTCACTGTCCGCTTTTAATAACTCAGGTTCGGGGCATACGTCATTCCTATGTCTACCTACGTTAAATTGTCGTGAAACAAGCCTATGTGCCCAAGCGGTTAAAAAGCCATATCAAAAGTGAATGTTTACAATTTTAAAATAAAATAATATTTATTTGCAGGTTTCGCAGGGCGATGGGCTGCCCTCTTACCTCTGCCTGGACTGCCTGGACACCATGAACTATGCACACCAGTTCAAGAAGGAGTGTCTACGCATCGACGCATGTCTCCGCCAAAACCTCCTCATGCGAAACAAACACAAGACCAACAAATCAAACAACATCATAGCCTCCAAAGAAAATAAAAACAACAACAATGTTGTCGCGCAAGAGATCAACAAGAAGCTCACCAACAAAGGTAGTGCCCAGGTGCAACAAATCAAGATCGAAAAGGTCGATGGAAAAGTCGAGAATGAAGACGAAGATTGTTATTACGTCGTTATTATTAACGAAGACGGTAAAGGAGAAAAAACCATGCAAGCCGTCAAGGTAGAAAATCCAGAAGATGATTCCCTTCTTATAGACATGAAGAAAGAACAGACCGAGGGTGGAGAAGAAGAAGAAACATTCAACGAAATGGAAGAGTTCCAAGATTCAGAATTCTCCCAACATGTTCAAGAATCAAGTGTCAATATTGAAGAAGATGAGGAAGATGATTCAAGCCCCTTAGATAACGCCGATGACGGTCAGAGCGATAATATCGAACTCCAAGAGATACCCGTAGAAGAAACTGAAGATGCATCAGAAAAAATGGAAGAAGGACGACTGAACCTTATTCAAGTATTGTCCGGGAACGGAGAATCCATCGAAGGGAATGTTATAGAGTTCTCGGATTACGTCAGCACAGAACTAGCAATGTCCGAGGACGGGATGGCTTACACAGAGCAGGAGGTCATCGTGGGAAACGGAGAGGGCGATTACGAAATCATCTGCAACGGGTCGGAAAACAATGACGACGAAGAAGAAGAAACCATCGCCGTCATGCAACAAATGGATGGGAGTTTCCTTTGTGACTGCGGAGAGGCTTTTGTGGACTTTGGAGATTACGAGACCCACACCAAGACACACAATGTGTTTGCATGCTCAGTATGCAACCGTGGGTTTGAGTCGAAAGAAATCGTACAAGGACACATGTTGCTTCACACGACTACAGACCCCAGCATACCGTGTCCATTTTGCTTCCAGCTCATCAAGCGGAACATGATCACGACTCATATTAAGATCAATCACAATCAGGCTCGCCCGTCTTGCTCTGTCTGTGATAAGTCCTTCGCTAATGAGCACAATCTTAAGCGTCACATGGTCATCCACTCGGGAGAGAAGAAATACGAGTGCGACATTTGCGGCAAGCGCTTCAACCAAAAGGTTTCAATGCAGAACCACAGAGTTCTCCATTCGCGAGAAGACTGCTCGCTGACCCTCAAGTGCCAGTGCTGCCAGAGATTGTTTGCAAACGAAGCCGAGGTTCTTCTGCATGAAGAAGAAGGCTGCGAACCTGCCGCAGAAGACAAACCATTCTCGTGCGTGACCTGCGGGAAACAGTATTTGACCATGACGTCTTTACGCAGTCACATCGAGTACCTCCACAACAATCCGCAGATGGAATTACTCTGCCCCGAATGCGGAGAGGTCCTCCCGTCGCGTAAGGCCATGTATTCCCACGCGTACACGCACAAGCAAGCCAAAGTAAAGAACCTAAAGCGTTTTGCTTGCAGCACGTGCGGGAAAGGTTGTTCGAGCCACGCAATGCTGCTTATGCACGAACGGGTACACACCAACGAGCGTCCGTACAAATGCACCAAGTGCACGCTTGCATTCAAAACCAAGACGCACTTAACAACACATCAGTTGACGCACACGCAAGAGAAGAGATTTGGCTGCTCCGTCTGTATGAAGTTCTTTGCGCTGAAGGGGAATCTCGTGGTGCATTTGAGAACCCACACCGGTGAACGTCCGTACGTTTGTTCCATTTGCAACCAAGCCTTCATCGACTCCAAGTATCTGAAGAAACACAAGCAGCGAAGACACGATATGGCTAATATGCCTTGGAATCAGTACTATTAGAATGTAAATCTTCATCACTATGAAGGTGACATATTTAACCCTTTATGTATTGAACAAAGTCCTCTGGAAGTGTCCCAGAGAGTTTGCTTTTTATCTTTGAAAGTTATCCCGTAAGCGATATTCAATTTGAATTTTTTGGGGTTGTACAATATTCAATCAGTTTTGGAGAGATCACAATAGAGGAGTCAACCAAATTAATATATATATATTTTTTTTTTTTTCCTTGAATGGGTATGATTTTTTTTTTTGGCATAAAATTTATAACCAAAGAAATTTAACCATTTGAAATTTTAATTTCGAACAATTGGCATTCAGACGAGCAAGAAAGTAAGTTTTAAAAAGCATTGTTATATTGTAGACCTAAAATTTCATGTACAGTTTGGCACCTATAAGTTGGCGGTGGCGTAAACATGAACTAACGCTAAATCTTTATATTTTAATCTGGCTACCACACCTACAATCGTTTTGACATAGACGACAGCGCCCTCCTTTTTCGCCAACTTATATCATTTGTATACCAATACGTGCACAAATTGAAAATATTAACTGAGTCAGATGATGATGATCAATCAGACAATCCTAGAGATGTCACAGCCAGAGTTAACACAAGCACAGTACTCACACAGATGCATTGCTCGCATACAGCATGTTTCGAACTTATCATTATTTCAACGTTAATTGAATTCAAAGAAAATTCCAGTGGAATTGAAAAACGAAAAATGGATAATGACAAAAACATCCAGTGGTAGATATGGCTTAATATTTCCTTTATTTTTTCACTCTGGTCTTTAGTTAAATTGATCTAAAAAATGAACATAATTTTTAGAATATTATTTGTAAGAAGTTTTTTATAGTATGTAATTTAGTCCTTTTCACTTTATGTGGTATTAGATATGAAATTAAACAATTTACTTAAAATGATGCAATTTCTGATTTTGTTTATCAAAATGTGCCAAAAAAAAATTACTGCAGTGAATATTTTGCTCCTCGTATGAAATAGGCTTTAGGGGTTCAATTTAAATATTAATTTAAGAGTGCTTTCCTTATTTTTTCATTGTTTCTGTAAAAAGTGTGAATAAAATATCAGATGAACAAAGTTTTTTTTACCAACTATGTTATGTAAATAATTTATCTATATATAAATAAATAATAATGAGTGGTAAAATTAATTATGCATATTTTTAATTTCTCACTGTAATACACAAATAACACCGATTTAAATAATATTTATAAAATTGAAAAGATTTTAACTTTTGGCCAAATTTGGTAGTATGGCCATAAATTTGCCAAATGTTCTGCGGCCAAAGGCCCATAGTTTGATAATAATAACTGGCAGTTAAAAACCAGCTGCGCGTATTTTGCGGGTGGCACGACAGAAACTTTGTAACAAATTTCACGTACGAAGATGGTTTTGCATAAGGCGCAGCGTCAGAGATACGTCGTACTCAAAGTCGGGTTCTTAAATTTCAACCGTACAGGCGCTAGTGTATTAATACTATCGGATAATTGCATATATTGTAGAGCGCCGTTTTTGTGAAAAATCACCACAATTTATTGAGTTCTTATGCTCTGTACAGTGTACGAAAGGACATATTTGACTTAATCAGCGATTCCTAAAATTATTTGGAGTAAAAAATGTAAATAAAATTTTGGTCTCCAGTGACAATTTAAAAAAAACTTAAAATATAAAAAATCAGTTAGGGATGGGGTGAGGTTTTGTTTGGATATTCGGCTGTGTGACCAGTGACGACATTTGAAAGATTTTTTTTTTGTCAGATTTTGAAGAAAAATAAAAATGTTTACAATTTACATATTTTACTCTAAATAATGTTGAGAATCACTCTTTAAAGTAAGCCAAGTACGCCCCTTATAATAATTAATATTATAGATCGTTACATTTCTAGATATACAGATATGTAAACCCAAAAAAAACAACAACTTATAATAATTAATATTATAGATTGTTACATTTCTAGATATACAGATATGTAAACCCAAAAAAAACCTTTCCCAAAACCGAAGTAAGGGAAAATTAAGCTGACTTTTACTTATTATTAAATTGATAAACTAATGTTAAAAACAAGATTTTTTATATATAACCTCCCGAGAAAAGATACATGCCGCCGACAGGACTCGTACCCGCGCCCCTCTGATTGCCAGTCAGAGCTCCTGACTGGCAATCAGAGGGGCGCGGGTTCAAGTCCCGTCAGCGGCATGTATCTTTTCTCGGGATGTTTTTTCAATATGGATGAATGAATGTTTCAGGCTAATAATTATTGCTTATAATAATTGACTTTCACTGGCACACGGACATGTCTGACTTATTTCAGTAGTTTTATCGCTTCAGTGATGGTAACATTGTGAAACGCATCATGTTTGGTCTCCCCAGGCACTGCGGTGCTTCCAATGATTTAGATGGGAGCTCCTGGCTTTAGTTTTATATAAGAACCAGGGTGGCAGGAATGAGAGAATAGATACCTATGGAATCTCCTCATCATGGAATTGAAAGTTTGGATTCTAGCATTGAAGTACACTGGACAAAGACATAAACTCCATTTAACTTGAAGACTATGGATTATCAAGTATAACTTATCATCCCTCATTGATATAACCACTACAGATTAGCCCTCCCATACCTTATTTCAATCCAAAAGTAACACCACCTATGAGCAATTTCTTAATACAAACTACCAATCGAATTCCGTCGCATCTTGCGTGACGTAGTTGTTTTGTTAGGAAGAAAAAAATATATTTTTTCCAATGCTACTTTTCTCGATACTCTGCCTCGAATCTATATGTTACGGATCTATTTAAGTACAGTGAAACCCTCTTAAGATGTTTTCCTGCTTAAGAAGTTTGGTTTTTTCGGTCCCTTGAAGACCAAATGGTCCAATTTTTCCCACTTATAAGGTTTTCCCGCCTAAGGAATTTTTTTTCCGGTCCCTTGGAAAACTTCTTAAGAGGGTTTCACTGTATTCATATAACTGATTAAATTGTTAATAATAAAGTCCATGACAGTCCATACTTAAAATATTTCTATCTCCTCAATTTTGTATTTACAAAACTAGTCGTTTCGTGAACTTGCTGGAAAACAAATTTGCTCCACGCAGACCAACAAAAGTTACAAACCAATGCTTCGTGCGATCCTTTGACCATGAGATAGTGCACTTGCTTTTTGATAAATGTTTTTGTAAACCAATATTTTTGTTTCCGATGTAATTTTTAACCTCTTGTAGGCCGCAGTCCCCCCGGCGGGTCCGGAGTTTTCAAGCGGTTTTGCCCCTTATGTATAAGGAAATTGTATGAAGAACAAGGTCAGAATCGCTTGGGCTTCGTTCTTGACATTACGAATTACTGGATAGCATTTAGCCACTCCGAATAATTCATATTAATTGCTAATGACACGCCGGGCACCAAAGATGGCGGACAAAATGGCTGCCGCTTGATAATGTGAACGCTGTCATATTCAAAGTCTATATTTGTTCATTGTTTTTTATATAAATCCATTGTGGAAAGCATAGATTTGAGTGATTATTAGAAAGTTCATTTTATCTGCATTATTTTGATGTAATTTTTGTATTATATCACAAAATAAATGTTATAAAAATTGAATTCGTAAGAAAGGTGAGAACTGTCAAATATTTTACGTCGTATTGAAAAAAAATATTTTTTGTATGCTGGCCTTCAACAATTTAAGACCCACGCGGCTTGTCTTGATATATTTATCAAAGTCATCACTATATATTATTATTTACATACACCCCAGCGGGGGATTTAGCCCCCCCTACAAATGCTCTCCACTGGCTGCAGTCCCTAGTCATTTTGGTTGTACATTTAGTGTGAAAATAAAAACAAAGGCGGGGTTTTGTTGTGCGTAGATGCGAGCAGCAGTAGTTATGGGTGAAAAATGTTTCATACTAATAATGGTTCATGGCCCATCTCCTTTGTTTCTATTATCTCAGGTTCTAATCTTTCATTAATTAGTCAGGTTTATGTTTTTTTTTTTACATTCTGTTTACTCTAGCTTATATTTGTCTTAAGTAATAATTTAACTACTTTTTTCTGGTTCTTTTTCAATTCCTTGCTGTATTATGTCCATTTATAATATCCTGGACATTTTTTTATACTTGTGCTCATATATTTGTACAAAATTATTTTTAAATTATTGGAAATAAATATGATATAAATAAAAAGATATTATAAAAATAATGTGTTACTTTAATTAAAATTGTAATTTTGTAAACATTATTTATTATGTACAAATATTAGCGCTATCAAAAGAAATCAACCCTGTGCGATCAACATATGATCTCCCTGTCTTCAACCTATAGGTCAAGCCTTTATCAAAGACTAACAAAATAATTTGCATCATGACCTATGGAACTTTGAAACATTTATAAAAATGTTTACGACAAAATGCAATGTTTTTCATCGTTGCGTTAATAAAAAATTCACTAAGTCTTGTGATATTTTTTCAAATTGCGGTCCGAAATTTTGGTTTTATAGAGGTGTACATGATTTTTCCAGTAAGGGGACGTACATTAATTACGTGAGCAGTTTAAAAAAAAAAACCCCTTCCCCCCTTGGTGAGATTTAGTGGGACCCCCCCCCCCCCTTACGTAACATATTTTCTTACTCTCGAAATAATTTTTTTTTCATAATAGCCATTTTTCAGCTGGCAAAATGGGACACTTCACAAGAAAATGTGAAAACAATAAAAAAAAGTTTATTATCTCTATAAAATATATAATCTTTTAAAGTTGACGTGAGATTTTTATTGACTCCCTCCCTCGGTATAATGAGATTTGGTGAGATTTTACTGGATGGGTCCCCTATTTTTTGCTCACGTAATTAATTATCTCCCCCCTAAGGGAGACACGATTTCTATGAGACCATATGAGCGGTTCCCAAAAGCGAAGTTAGCCTTTAGGGGTAAATTGTTTCATTTCAAATCGGCATGGATCACACCTCTAGAAATTATAGGAGATAGAGGAAAATAATTCCCTTCAGGGCCTATGTCATCTTTGAGGATGCTGTGCGGAGGGTATTTTGATGAGAGTTAATTCTGAGAAGAAAAATAGTTTTTTTTTACATTAACTCTACACAGGAGGCCCTGAGGAAAACAATTTTCCTTAGGGCCTGTGTCATTTTTGAGGATGCTGATGCACTTGCAATTTGTACAGGGTTAGCAGTTGTTATCTGCAGTATCTTCGGACCCTGTACAGGACACCCAGTTTCTGAGAGGCAAACTTAACTCTGGCTTTGAAGGAGCCCCGTACCTGAACTGGGGGCCTAGTCTCGATCTTTCGGTTTCACAAACAAGCACGTTTGCCGTTTAACCTTTCTTGACGGTGCTGCCAACTAAGCGGTCACGGTTTGTATTTACTGAAATATCTTTGTAAATATACTAAACATAGAGTTAACATTTTAGGTATTCCTCCACAATACATTTATGTATTGGATTAAATAAATACATTACACAAATATTTACTGAGCGTACAGCATCGGAGCGCGAGAAAGTTTTTAGCACGGTCACAGGAGGGTTAATACGGATTCGTGACGTAGCTAAACCCGCGTTACGGGCGCTGTGAGAGATATAGACTAGGCCCCCTGGTCACTAGAGTTACACCAAGCATATGAAGGGTGGGTAGGAATCCGGGGGTCAATATGACCAGGAGTGACGGACGCATGAATCTATCACTCCCATTGCGGTGCAAGGTGATTATGTCACATTCTAATTATTGCTCTCAATTTCAGTAATAGTCCATTTTGTTTTTAGACAGTATTGAATTACCACAGTCAACGATGCGTAAAGGGAATATCCATTCTTATTAGAATTCTAGATTTCACCACCATGTTTACGCTACCCAATAATAAGTTAGGAATAAACAATAATGTGTTTTATTTTTTACATCCTTAGTGATTTCCATACGCTAGAACCTATCGACCATTTTCCTGTACATTATGTACATACTGTATTTTTTACACGGGCATTCTGTGGAATGTGAACCACTAAAAACTTAAATTGTATTCACTTCATTTTCAATGGGAGTAACAACGTTAGAATTTTCAGAAATACTACCCAACTGGGCTTTATATAATATCTCATGTATCAATCTTTCTGCGATGATTTTTGGTCTATCGGGTAATTTCCTTAATTTCATGGCAACAATTTTTCCCACATTGTCAAATTCATCGTCCCCTCCTTTACCGGAAGAGCTCTTGAAGAACTTTTTTTCTGGCAATTTGCTATAAGAATGAAAATTGTGAGGATTTTCGTTTTTTCGCTTATGTAATTGTAGAGGGTTCTGTAATGGTGTAGATGAAATATTTTCCGGTTCCGATATACTGCTCTGAAAAATAAAATGCAAACATTTTGTTATCAAAATTAATTAATTGTCATTTGCATAACATCTTAGTAATACTACTAGATATAGAACCTAAACATACAGGATAAACAGTGAAATGTAGGTGGACTCATTGATGTTAAACCACAGTAAGCAGTTCATGTGTTTTTTTTTATGTTTTCGATTCGGCTATTCCGTTTAATTAATATCATTGAATGTTACAATATTTATATTTTGAGGAATGATATTAATTAAATGGAATGGCCGAATCGAAAACCGAACACCAATCCCTCGATAATGGCTGGTTATCAAGCGTTACTAAATAATATTGTTGGTGTTAGATAGAAAAGGGTCACCGGAGAGATTGACCGATAGAATTGTGTTGTGGACAAAGTAAGCAAATTTTTTCCTTACTTTAAATTCTTTTTTGATTAGGTAATCAATTTTATTCCTGCCTGCGGCTTAGGAATCGAAAGGCATATATTTATGTAAATTGGCGATAAAATTTTTCTTTCAATTCGGAATTTATTTATACACTTATCTGTGCAGTGGAAAAGGTGAATAAGTCCTTTTTACATTTTAAATAAACTTACACTGTTGATCGAATATATTACATTTAAAAAAACATACATTTTATGTATTCTGCATTCTCCATCAAAAGTTCAAAAATTCAGAATTTGTAGTAGATGTAAAAAGAAGAAAAGTTCCAACACCTACAAATACAAGACTATCCAATGAATAATCCAGTGAAAGATTGATAGAAGAAAACGCCGCCACAATAAGGAAGTTGAGTCCTTTTTTTGTTGTTTTTTTTAATCAATGTTCACAGGCAAACTTAAATATCTCTATTTTATTATTTTTTTTTAAAGTTCGTTTTCATAATTAAATTAATTCTACAAGTTTGAATTTTATTAAGCCCGCGAAAACGGTGGCAAGGGCATAATACCATGCGCGCAGAGTTTGTGACGTAAGCCAGCCCTTGCGTGTGTTAAATATAAGGGAAAATATTTACAAAACCGGGACACGCTTAATATGGACGAAAAAAATAAATTAAAAAGTTGTAGTAGTTAGATATTTACTAGTACTAATCAATTCAGTTATTGGAATTTCGAAAAAAGTGCATTTTAATGGTTATTTTTTAAATTTAAAAACACGAAATGTCATTTTTCAACGAAACTTGCAACAGTTCCATGACATTTCTTGTTTTTAAATTTAAAAAATAACCATTAAAATGAATTTTTTTTGAAATTCCGGTAACTGAATTGATTAGTACTAGTAAATATCTAACTACTACAACTTTTTAAATATATTTTTTTCGTCTGTATTAAGCGTGTCCCGGCTTTGTAAATATTTCCCTTATATTTCATACAAGCAAGGGCCGGGTTACGTCACGGACTCTGCTGTGCTCTTGCCGCCATTTTGGCGGGCTTTAGTAAAATTCAAACTTGTAGAATTAATTTAACTATGAAAACGAACTTTAAAAAAAAAAAAATACTGGTATTTAAGTTTGAATGTCATCTACATGAACATATTTTTTATAAGTCAAAATATTTTTCACTCAACTTCCCTATTAATGGCTGCCAGAAGAATGAACAATTCTCCCTGACTTGTGCAAAGAAAAAAATATTGTAATATTTACCTCACTCATAACCTCAAGTATATATTTCTCATCCTCCGGCTCATTATAATTATCAGGAAGGTAAATGGTATCATCTTGGTTGTCTACATCAGTTGAAACTTCATCCATGTCTTTAACAAACGAAAGCAGGTTATAATACCACAACCTCGGTACATAAGTACTGCCCCCCGAATCCGACATCTTGGACTGCTCCACCTTTAATTCAATTATTATTTTTATATATCATTACATTATAAACAAGGTGTATAAAGAACAAAGGTATGATTATAGCAACAATTTTTGCTGTTTAAACGCTGCCTGATTGATGCCAATGTGTCGACATGCAAAATGATTCAATACGAAAATAAGACTGATCTCTCACTGGCATGACCATTGGCCGGATGGTCCCACGGGCCAGGAGATAAAACCGTCTTAAGTTGTCAAGTTGATAGATTTCCCTGTCTTATCAACCAAATAGCAATCTTTAGAGCACAGGAATCAGGTGGGAATGCTCTCCTTGTTATACCAGTATTTCAACGGAAGATGTTCCAACTAGCGTAATTTATTCCTTCGGCACCGGTGCATATTAAACGCATGGTCAGCACTATTGACATTTGTCACACGAGAATGGGTTGTTTCTACGATTTGTTCTTGAATTTCCGCTTTGCAATTAAAGCTCAATAAATTAAATATTTCTGAACGTAGCCGAATACTAAAAACTGTTTTTGAAGGCTGATGAAATAAGCTTTCAAATTGTTGTATTACAAATAAATATAAATATTAAAATTTCGAATGAAAACATAAAAAAATTGTAAAAATGACTCACCTGTGATGTTTTTATGTGAAAACGGTATTAAAATCACGGATAACGTAAAAAAACACTTATTTTTTCATACAAATGTTTAATAAACAATTTTATTACCTCACTTTCTACCATTTCATACAAAAACATTTAATAAAAAATTAACTAAGTCTAAAAAGACGGGCTATGCGATTTGGCGGGTGAAAGCGGTTTTTACAAAATAAGTATTTTTTAATCTATTTCTATGTACAACTTTGAAAAGAGATGTGAAGCGTGGTATATTATAGATATTCTCCTTTTTGTTTTAGGATTGTCTTTAGAACTAAAACAGAGTTATAACCATTTCTATGGGAACACACAAGTTAGCTTTTTGACGACCGTCCGTGGTAAGACACTTGACTCCCATTCGGAAGGTCGCGGGTTCGAACCCGGCGTGCGCAAATAAATTTTATTTGATTAATTTGTGTTATTTCACAATTAATTAACAAAAATAATATATGATATATTTGCGGCACGATCCAGAGTGTAAGATACTTTCAGTATAGCCCTGGTGTAAGACCACCATTCAGAATTGAAACGTCGCTTAATAATGGCTTTAGCCGTGTTTAGTGACTAGATCTGAATAGCCAGATACTTTCCTACCTTCCTCTTCCCCATCTCCTTCCCTTCCCCGCTTACCTTCAGCCTCACAACATACTCCAATTGGGGATGCCATAGCCTCACTGGCTCCAGAAGGGAGCAGTTGGGACTCTTGTGAGGTTTCTCTATAAAAAAAAAAGCTTGCCAACAAGCTTATGGGGCTTGACTACTATTGTTTTATTGTTGTGAAAACAAGTTAAAGATGATACCCGGTGGTGCAGAAATAGATTTTACTAAAATATTGCTGTCACTGTTGCTCTTACTCCACCGGATATTGAGCGAAAGGGACAATGCACTGACACCTAACTAAAATGGAGGTTTTGTATTCCCCACTTTTCTCCTCCAAAAGTGGACTGATTTTCAATTTTTTTTTTACCAACTACATAAGAAAAAACTATTCTATGTCTGTACGTTTTGCTTTTTTTAAAAAAACATTGTCTGGTTTGTATACTGAACATCTTTTGACGGCGTTTAAACCAGTCAATTTTATTGATTTTTGCAAGGTCATAACTTCTATAAAAAGTAACTTATCAAAAAAAACAAAAAGTACCGACACGCTAGTAGTCGATATCTATTTTATGCAAAAACAATATTTTCTCTAGGGTTAAAATCCAGAGAGATAAATAGGGAATACGTTTGTATGGAAAAATCACCGCCGGGTATCCTCTTAAGGGTCTGAGTGATTAATGTAAAAAAAAATATTCAACCCACCTTCCTATATTCCCGCTTATAGCAGGTCCGTATACTGTTGATCTTCTGGCGCACAGAGTTGATGGTGGCCTCCGGCTCAGCTCGGCTCAGGCAGGCCAGTAGCTTCATCATGGCATGGTCCCTCAAATGGCGGTTCTTATAATCTACATCGGTTGTCCTCCATAAGCAAGGGTTCTGCTTGTAAATTTCGATGAATTCCTTTAAAATGCGAGCAGCGTAAGACCTGAAAATTAAGAGCACTAATCAATTTCTATAATATAAAAATTAATGTTTGTTTGTTCTTACCTTATGCGCGGCTATAACGTGGATAGTGAGCTCTGGCGTTACGAAATTAATTCATACAATTGTGATTTAAATTTCATCTGATTGCTACAAACAATTAAGTATAACAGGTTATACAGTATACAAAGTATAACAGTAATTAAGTATAACTAGTAATTATTTACTTTACTCGTGAGGTAAGAAACATTATAGCAGAGAATTAAAAATAAAATAATAAGAGTGGTACCTATAAAAAAAAACTAATACAATTTAGCAAAATATATATAAATATGGAGAGTTAAATAAAATAAAAGAAGACCTAAAATACAACAAGGTGTAATGTATAAAAGCTAGTTAGTAGGTAAAAGCATAACATTATTTATGTACATTATTTAAAATACAACAAAAAATAAGAATATAATTTACAGTTAAAGATGTTATAAAAGAATAAAACCAATAAAAGTTAATTATTAGGTCCTTACATATGAAATTGGCGTTTTGCCATACTGGCAACTTTGATCTCAAATATCTTCTCTTTGGTTAGGAATTCCAAATTCAAATTTATACAGCTATTTACTCATGTATTTGTGTTTCGAAAATTATAATTCATTTGTTTTTTCCTTAATTGTTTTTTTTCTTTTCTTTTGATTCACCTTAATTACATTAAAAGACAACTATTAGTGTACGAGACGTCGCTTTAATGTCATATTATTTACTGTATCAATTTTAAATGTGTGTTTTTTTTGTATTTTGTTAATCCGCGGGTGTCTTATTAATAAACAATATAAGCTTGTCGACATCCGCCGGAAACATATTATGTACCATTTGTATTTTAAAAAATGTGAAATGTGAATGTTATCTTGAAATAAAACTTTGGGTCGCTAGCAGGTAGCGGGGTCGAACCCAGGCAACTTCGTACGTAGCTGTGTTAAAAGAGATTCGACCAATAAGAGGCTGTGGGCTAGCGGTCCAGACCGTTAATCCTGTCCATGTGACACGGCCGCGGTCGTGTCTCTAAATTGACAAAAAGGGTCTACTCTGACCATTTCACTCTCTTTCTCACTAGATCTCTTGGCGTACGGACTTGTCTGGACCTGCCCCGCTGCCTGCTGGCTGCCATTTTCTACCGACTTCTGTGTTTTATTTCGGAACCCAAATCTCGGCGAGAAAGTGCAGCTTTGCAGCGGCCCCCCAGCAATACCTACATACAACCGTTCTTTTTAGGACGATATTTCAAATATTTTTGCATACTGCGTGGTAAGCTGTGAAAACTAACCGCCCTTTTCAGGGTGACTCATTTCGATATTTAGCATAGACAAGGTCGTGTTTAACCACCCCCTATTACAGTCTATGTGCGCGCGACGACCGCCCCGTACAATTTGCATTGGGGGCAGTGGAAAATATTTCATTTTAAATTTCAATTACGTAAAATTAAAAATAGTCTTGTGAAATTTTGCCCATTTTGTAATCACTGTCACTCTGGTATGTTGGTAATCCTGATACATTTTTATATATAACGAGCGGCTGGAAGATTTTGAACATATCACGAAATCTGGTTGTATTAGGTAAACACTAATTACTAACTACTTGAAAACCGGGATGTTTTTCTTGCCTTGACGTGAGCAGGCGCTATAAAGGGGGAACTTTCTTTTGTATCACAAACCATGTTACACAAACCTAGCGTAGCCGCTAAACTATTTGAAAACTGGGATGTTTTTCTTGCCTTGACGTGAGCAAGCGCTATAAAGGGGGCACTTTCTTTTGTATCACAAACCATGTTACACAAACCTAGCATATCTGCTAAACTACTTGAAACCGGGATGTTTTTCTTGCCTTGACACGAGCAGACGCTATATCATCACAGAAATAGTTCACTTAAAAAAATAAGATTTGAAGGTAAAAAAAAATTCCAGCTAATAAATTTTAATCACAACGCCCGCATTGCATGCGTATTAGGTAAGTACTATTAGGCGGAATTTTATTTTAACATTAAAAACAATTACAAACTGCATTATATGTATAGTTACCTGGGTTCGTTCTGCATTATTTGATATAATAATTTGTATTTGAGATTGTTTAGGTAGTTTTAAACGTTAAACTTACAAACTGTACATTGCTTTATTGCTCATTAAAACACTATTTGAAAAGTTAAATAAAACTAGACGTAAATTTTAGATCACTTTGAAATTTGAATCATAATAATCATTACATTGACATATTTAACCTCAATGTGGTAGTGGTATTTAAAACACTCTTGTATCACTTGTACACTCAAAATATTATGATGACGAATCTATAATCAATCCTTCCTCCGCTTGATAAATATTTATACCGATGAAATGTTGAACTAAAATTAAAAAAAATAATTGAAGGGAATTAACAAGCTTACAAGAACTGCAAGGACATTTTCAAAGGTGGCTGTTGCTAATTGCAGTTCGATTTTCCACCGCTAGGATCGCTGCAACTCCTTATTTATTCTGACATTTCTATGGTGGTGACTTTTTGACAGCCAAATCAACACGAGTGTTGCCAGATGCATGTTTTTTTCAACCTATAAAACATACAAATGGTTTTTCTCCACTGCGAGATAGATGGTGTGATTTTTAATGATTCTTGTAGAACATGAAAAGTTATTTGATTTAACGATAAAAACAACAACGAAAAAAGAGTATTTTTTTGGTATGGAACGCATTATCGTATTTTACAGTGCTTCACATAACGAGTTAGATTCTGGAACGAATTATGCTCGTTGTAAGAGGTCCCACTTTATTAAATATAACTTTATTAGTTCTAATAGCTACCTTGCCCTCGGGTCTCAGTGGTCTTTGTGGAGCTTATTGCACACACTTTGAATGCAGGGAGTTTTCAAAACAGATTGGCAAAAAAAAACTAATGAATAACTAACCATATTGTAGTTTATCAGTAGGCAGAAAGGAAGGACTGCCACACAGCTTTGTTTTGGCACAAGCTCCTTGCTTCATTAAGATCAAGGGCGGATCCAGCTTTGGCGCCAGGGGGGGGGTCACATAGTCGTGGTCAAGCCACAAGAAGTTATTTGTTTGCCGTCAAACAAAGTATTTTAGCGTTCCACCTAGGTCCTGGACCCAGCCCAGGGGGGGTCATAACCCCCCCCCCCCCTCGCCCCCCTGGATCCGCCCTTGATTAAGATGGGGAGAAGGTTGTGGATGTAGGTTTAAAATCAAAAAAATAATCATCAATTTTATTTGTAAAAATTTTGCATTTCACCTTAACCCGATCAGCACAACTGTCTCATATATCATTTTGGACTGAACGGATAATAAAACCACAGAATAGATTTCTAGAAATGCCTTCCATGTAGATTTGAATGTGAAACAATGTAACCACTGAGTTAATACCTTTTTTTCTAGCCCATTTAGCACACCCTGTCTCGCTTAAGGCCCGGTGGTAGGTGCTCAAAAAGAAGAAAAGAAGAAGGAGAGTTACGTAAATACGAATGTTATTCAAGCGAAAATTGTGAAAATGTTTAATAAAGCACGACTCGTTTAAAATAGAGCAAAAATCTCTCGACAAACGCTTAAGTTACATTTAATGATACCCTGTGAATTTTTTTATAACTATAACATGTTAATAACTCAGGTGCGGGGCATACGTCATTCCTACGTCTACCTACGTTAAATTATCGTGAAAACAAGCTTATGTGTCCAAGCGGTCAAATAACAGAATGAAATGTGTTTTTTAATAATTTTCGAAGTATAGCAATTTTTTTCTATCGAGTGAATTTCATATAATTACCTTTTCGGCACGACAGTCAACAGATCTTCAAAAGCAAAATATATATTTTTTAGGAACTTAAACTGAAAGCGTTCAAGAGACGTATGTTATAAATCAGTAGAAATGCGGAATGCCGGGCCTTCAGCCATTTGCGAGCAATTAGCAACACAATATGGACACATTGTGTGCACCAAACGAGAATAACCTGCGAACGCTCATTGGGTGGGCAGTTCGCAGATGGTTATTTGTTGCAACCTGTATGTTGTGTTGCTAATATCTGTATGTGATTTAGTGGCGGTTCTTCACAGGGGGACAGTGGGGACAGTTCCCACCAGTTATACTAGAAACCTACTAAAAGAAATAACAGTCTAAACTGAAATTAATGAAATCTTTAAACATAATAGCAATTAACATTTTGCAGAAATAAAATACAACAACCGGCGACCACTCACGCTGACCAGCGGATAGCCGATCAGCGCACGAACCGAAGAGTGCATTTCTCAATGCGCAGAACCTACTGCGCACTTTGGGGACAATCCGTATTGTCCCTTTAAGCATTTTTGTTCATTCCTTGCGTTTCGTTCGCGATCGTACGGAATCCGCACAAGTATGTGAATTTCAAATACCGTGGGGACAATCCGATAAATCCCCACGTAACAAAAGTTGCGTAGTTACGGGTGGGAATTGATCGCGTTCAAATTAACTTCGATGATAATCTAGCAAATAAAGCGTTATTTTTATTATGTTGTATTATAAATTGTATATCTATAGACATTTTAATTTATTTTATGTTTACATCTGATTAGCATGATTTGATCATGAAAGTTTTGTTCGAGAAATTTTATAATATTCTACGGGTAGTGAGATTACAACACAGTATGTAGTAGGTATATGTAAAAAATGTGGATCAAAGAAGTGCTCGAGCCGCCACTGATGCGACTTTACACTTACCTGACATCATATATCACCATCTCGTTTGAATTTCATAAAGATGAAACACAGTTATGTATTTGAAATTTAAGGCCTGATTGGCCAGACTTTTGAATCACAAAGCACGCCAACATTGGATTTCTTGTGTTATTTTTCATTCTATGCTTAATACTTTCGACTCCTAGATCCCAGATACTGGCCTGACATTGGCCAAACTTCTCCAGCAGGAATCTCTCGGAACATCGCCTTGCACCGCAGATTCCTACCCACTGCTATCTTTTACTTCCCAGAACCTCCACTCCTTTCTTTCCCAAAAATACCTTCCACACAGCATCCCCAAAGATGATATAGGCTCTGAGGGAAATTATTTTCCTCAGGGTCTCCTGTGTGGACCTAACGTATAAAAAAAAAGAATTTCGATACTTGACATTTCTTCTGATATTTACAATTCAATAGTAATAAAACACTTCTTTGAATAAAACAATTCAACATATTAACATAATAAATATAACATTTAACTATCATTAAAAATATATAATAACATAATAATTCCTAAATAAAAAGAAATAATAATTCTTCTGATGAAAAGCACCACAAAAGTTCACATTCAAAGATTGATTATAATTTCAACAATGTAACTATGAAAATTGGAACTGATTGTGGGAACAATTCAGACAAGTGATTAAAGAAAAATTATTCTATTTTAATAAATTAATTAATAATTCTATATTTGAAATGTGTAAGGGAACGTACCCATACTACCCACTTTTTGCAATTTTTAACCCCCCTCCCCCCTGCGTGACCACGTGTAGTATATTCTAAGACCCCTCCCTTCCCCCTACAGTTTTCAATAATGTTTATTTTTACCATTTGCATTGACTGAATGTTGTTGAGATAGCTCAGTGGTTAGAGCAGAAGCCTGAATAGCATAAGTATGTATTAACTGTTCTTTTTAATACATATAATTTTAAGGTTATTAATGTGTTAGTTTAAAAATAAAATTCTGTTACGCATTCACAGCTTTTTAAAAGGGACTTATTACGTATTTGCAGCACCTACTATAAAACACAAGTAATTCTCAATCATCAATAACAGAATGGCCAGTGTCTCACAGGATTTCAGACCCGCCCCCTCTTAAAGCATTTTCATATATTGCAAACGACGTGTTACATCTTCTAAAGACTCGTCAATTCGGATCAACAAGCGTCAAACGTGCAATCACATAATCAAACCATCGGATCAACTAAGACCGGAATCGCTTGCGTTTCACTGAAACAACTCGGGCTTCATTTGCTTCAGAACTTCTAAAGGTGGGTACGGGAGATTGTGACCTAGTACGACTTCATAACCGTCACTCCCGCATATTAAATACAAAACCGAGGCCTTTTCTAACGTTTCGTCACTCCATTCAAATGTTTCATCTTTGCTAGAACCCATATATTTCAGTTGGTCATTGTTGAAAACACTTTTTAGCGTCTCGTCAATTTTAGACATTTGTTTTTCTAACGTTTTAACCTTTTCTTCGGATGCTTTGAGCATTTTATTTGCCGTTTTGATCTCTTCTTGATAGCAGTAAATTTCTTTGGCTATCCGGTCGTTTTCTACCATGGTCTGGATGGGAATGATGGCGACGGCATTCTGCAATTTTGGTTGGATCCTCGGCGCGATGGGAACAAAACCGTGCGGCTTACTGTCTGCTTTGTTCATCTTAACGCCTGGGTCTATAGGAACTGTGTAATTTGGCACTGGAATGAGAAAAATACAGACATACAGTTAAATTTCTTTATGTGAATACAGCACAAGAGTCCCAATGAGATGAATTTTGGGATGTAGGAGGCTGCAGGGTGCAGGGTGGGGACGGGTATGGGGATGAATAATGTGGGGATATACCTGTTTACCTATTCAAGTGTGGTTACTAAACAAGGTTAAAGCTATTTAAAGCAACATTTCGATTCTGAAAGGTGCACTCTCACCAAGTGATACTGTATCTTACACTCAGGAATGCTATGAATATTAAGTTTTAAATTGTATTAGACGAGACATGAAGTGAAAAATTAAGTTCCAGCCTCTTCAGATCCGGCCCGCCACGCAGTAGGTGGGCAAACGCATACGCTGCCAAGATCTAGACAATCCTTCATGAACCCGGACACTCCTGCTAAGTCACCAAGCTTAGCGAACTACTTGGGGTGACCTATGGCAGAAGTGTTGGTTATCCAATAAATGGTTCCCGGAGCGGCGGCCTCCCAAATTGAAACTAGCTTGCTGTCCTAGCTTGAAATACTAGCCTCATTTGACCCGGGCATCAGTGTGGAAATAGGAAACAAAGGCAGGACGTTATTAATCATAGATGGGATATGCCTTACTGCGCGTGAACAGTATTGGCGACATGCGATTTCATACTACTAACATTTGACCGGTCAGTGGTTGAGTGGGCATCGCGTTTGGGTCCCACCCAGGCGTTCCGTGTTCGATTCCTCGGCTGGCTAAGTCCTCCATCACAACACAAGCAAAATCTTCTGCTTAGTGTGGTGGTAGTATGAGATTTTCAAATATTGTTGGGTTATTCGTAACCCGGGAATGTTTGTCTTTCTTTTTAATTAAGAAAAATTAAGAAATTAATGATTTATTACTTTCGACCAAGTATTTCAAGACATGCCGTGTGGGTCCTAAAAAATGACACCAGAACCAAAAAGATTGGTTTATGAAAACATTTATCAAAAAGGCAGTGCACTATCTCATAGTCAAAAGATCGCACAAAGCATTGGTTTGTACCTTTTGTTGATCTTCGTGGAGCAAATTTGTTTTCCAGCAAGTTCGCAGCAATGGAATGACCAGCTTTGTGAAGATCATTAGAAATATTTTAGGTATGGCCTGTCGCGGACTTTATTATAAACAATTTAATCAGTTATATGAATACTTATAAAAAAAATATATATACGTAACGTATAGATTCGAGGTAGCGTATCGAGAAAAGTAACATTCGATAAAAATGTTTAATTTCTTCCTACCAAAACAACTATGTCATGCAAAAGATGCAACGGAATTCCATGGGTAGTTTGTAAATGAAATTACTTAAAGGCAGTGTTACTTTTGGATTGGAATAAGGTATGGGAGGGCTACTCTATAGATATTATATGGATTTTTATTACCCATCTTCCTTATTTCTATTATCAGTGTTTTAACATTAGAATAGATTATACCTAATTGTATGGTAGGAAGGTTGATGGTGTTCTTTGAGAAATCCAGCCCTTCGACGATGCGGTATTTGCCGTGAGTCGGGCCGGACTCCAGGCGGAAGTCTCCCGACCCAGGGGGCTCCGGGGGCTCTAGGTACTCCCGCTTCAGGCTCTTGAAGGGGAAGATGGTCGGCACAGCATTCCAGCGAAGGGGCTTCTTTCCGTCGGCCCGGTTCTGCTCGTACTGGTCAGGCGTGAAGTGCTTCTGGAATTAAATTTTTTTTTTTTTTTAATGTGATACAGTACAAGAGTCCCAATGCTCCGACTGTCTGCAGTCAGTGAAACTATGGCATCCAATGTCAGTTTGTGGCGTATCTCATTGGAGATTAAAAAAAACTATAAATTCCCTCATCGATAAATCCTATGATGGTTATTTTCCAATATATTTCATTTTTATCCTGATAAAAAAACCTTTGGTTTTGAAACATGTTGAAAATTTTAATTAAATAAATGTTTTTTTTTTAATTAATTTTTTAATTAATTTTTAATTAATTTTAAAATTTTAATTAAATAAATAGTTTTTTAAGATTTATGTTCTTTTAATTAAAATCACATCACAAAGTGAATTTAAATATTAAAGTTTTTTTTTTCTTAGACCTAAAGAAATTTCAACACATCACTGCAACAGAGATTAGCGACCTAATAACAAGATACAATTTGGCCATTCATTAAGGAGTTTGTGGATAATGAATATAAAGTCGTAGCTTATAAAAAGGTATTTTGAAAACAAAAAACACAATACACCCGGTAAATTTTTCTCTTTTCTATACAACAAAAAGAAGATGGGAAGGAGATGGGGTAGAGGAAGGTGAAGAAGTATCTGATAATAATCAGATCCTATCATTAAACATTTCAAGCCATGTCGATTCTGAATGGTGGTTCTTCATCAGGGTGATATTGAATGTATATACCGGTCTGATTTATCGAATCCAATGCTATCATGAACTACAGAGCTTTGTAAAACTATTGGGTACTTATGAGTTATCGTCCAACACATTTTTGGGTTAAGTTTGAAGTTTGTATTATCTATTAGTTGGCTAAAACGTCTACCTACCTATTTCTATAGCTTGTTTGTAGGAAACTTGGTTAAAAATGAATATGTAAACTAATTTCTTACAGCTAACTCAAATTTTGGTTGTCGATTATGACGTTTTGTAAAATACAACAAAAAAATACAAATCGAATTTCGTAGAAGGAAACCTGTTCCAATTCGCAACAATTATTCAGAATTTTTAGGTTACATAAATGTGTTTGAAGTCCATTGAAACTGTTTTGTATGTAAATTTTTGTACCTCGCATACGACAGACTTAAATGTCAGCTTTTTTCCGATGTTATGTTCCCACATCTGCCGGCGTTGTTCGTTCCTCAGTCCTTGGGGAAGATTGTGAAACCGTATCTCATTTCGGCCCCCGTTCAGATAACGGCTAAGACATCCCTTCACACAACAAACTGACATCCTTGCGCGAAACGCAATTAATTAAATTAAATACATCAAATACTAAATCATAAGTTAACTGAAGTTATTATAATATTTTTAGATGGTATTGTCGTAAAAATCTGAATGTCTGATAATAATTGTAAAATGAAACGTCAAAACAAAGGCAAATCTATTGTTGCCAGTTGTAGAAACTCAATGGTTTTAGATTTGATTTCGAAACCGGGGAAGTAGGTTTTTTAATACTGGCATCCCTGGGGAAATAACATAATCAATCCTCCGATTACCATTTCTGTCTCATGTGCTCCTGGTAGAATTCGACTGTTTCTGTCGTAACTTGCTCAAAAATTTTTCGACGTAAAATTTCCGAGCGAAATGACAAAATGCACGAGCCATCTTGTATGGAGATATTTTGAATCTCAGGTTCAACCGTCAATTTAGGTTATAAATCGCCAATTTTTTTTAAAAGTGGCTTGATAGTTGTCTCCTAAATATATATTTCTATCATTTTGTTTAATTTAAATTATATTTTATTTTAGCTAAATACCTTAAAAACGACATCTTAAATGTTTCCAATTCAGTCGGCTCTCCGAGGTGGCCGGTGACGGTCGTGGTCTTTCTGGCCGCTCTGTCCCATGTTTTCACTAAACGAATATTTTGCGTCTACATTCGACGGATGACGGATTGGCATATAAATAAAATAATTATATTTCTTGAGTCCTACGAAATTTTGTTTGGATCTTTTTTAAATCAGATGGCATGAAATATTTTTAAAATGGAATAAATAATAATATTATATGATAATACCTTTTAATAATAATACTTTTAATTTAATTATGTAGAAAATGTATGGCTTTTCCGGAAACTATAGAACACATTATATCAGGATGTTCTATATTAGCGCCGTCTGAGTATACATTTAGGCACAATCAGGTTTTAAAAATAATTCACCAAAGTTTGGTAATTAAACATAACTTGATTGACTGTCATAATATAGTACCATATTATGAATACGAACCAAATTCATTTTTAGAAAATAATTTCTTTAAAATTTACTATGATAAAACTATACTAACAGACAGACCAATTGGTCATAATAGACCTGATATAGTTTTACATGACAAAATTAAAAAAATAACTTATATTATTGATGTAGCTATTCCAAATTCCTGTAATATTCAAAAATCTGTTTCTGAAAAAATAAGAAAGTATACAGATATAGGAAATGAAATTAAAAGAATTTGGCATTCTCAGACTATAAAAATATTACCTTTTGTTATTTCGGCTACTGGCATTATACCTAGCTCTCTTATTAAAAATTTAGGCATATTAGATTTGTCAAAGAATTTGTATATAAAAATGCAAAAATCAGTCATTTTAAATACATGTAGAATTACGAAAGATTTTTTAAATATTTATATTGAGGGATCAGTAAGATTTATCGGTCAAATTAGGAATTCCACAGAGCCGAACCCTCTGATATGAAAATATCTGGAGACGGTGAATTATATTCCCATTTAATAGTTTGGTAGATTAACGTGTTGTTCTTGTATTGTTTTGTATTAATTATACTTATATAATACACTTGCATAACGTGGATTTACTAGATGATCATTTATATGGAAAAGTGTATGAAAGGGTTTAGTTTTTCCTATGGGAAAACTAAACCCGTTCCTGTAAATCTGGTGAATAATAAAAAAAATAAAAAATAATAATAATACTTTTTAATAATAATTTTTAATAATACTTTTTCTAGTACCCGCAATTAAAAAATTCGTGCAAAACGTAATTTTGGATTTGAGGCCAAAATACCCAACCAAACTGAAAAATCTTTTTTTTTAACGTTTGTTTTAAATTACATACAATGCCATACCGTACAAGATTTTGATTTCTCGCGATTTTTTTGTAATTAAATAGAAATTATTTTTTAAAAAGGTCCTTCTACTTGAAATGACTGAAATGTAGTTTAAGGGCGATTGACCAGCGGCTGAGAATAAAAGTTTTAAAATGCCTGCAACTGTACAGGGAGGTTCCAATGAGAAAGATCGATTATTACCCTATCAAATTTTATAAATAAAAAAAAAATTATCGATTTATTTCATTCACAACTTGCTTTATACCTACATTCAACATTTGAGTAAGCAATAAAAATGCTCAAAACGCACGATGATAAATTGTTAAATATCGTGTACTTCTTGTAAGTATTTTTTGATCATAAGTATTTATGATTTTTCAATAATGTCTAAACAAAATAAATGTGTAAAAAAAATGAAATATTTTAGTTTGTAAGACCTTAAATAAATAGAAAACATGAGGTTTTTTTGTCACAAAACACGTTCTCGAATTTATTTTTTAATGATTTTAATTAAACTAAAATTGAAATTCTGAAAACTGTGTTGACTAGATTATGTATTGATTTATTTTGTTGTATGATTATAATAATGATTTGAACTTAGTTTTGTTTAATAGAATCTATCGTTTGAAAATTGAACAAATCAGCCAACGACCAACGGTTATAACCTTAGTATATTCAAAATAAACTAAGTTTTTCAAAATTTTAAAACTGCGTGCACCAGATAAAATAACAATCTTGCAAAATAAATTTATATTTTTTTGTAAAAAAGAGTCAATACGTCTAGAATTTGATTTCAAATGGACTAATTTCCGGTATTCTCTGGTATTATTACTCTCTTAAAATTAAATATGTTAAATAAACAAATTTTCAATGCTAAAAAAGTTTTCTTTGTAAGAAAATTGAATTTACGAACGATAAATTTGCGTTGGAACTTGCCGTGGCTATCATAACAATAATACAAAAGTCGAAAATATTATTTATTAAGATGATAGACTTCGCTTTTCGGCCCATACAAAAAGGACGCCCGGGAAAAAACACTTTTCTACATCGAAAATTGCACAAAATGAATATATTTTTTTTGTACTGCCTTCTAGAAGGTTAAAACTATGTCGGTATGTTTTCGAATTTTCGATGCGTTTCGTATTAACGTAAACATTCACTGTCTAACACATACGAGTTATCAAAAAATATTATTTAAGGAAAAAGTGCTGCTAACTCAACTCTCATAAAGAATTATAAAATTATAAAAAGCTACCGACGTAGCTTCTTCTTTCTAAAAAATGTATATTTTTTAAAATTTCAATTTCGTGAAAGTTTCGGTGTAGAAAAGTGTATTCTCCATAAACCCCTTTTCGAGCGATTTCTGTAGGTAAATTTGAGAGTTTACTGCAGTCGTCTCATTCTCACGTTTGACGGGTCGTGGCAAGGAGTGCATGGTCGGGGGGGGTGAAGCCATCGTTTTTGATAATAGTGATGGTACGACTATTTTTACACAATAATAGTGATGGGATTGATCTTTCTTTTTATTCGTGAGTTCTATTTAATTTCATAATAATGTATTTTAGATAATACATTTTTACAATACGTAATAAATATAATATATTTTTTCATACGACTGTTTTACAATATTACTCAAACTAATTCCTGTGAACACATAATGTTACTTACAAACTATATAAATAATGCTGAGTTAAACACAAAGAATAATGTGAAATATTTTAGGACTCTTGTGAAATCTAAACAAGCTTCCTCCGATATACCTAACAACATGTTTCGCGGAAACTTTTCTTTAAGTGATGGGCAACAAATTTGCAATCAAATGATTATTTGCAAGCAAAGCAAAGGCTTTAAATGGAAGAGTAGTAATTTAATATAAGATGTTAAAAAAAATATTTATAATGTTGTAATTACAATTTTCACAAATAAATATTAAAAAAAAACTTTTTTTGTCCTTTCTCAAACTAAAAACATTCCCACAAATAATGTAGATGTAGTCAGTTATAATATTTTGTAATATCTTTAAGATCTGAAAGTTTTTGTTGTGTACAGTTATTTTACATCACAAAACATCAAAATCACAATATATACCGCATACAACACGGATTATGTTTTCATTATTGTCGTTTGTAAAAAAAATTATATTTTCCATCCCCCTAATAGCTTATCCATACTTTAACCACCCGAGCGCTTTTTGCCCCATTATGGCACTATTTCCAATACCTCGGATTCAAAATATAACAAAATAAATATTCTCTAGATTCTTTAAAATATTTTAAGGTTAAACATTTAATTATATTTTTTTATAAATCCTACAAATATGTTATAATAAACAAAAGATAGGGGAATTCATTGGCTACATAGAACTATAATCAGTTTGTATATTCTCGATATTCAAATTCGGAGGTATGATTTTTTTATGTGGGCGGAAAAATTTCCTTTAGCAATCCGAGAAAAAATGTTTTAATTGCTCTGTCCCTCCAGTGGATACGGGATTTTATTAAAAATAAAATATTTGCAATACTTAGAAAACTCGGCCAACTTATCCAATATATATAGCCAATATTCATAGGTTCGACTACCAAACAATAAACTTCGACTTAATAAATAAATATACCGTCAATCGTAAATCGAAAACAAACTTTATAGTATGAATAAGCTATTAGGAGGATGGTGAGAAACCCCCTCAGACAATTAGCGCAAATGAGGGGGTCGCAATCGTTATTCTAGTAGTTAATTTTTTTATAATATGTTTTATAAACTGATCGCTTGTTTTAAAATCCTCGAGCTACCATTTTGAAAAACTAACGGAATGTAAACCAAGTAAAACACTGTTTTTTGACCTGATTTTAGCGGATTACAACCTCGATACCTGATAAAACATAAAACATATACCTAAGTCTTTTGTGAAATTTTATGTTCTACAAAATTGGTGATCATAATTTTTCTCGAAAATGCACTGGAAAAGAGATAATCAAGAAAACAAAAAACTCGTAGTGCAATATACTTGTTTGTGCAAGTTTTTTTACAGCTTTATAGTCGAGTCATAGGAAGGAAACATATTGGAGCCACCCTGGTGCCAATTATAACAGAAGATCCACCAGAAGGTCCTTCTGAAAATGATATTTTGCCGCTGCACCAAGGATTTTGTAATTGGCAAATGTGGATGCCGAAAAGCATTGATGAACTGTTATGCAGTCTGCCTCCGCTGCCAAGGGAAATGCCTCAACTGCGTGCCTGTTGCCGAGGACGACGATGAAGACGACATTACTGAGGATAAAGATGCCACGAATGAACAACCATTGCCAGGACCTGGCCAGACGTCCAAAGAGGATGAAAACGTTAATCCATATAAAGTTCAGAGTGTAACATGATGTTATTGAGAACAGTGAGGTTTATGATTTGGTGTATTAATGTAACGAAATAGAATAAAATTATCATGAGACTTTTAATTTTAAACTATAATATAAAAATTTTCAAGTAACATGATTTTTGTTTACTTTATTTAATAACTGGAAGTGTGGTCAAACAAATTTTTAGGCAAACGAACACATTTTGTGTGTCAATAGTAAGATAAAAAAAGCTTTTTTTCTGAAATTGACAACACTTAAAATTAAAATTATAAATTATAAATAAACTTAAAATTGCTGTAAATGTTGACTGGTTGGAGATTAATTTGCATGTGTATACATATATTCTGAATGGGAATTTAATTCTATACAATTTTTTGGGAGCGTATAACTCAAAAACGGCTGGGAATTTGAAAGTCACGCATAGAATAAAAGTTGAAGATAATTTTATGAGCTTTCATCTAATGGAAAAAAATATTACCCGCGAACCACCGTTTTCGAGATGTAAGCGGAAACCCGAAAATTGGGACCATTCCCCCCCTTCCCTTTCCCTCCTAGCTCGACAGCTGGACGTCAAGACTTTGGGTATGTTCACACCCTAAGCACCCTGATCAAGTTTCTGAAGGAATCACTTAGGTACCTGCTCACGCACTCCACACCTCCTTCCTTGACTGGATTATTACATATCAGTACTTTTGAGAGATAGAAGATAATAATAAATTAAAAATAATTGTAACAAATTTTAGGTTCCACGTATTTGCCACTGCTACTTGGGGAAAAATTTGCACTGGTTGAGATTTTTGGTTTTAGATTTGAGGCGGCCCGAGCACGGGTGTGCAGGTCGAAAACTTGGATTTTACGTGAAGGAACCAGTTTATAAAACATATTAAAAAATTGGAACTACCGGAATAATTACCATCGCGGATCGCTAATTGCACTGGTCTACAAAGACCAATGTCGGTGATTTATTACGATTACCCGCCGACCAAATGTGCAAATCATCACTAATCACCACCTTAGCTACCACAATGAAGTTATGATTTTTTTACATTAGCTCTACACAGGAGGCCCTGAGGAAAATAATTTCCCTCAGGGCCTATGTCATCTTTGGGGATGCTGTGATGCTGCAGAGGGTATTTTGAGGAAAGGAAGGAGAGCAAGTTCTGGGAAGGAAAAGGGTATGAGGGGTGGGTAGGAATCTGGGGTTTCTTGGGGAATCTGTTTCTCTAGGAATAACAAAAATGGAAATCCCAATGCGGTGCAAGGCGATGTTCTGGGAGAGACCGGCGGAGAGATCAAAGGTTTCCCTCAACCAGTCTCTCCTGATATGGCCTGTTACGTAATTGGTGGGTAGACGCATCCGCCGCCAAGACCCGGACGAACCTAACCACATGCACCCGGGCACCCCGGCTAAGTCACCAAACGTCGAGGGTGACTTAAACTTAAAGGGGTGACCTATCGCAGAGGTGTTGGTTATCCAATAAATGGTTCCCGGGGCGGCGGCACCTATATCCGCTGACCAAAATGAATAACATAATATAATAATAACATTTATAGTTTTAAATAGCGCAGGAAATTATGATAAACAATACCTACATGAATTATCACTTATCTAGTTATTGCCGAACATTCACTAATTGATTATATTATCATATCAATGTGATTGAGGTATCACAAGTCAGGCGAGATCTAAATACTACGAAAACAAATAATAATTATACACACTTCCCAATTCTGAATAGTAGGTACCTACCTAGATGATTTGCTGCTAGGCGCTCGAAACGAGAATAATATGATATTCGGGGACCGGGGACAGAGTATCACGTGTTAGTCGAGTGTGCGAGCGTGCGAGGTATTCAGTATTGTTGTGTGCAGTTGTATGTGTAAGCTTCATCTGAGTGGGACAGAGTTAGGAACAATAAATACCTAAACTTTCGGCGTATGGCGTAAAGTCTATCCTCTTAAGAGGAATGGCTGCGCGGCCGGTTTCATTCAAAACGTAGTTTTGGATTTGAGGCCCAAATACCCAAAAATAATTTTTGTAATTAAAGGGTATATCAAAAAACTAGCTCGTACAGGAGCTACTTTATTAATTTTTGCTTTAAATTATAAAATATAGGATATTAACTTCTGGTCGAAGGATATTTATGATTTTAGAGTCAACTTGGACAATTATTAATGTTAACAATTAAAAAAAAATTATTTTCCTTTTTTTTATAAATATGATGAAATATAAAATTAAAAACATTTTTTTTAAAAACATTTTTGATGTGTGCAAATTTAAATTACAAATTACCTATTTATATCGGAACTAAAACTTGTCGTTAAGATATTAAAATAACTAACCAAAGAAACGCTTTTTTAACAATTTTCTATTTTATTATTCATTATATTATTTCCAAGGATTGGTCAGATTTTTTTTATAATTATAAATAACTGACAAAAAAATTCCAAAAAATGAACAGACACTGATTTATTTAATTACCTATACGTCATCATTTAAAATCAAAAAAAAAGTTAGCTCCTGTCCGAGCTAGATATTTGACTTACCTTTTTATTACAAAAATAATTTTTCAGTTTGGTTTGGTATTTTCGCCTCAAATCCAAAACTACGTTTTGTATGAAACCGGCCTCGCAGCCGTTTCTCTTACCTACACTGAACGTATTGTATTAATTAATAACAAAATAATGCAGGATGCACCGGCATCTGCACACCACTAAGACAAAAGATCCTCTTCACAGCATCTCCAAGGACGAATTAGGCCCTGAGGGATATTATTCCCCGTGGAGAGACTTCGCTTTTCGGCCCATACAAAAAGGACGCCCGGGAAAAAACACTTTTCTACATCGAAAATTGCACAAAATTAATATATTTTTTTTATACTGCCTTCTAGAGGGTAAAAACTATGTCGGTATGTTTTCGAATTTTCGATGCGTTTCGTATTAACGTAAACATTCACTGTCAAACATGTACGATTTATCAAAAAATACTATTTAAAGAAAAAGTGCTGCTAACTCAACTCTCATAAAGAATTATAAAATTATAAAAAGCTACCGACGTAGCTTCTTCTTTCTAAAAAATATATATTTTTAAAAATTTCAATTTCGTGAAAGTTTCGGTGTAGAAAAGTGTATTCTCCATAAACCCCTTTTCGAGCGATTTCTGTAGGTAAATTTGAGCGTTGTCTCATTCGCACATTTCGCATTTGCATGTATTGTAAGTGTGTGTGAGCTTATTGTGAGCGGGACAGAATGACAGACGCGGGTATACCGCGTGTGGTTCAAAGTCTAGCCTCTTAAACCCCCGCATTCCGAATTTCTAGCGATTTATAACATATCTCACTTGAAAACAAAAAAATTATACTCCTAAAAATATAAAACATTAAAAAAAAAAGAAATTCTTAATTTTTGAAGATAATAAATAATATACACATTTCTAGAGCCGAAACGGTAAAGAAATTCCCTCCATAGAAAAAAAAGCAAAGTTTGCTCCGAAAATTATTAAAAACACTTTTTGTTCTGTTATTTAACGGTGACACGTTCAGTGGAATTTTTTTAAGTGTATGAATATTGAGTACAAACTTTTCATCGGATGTTAATTCCTCTCGTCGTGTTCGTCGCGTCGGAAACTGATAATTGGGGTTTTTAACCTTAGGTTGGGTTAGGTTGTGTGAGGTCAGGTTAGGTTAGGTTAGATTAATGTGAGTTATGATGTGATGAATTATCATGTGAGGAAGTATCGTGTCTGAATAAATTTAATATGGGAATTCAGAGGCTGAAATCTCATGGTCCGATTAGACATGGAACCTATTTAACATGTAAAAGGTATGAAAAAATTCACAGGCTCGAAAATGTACAGATATTATCATAAAAAATAACATACATTTTTTGTACATTTGTATTTTTTTTAAATAACATATTTTTTTAGGAATTTAAAATTGAAAGTGTTCAAGAGAAATATGTTATAAAGTCGCATTGGAAATTAAGAGATATAACGGTAATTATTGTACATCAATGAGATGGGTGTAAAAAACCGTCTTTTTTATTATATCAGTATTACGAACTCTGGGGAATTCTACGTGACGTACATATTGAAAAAATATATATTTTATATACATAAATCCAAATACACACAAACGGAGAAAAGTAACACCTTTTTTACGAAGACGATTGGACAGAATAAATATTTAGCATTTTTATTGAACAAAATAAACCAACCCCTTTTTAAAAAAAATGTGCAAAAAAAATTTGCCATGTATTTGTGATACATGACGTGTCATAGTGAAGATAAAAATTATTTCGTAAACAATTTTCGTATCAAAGATTCCTGCGGCAATTCGTGTGCTCCTGTGACTGCTTATTTTCAATATCTAATTCTCCGTGGTAAAATATCCTATGTGCGCGGAGGGATGACAGGTCAGTTAACCACGGATAGCTCATGTGCTCCGGATATTTGAGTTTTGCATCCTGAACTGTGGAACCGTAACTGGGCAAAATTGCTGGCCGTTCCGAATATTTCTACTTCACTTCAGCACTTCTACTTTCGAACCGTTTTGGAAGTTTTCTTTTATCATAATGAAAATTAAGTGTTACGTGTGATTAGAAAACATTAATTACGTGAGCTTTTTTTTTAAATTTTGACTCCTTCTCCCCTTGGTGAGATTAAATGAGATTTGGTGTGACCCCCCCCCCCCCCCCCCCCCCCCCTCCTCACGTGAGATTTTTTCTTACTCTCGAAATAAATGTTTTTCATAATAGTCATTTTTTCAGCGGGCAAAAAATGGGACACTTCAAAGAAGTACTTAATAGAAGTAATACAATTAAATTTAATTTTTTTATTTTCTTTATAAATAGTTGTCGTGAGTTTAAATGAGATTTGATGAGATTTTACTGGACCCCTCCCCCCCATTTTGAGCTTACGTAATTAATGTATTTCTTTTTTTGCTTTTTTTCAAACTTTCCAAACCGCACAAATTGACTGACATGCGAAATAAATAATCATTGTTACAAAATTTACAAGATTTCTGCCACACAATGCAAAACATTATACGTTACCGCAATTATTAAAATAACGAAAATTTGCTTGTTTAAAAAAAGATGTTCGATTCCGTTTCGTTCAAGTTGATAAAATTTCCTCATCAACGCAACGCGACCTGGGACCCAATTTTCATTTCAGTAGATAATTGCTCGCATGCGACGATCGCGCACGATAAATTATCTACTGTTTCGATAAATGCGTATTTTCAACCGTCGTAGATAATATAAAACAACCGATATTAATATTAATACCAACATAAAAATGTACCAATTTAATTTTTTTATATGGTAACCCCGTGTCTTTGACTCCATAGATTTGATATTTTTTCTGTTTACGACTGTCAATTTTGTTGTTCGTTGAAGAAGTAGTTGTTTCCTCTTGCGTGTTTTTCAAAATATTACCGACTTTTGCTTTACTTTTGGACTTTCTGTAACTATTAAATTTGAATCTATCGCAAATACGCTGAATGCCATTCCCGGTGGATGCGAAGACTGGAAACATTATGTAGGTTCTTATAAAAATAAATTCTATGACAAATACAATAAAATAGAATTTATTGCGTTCTATAACGCTACTCTGGGACAGGCATTGCCTAGTAGAATAGCATAATCCACAAATTAAACAAAAATACAATAAAATAGTATACTGATTACTCAACTTTTAAACTTAATATGGTGTAATTTTACATTTTGTTGTGAAAAATAGTTATACATTGTAAAAAGGATTTTGTAATAAATAAATAAAATAAATATTTCTTTTAATTATTAACAAATCTCCTGAGGTATTTGATATCAAATATTGCATTGTAACACACACACATTTGCGTACTAAAACGCATCGTACCACTATGTTGGAATGGAAGTAAAGTAAGGTGAGTAATAAAAAATAAAGGTACTACAAATTTTAATATATTTTATTATATTCTAATATATTTTATCAATTAATTTGAGTACCAAATATTTAGATAGTCGAACATTTTTTATAAACAGTTCGTTACTCAAACTAAATGCATCATTTGTTGAAGGAAGTTTTTCTTGGTGGCCTTTAATTTAAATATTCGGCCTGTTTCATGTCTTCGACCGCTTGTATGTACGTCAAATCTTCAAAACTCACCATTTTTATAATAATTAACAAAAATACGACGACACTTTTTGACAGTTGAACTACTGCTAAAACCAGTAGTCAAATTATCTACTGCTTTGTAATAGATTTGTAAGTATCTATTAGAAATTCCAAAATACGCTTTTAGAAAAACCATTGACAACGTAGGATAATTATCGCATGCGAGCAATTAATTATCTACTGAAATGAAAATTGGTGAGAGAATGCTCATTCTAGCCTTTGTTACCAGGAGCGCATACAACACCACCGGGTGAACAACCGTCGAATCAGAGAGACCATTCGCTTTTCAGGTGTGCGGTGTGCGAGGCCTGCGTGTGCGCGGCTGCATTAGCCGTCGAGTTTATTATTTCCTGTTACTATTTTTCCGTTGCGCCACAATTTTGCGCTAACAACCTTCCTTCCTTCCACTTCCAATGAATGTTGTTTGTTTTGTCTGTCGCAAGCAATTTTTTTTACACGGTGAAAAAAAGAATGATCGACACTCTCAAAATGTAATTGGTAGCTACCGACAAATTTCCCATCCCTATTTCTTATTTTCATAATAATTTTTATATTGTGAACGAATACTTGGTCGAAGTGTGAACGTAATTTTCTTTTATTTTTTACCTTAGATTAAGCGAAAATATTTAACCATGGCCTATTTAAAATAGCAACTCTCTCTCAATAAATGTCTTAAGAAAAACTATGAATTTTTTCATTCCTATCAACTTTATAAATAACAAAACCAAATTAGTTTTATTTTTCATAATTGCAAGTAATTTGATGGCACGTGTGGTTGGATATCATTTTCATGGTATGAAAGCTATATGTGATAAGATTTTTTTTTTAAGTAAGGATTATTATAATGTTGAGGGTCCAGAATTTATTAAAAAAATAAATGAGAAATAAAGTAATAGTTTGTTTATAACCGCAACCTATTTCAAATTGTTTCCTGTCAACGAATATCTCCACACACTTTTAGCAGAATAAAATGAGATAGTGAAATTTTTTCAGATTGGTGGTTTGCGACAGAAATTACAATTTTCTAAAAGGTTCAAAAATGAGATTGATGTCGAAAAGTGAAGTTAAGATGAGTTGGGTATCTTCCAAATAAGTTTGATATTCGAGTGATTACTAGTTGATTTATTTACTTATAGTAAATATTTACAATGAATTCTAAACTGGACAGACATCCTTACTAGACTCTGAGTAGTTCTGCTCATGTTCTGCTATTCCCGCGGGCAGACTGGAGGTGTTCGTACGTCAGACACGAACGACGATAGATAGTACCCTTCTGATATCATATTCAACTGACATCTGTTGGGATACAACAAATCTTCGTATATTCGTTTTACTAACTAAGCTATCGACTAATCTACTAACTAATCTATAGGAAGCTGAAACTACAAGAATAATAAATACAATACCAAGAAGGGGCCTTTCATACAAATTTTAGAAAATTTACGTCGTCCTGGTTAATTTCAACATCATTCTTCATAAAATTTCATCGTCAACGGCACTAAACAATTTTTAGAACATCGAATGTCACTACCAAGTGTATTGAAATTATTTGTCGAAACTGACCAACGACAATATAAAGGGCCAGGGTTGCTTCCCGGGGAAAAGATTAAATAAAATAAACTAATATTTATTATACATAAAGCATATTATAAAGTCAAATTAATTGAGATAATCGCTCGAGGCAGTAGGAGAGAAACCATTCGCATGTTTTGAATGCAATTATTAATTATCTGTCATTATCACATTCTTGCGAGGTCTGAAGATAATAAATTCCTATGTACTGAGTTCTGAGTGCATTGAATAAATTAGTCTTAAATTATCGTTTGAATCACACGACCTCTGCAATGAAACCATTTCCATGTTCAGAGTGCAAACATAATTTATCTAATGAATAACATTCTAGCAAGGTCCGTGAAAACAACAATCCAAAGTTCAGAAAGAAGTACCTTTTTATACACGGTGTCCGAAAACTCGTAGTACAAGCAAGAAACTGGTGAGTCTATATCACATAGGGAACCCAAAAAAACTTTATTTTTTCGATCTAATCATTTTTGAAAATTTAAAAAAATACGAGTGTGCTTTAGCCCACACCACTGAAGTAAATACTTATTTAGCTCCATCTATATGGATGTCCATATATATGTATAAAATATATACATATATTAATTTTCTACAAATATTTATTTAAATGTATTATCATTCGCCCCGCCCGATCAAGCCGTGCGCATCGACGACATCGACGTCCACTCCCCGCCGCGGTTGGCGCGTCGCTGGTATGTCTGGTATTTCAAAATACTGCTCTCTCTTTTCAACGCATTTCAATTTCCGTTACACATTCGCTAGCTTACCCCCCAGGTCAAGCATGCGTAAAGAAGTATTTACTTTAAAAAAAAAATCTCTGCAACTAAAGGGTTAAAAAAACTTTTTAGCAGGGTCGATGCTTCTACACACTTTAAAATACATTAAACGGCAGATACTAACCCCGCAAAACCTTTTTACATTTAGACATTCAGATTTGACATAAAAAAATTCCAACTTTGGTCTCGATTTATTCGAAAGCGAAAGCTCAAATTAATCAAGACCAGTGGCGGTTTTCTCTAAAGTGCGGTTGTGCGGTGAACCCACATAAAAAAGATGATAAAATAAAACAATCTTGTTGTATAGTAATATAAGCGCATCAGATAGCTCGACATTAAAATTCCGTCTTTAAAACTCGCGCCACCGAAAAATACGGTAGGTATCTGTTCCCATTTTGTGCGCGTTGCGATCCGCACACATTTGTCCATACGAAAAAATCACAGCCGATACGAATCGCTGTGCCGGTAGAATGGACAAAACTACGCAGCTTGGTGCGCTGATCACGAGTCAAGATCTCACGTGACCTCCGAACTTTGACGAGTCTCGCCGAAACGAAGCCCGAGATTGTCGCAGGATGACCGGCTGACGGTCGACTTTTGCACCGACGGATGCAAGTTAAATGTTATATATTATGGTGTTTAACTGTGTAGTCATTTTTGTACATTTTTTATTTTCTTGTTTCTGCATTTCTCCAACCGTTTACCAATGGCATTTGTAAATCTACTATTGAAGTGGACCGATTTTGACTTCTGTTTTCGTATTTTTTTTTATAGATAAGTCGTTATATCCCTTAGTACATTTACTAAAGTTTCGGCAAACAACGTCGCTAGTTATGCAATCTTGTGTTGAGCTTTCCTAGTATTGTTTCGGCTTTCAAATTGAAAGTGGTTGCGTTTATCGGTTGTCGCGAATATTCTGTCCTAATTTTTTCACACAGTGACGGAATACAGTGTTATATACAAAAAATAACGCTAATGTTTATGAAAAAAGTTTGGAAATTAAATATAATTATTTTTTGTATACGTGTATAATGGATTTTTTGTGTAAATGAAAAAAGCTCATTTTATTTCGTGCCACCTTTATTTGTGTTTCTTGTTTTTTTTATGTTTTAAAATATCAATTATATTATATTCTACATTCTACGCAATTTTTCTTATTGAAAAAAACAATCATAATTAGCAACGTACATTGAGTGTTGTAAAACCATTAAACAATTTAAATCCTCTAAAACTTTTGTTGGTCGTTTAATAATTGTGTCGAGGAGTATCAAGTTATTTAAAAACAATAGTACATATTTAGGTACCCCTCCACTAACTTTATTTAATTTGTGTGACAAGAGTAAATTTTGATTAGACAATATATCTTCTCTTGAATTTCTGAACCCCCCGTTAAAAAGACCACGAACCGCCACTGATCAAGACTCTAAACTGATGTAGATTCACCAGTTTCCTGCTTGTACTACGAGTTTCCGGACACCACGTATAAAAAAATCGCGTCTCGATGTTCCAAGGTAAACTCCGAAACTACTTAACCGATTTTGATGAAATTTGGCTTACTGTGTGTAATTTGGTCCAACTTTAAAGAAAGTTTTTATCTCGATTATTGACCTTATTATGTATAATTATTGCGAATTAATTGATCATTCATTAAATGTTTGTTATATGCCACAGCAACAATATATTATATTAGTATCTACGCCGTGATAATAAGTAAAGTCAGTTTTTTACGTAGCTCCTCCAAACCGCGCAGTAGCAGCAGGGTTTACTAAAATAGCAAATAAAAATCGAATCTTTAATCCATATTAATAAAATAAATCAAATCAAATAGCTCACATCCGTATTTGCTCATTTTTAATAAAAAATCCAATTCAAAGTTGTATGAAAAACGGCCGCAAGCAGCAGCAGCAGCAGCAATGCCGAAAGATTACCAAATTTAGTATCCGGAGTACATAAGTTTCAATCGATGAGTTTTCAAACATTTCTGGCTTAACGGGTAAGCTACGAAATGATTGTCATGTTGAGCCTAGAATAACAACGTTCCATCTGTCACAAGAATGTCATGCGATAATGGACTCTAGGGACAGTGATTTTAAATGTTATTACTGCATTACATTGTTATTTCAGAAGAAACCTTGTGATGGGTCGATCGGTGAGCTTACTTACATTTGTGGGAGCCCCGTTCCCTTTACCTACCCCTCTCCTTGGTGCGATAGAACCTTTTACGACGGAAATTTTGAGGTTGCGAACACAGAATCATAGGATCTCATAAAATAGCGCAGGTATGTTGTACGAAAATCGAATCGTTCATTCACTGATAAATAAAATATTTTCCGTAACTGGTTATAATAATAAACTAAATTATATAGTTAACTTATTATTTTATGGTCGTTCACTAGGGACTTATTTTAAATTAATAAGATCGTTTAGAAACAGGCAAACAACTCATTCCACTTACCGAACTTCTTCTTCACAGCAAATGTCATATTCTCGGAGGAATCGAGTTCTAAACTCAAAGCGACCTTCACCGGTTTTTAAGGAATCTTTCCTTACCAAGTAGAACGGGAATCGCGCTTTCAAAATCGGTACGATATGAACAACTGAGGAGGAAAGAGATTGGGAGAGCATAATACATTGGGGTAACTATAGCCTTTAGCCTGTTACTCAGAGATGCGACACCTTTTAACAAAGGAGCCAGAACATTCCTATTTCACAAACTTTCGCGGGCCGTACGGATGTTGTACGTACGTTGCGGATGGAGGTAAAATTTATACCGATATTTATATTTAACAAAAAAACTAACTAGGTCCGTACCCAAAATATCGGATTCCATTATTCCATAATAAAATAATATTAAATCTCATTCCGATCTAGTAGTTCTGTGAATAGTAGACGTCTGGTCTGTTATGTTTTTATTTTATTCTTATTTAATTTAAATCTAAGCATTCAAAGTTTCCCCTGAAAACCTAAGATTTGTGAGTAGATATCTAAATACCCATCTACTTAATGAGAAACTATATAATATTATGAATGTTTTTATTATTTTTATTTCAAATAAGGAATTATGTGTAATAATGTGAAGGTCTGCAGTCACTCGTATCTAGGATGAACGAAGTATGTATGAAGAATGAGTTGATGATGAATGTAAGTAAGTCTAAAGTAATGGCGTTTGAAAGAGAGAGTACGAAAACAGTGTGCAATATAGTTGTGAATGATGAATACTTAGAGCAAGTTGATGAGTTTGTGTATTTGGGAAGTATGTTTACGAGAGATGGGAAGGCTGATGGGGATATTGAAAGAAGGGTAAATGCAGGTAACTCCATTAATGGTGGACTGAATGCTGTTGGCGCCAACAAAAAGCTGTCCAAAGAAACGAAACTAGCAGTTCACAATGGAGTGCTGGTACCTACCCTGATGTATGGCAGTGAAAAACCATGTATGATCGTGTGAGGAATGTGGAGATCTGAAAGGAATACAAGGCCGATGTGAGCGTCACAGGTAAGATTAAGAAAGGGACGCTTAGATGGTTTGGACATGTAGAGCGAATGAATGAAGAAAGGAGTGTCAAGAGAATATATGATGCGAATGTGAAAGGTAGAAGAAGTCGAGGACGCCCGAGGAAAACATGGCACGATCAAGTGAATCAGATACTTGAGTCGGGCCATGTCAAGAGTCAGAATAATAGAAGAGCATGTATGATAAGATGTATGAATGTGAATGAGGCGAGGAGTGTATGTCAAGACCGAGTTTTTTGGCGGTCCGTCCTCTCTGCCTACCCCTGCGGGGAAACGATGTGATGGTTAGTTAGTTAATTAGTTATGTGTAATTATCTGGACCTTACGTAGTTTGCAAGTTCTGAGGCCCCATTTTAAAATTTAACATAAAGGATAAAATGAGATAATAAATTGAAATTTTTTTATTTTTTATTATTATTATTATTAACTTAAGAATGGTACATATTAATTTATACTGGTCTTCCATTAAAAGCATTTGCTTATGTCTCATAAATTTATTTTTCGTGTTGTCGTGTAAAATGTTTGTGTACTTGGAACGTTTTAAGGAATTTTGTGCTTGTACGCATGAGTTTATTATTTATTTTTTATATAAGGAGAAATTTTATTTATTTATTTATTGTTTCTTCACATTTTAGGTAATAACAGTTTACAATACAATTTTTAACCTCACTAGGACAAGCCTGTGTTGAGGTTAACAATTATTTACTTAAAGTAACAAAAATAACACAAAAGGAAAAACAAAAATAATACTTAAAAAAACAAAAATAAAACTTCAAAAAACACAAAATAATATAGATAAAATAGAAATGATACTTCAAAGAACAATATTGTTACACAGATAATGGGCAAGCTAAAGGCCCTTGGCACATTACAATGTAAACAAAGTAGGGTGACCATAGTTGATTTGAATTTTGAAGGACTAAGATAAAATAATAAATATATGTATATAATATATTATGCTATTAATTTAGCACGACAAAGATGAAAAAATGATTTAGACAATAGAATATACTTTTAATTTATGAAGGACAAACATTATTATAGTATTCTTATTATATATTGAGGTAGAATCCGCAGACAAGCGGCCATATGGCAGCTTCGCGGGACTATTTATTGTCTAATTAAGTATTTTGTTAAGTGTTTTGTTAGAAATAATTATTTTTTTTTTAAATTAAAAATAAAATGAGATTAAATCAAATAAAATACAATAATAAAGGACACAATGTAAAAAAAGGGCAATTATAATGACCTACGATTGTATATAATGTAGTGTGTATTGTAATGGCATTGTTGTAGTACGTATGCATTTATGTTTTATACTTTTACGTTATAATTTTTTTGAAATATCGCCTTTTTCTTCTACAATTAAACTTTTAATAAATATGTTGACAAATAAATATTTTTTTTGTGTATCTGAAATGTTGGGTGTTTCCCTCATTTTTTGTATCGAATGATATTTGTGGTGTTTTTGTCCAAAGCTTGTTTTTATCATCGGAGTTTTTTTGTATGCTTGTCTAACTGGTCCTAGATAGATTTTTTTTGTTAAAAGTAGTTTTTTTTAGTAAAAAAATGTAGTATAGTGTTCTTTTTAAATATAAATTTGGCGTATAGATAGGACATTTAGCCTAGTTGGCCGTACGAAACGGGCCGCAGGTTGCGCATCGCTCTATCATCTATTCGACGAGTGTCTTTTATTCTAGTGATTTGAGAACGTGGCCCAACTACCCGTCCGTTCTGCGCTCCGGGCAAAAGTGGTACGCTGGGTAGCCGCGCCACCGCGCGCACGTTCAGTCCTCACGCATGCGCAGGATAAATTCACCTTCCTCTACCCCTTCTTCTTCCCTCCCCGATACCATCAACAAATCCAAAATATTGGGGATGCCATGCCATTCTCCCACTGGCTTTGTGCAGCTGGCAGTGTTGGCACTCTTGTACACGCATCGGAAATTGGATATCACCGGAGGTCGGCTATCATAATTGCTGAACTTCCTGAAGGAAGCCCGGAATTGCGATCGTACCAATCACGTAGATTTCGAAGACATGAGTGGATAAATCGTATCTTGTATTTCTATCGATTCTCATAACATGGGCAAGATTTTTTTTCTTCATTCATAAAATATTTTTGTATACCTACAGTTTTTTTACACACTTTTCGACTACCACACCACACACTAGACACATTCATGCCCGTAATAAAGTGGTATGGTATGGTCTAAGAGTATGGTAATATCCATACTCTTAGGGTATGGTAGTTGAAATTCTAAATTCTATATCAGGCTATTTTGGCGTGATTTTATTTATTTATTTATACTGGGTTTACAGATGTTCGCACTTACGTGAAACAATCCAGTTTTTAAACAATTCTACAAAAATCTACAATTACATACAGTTAAATACAGATACATATACATACAATTAGAAAAACAAAAACATCGCAAATAAAAACAAAAAAATATACACAAGCTCACTCAAGTAGGTAACACATTACGACATTACAATGGGTGCCAAGAGGCACAAGATACACGAGAGGCATTCATAGAGAGATAATTGACACAATAAAATTTATTTAAAATAAAACAATAACTTTTTAAACACCACTTATATTTTTTATACTTTATGCCGACCGGGTTTCGCTACAACCGTAGCTTCTTCAGGGCAGTATAATCTCTACTAATATCTAACATGTGTTATAAGTTATAATATAAGTCATAAGGTTCACGGCGAGTTCATCGAAAACGAGTTCAACTAACTAAAATTCAACCTAACCTTACCTAGCCTAGCCTAACTTAACTTAACCTAACCTAACCTTTTTGTGTATTTTGTAAATTTGCTTTTGTAAATTTGCTTTCGATGAATTGATTTTCCTTTTATAATACATTCATTACCGTGTTATAATACATTCAGGGGATTGAAGAAATGGGCTGGCTTCCGGCGGTGCAGGACGTAATATATTAAAACACATTTGTTAGATATTAGTAGAGATTATACTGCCCTGAAGATGCTACGGTTGTAGCGAAACCCGGTCGGCATAAAGTATAAAAAAATAAAAGCGGTGTTTACAAAGCTATTGTTTTATTTTAAATTATAATGTCACATCACAAAGTAACTGTTTCACATGAACAAACAATATTATTCAGCGCCAGAACTTTTTTTCTGAATCCGTACAAATTATCGACCAAAATATCAACTTCAGCACACTCTATCTTGTTATATAGTCGACACATTAGGGGTCGGAGGGCTAAAGTAGGCGATATTATTTTTAAATATATTCAGGTGACAAATGTTATGACGTCTTAAACAATGGGAATTGGGGACATTTATTTCAATGTTGCTAAGACATAATGTAGTATCAAGATGGCTGAGAATAATTTTATGTAAACATATTATGTAGATCAGTCAATTGCCTTCTAGTTTTAAGTGATCGTGAGGTAAAAATCACAACAGCGTTACATATTATTTTTATAGCGCAATTAAGTGATATTTATTTTCTCCCCTATATTGAAGTACTAACTTATAATAAATATGACCAAAAAAGCCACATTAAAAACTAATTAAGTAAGTCAAATTAAAAAAAAATATAAATACATTAAAATCAATTGTAATTAATGGAAAAGTGTTAGCTTAGCATGGATAACTAGTTATCTAAATAAAAAATTCCAATAAGTAATGTCAATTATTTTATAATATTTAATTTACTCAGTGTTATAGTTGTTTATGTAATATGGCAGACTGGGATTGCACTATCCTCCCAGTCCTGCTGGAATAAAAATTTAAAAAAAAAGTTAAGTTAGTGACTCCTAGATGTAGTGAATTCTCAATAGGTACCTCAAGGTACAGTATTAGGCCCTTTGCTATTTTTATCATATAATAAGAGCAAAAAATTGGGGGGGGGGTGTCCAGTAAAATCTCACCAAATCTCATTATACAAAGGGGGAGGGGTCAATAAAAAATTCTCATCAACTTTAAACGAGCAAATATTATTATAGACATAAATTTAAAAAAAACTTTCACTTCTTTTGAAGTATGTCCCCTCTAATAAATAATAATTGGGCAAATTGTAAACTAACTAACAAACCATCACACCGTTTCCACGCAGGGGTAGGCAGAGAGGAAGGACCGCCAAGCAACTCGGTCTTGGCATACACTTCTTGCTTCATTCACACTCATACATCTTCTCATACATGCTCTTCTATTATTCCGACTCCTGACATGGCCCGACTCAAGTATCTGATTCATTTGATGGTGCCATGTCTTCCTCGGGAGTCCACAACTTCTTCGTCCATTCACATTTGCGTCATATATATTCTCCTTACACTCGGGCAAATTGTAGAGCGTCGTTTTTGTAAAAAATAACCTCGAGGGCGCTGCACTTTCTTAGGCTCTATCTACTTTTATTATTTACAAACGAATGCAGAAAACGTACTTAGCTGGCAGGTTACATTTTGTATTAGAACATTAAGGGTCGGCGTACGCTGGGAGTCAGAATGTGTCGCGCGTGCAGACGACGCAGGAAATGTATGGACTTGTGCGACATGCTTCGTATAAGCCTAAACACATTCGGACTCCCATATCCCGGATACGTCGTTGCACGCGAAGTGAGCGTTCACATTTCCGTTTTAAAAACGGAGGCGGGTCCCGTTTTAAAAACGGATGTCCTAGCGGCTGTAGTGGATGTATGGAGCTGTTCACACTTGTCCGTCTCCGTTTTAAAAACGGATCCGTTTTTATTGTCGGAGAGATTGCCAGCGCAGCGCATCCGTCGTAAAAACGGATGTGTCTCGCTAGCCCATAGGTTTGCATGGAGCTGTTCACACTTGCCGCCTCGTAGCTCCGGCGAAACCCGCCACGCCCCGCTCCCCAGCCCGAACGCTCCCAGTCGCGAGGAAGCAGGCCAGTTGCGTGGTCGCATCTGTTTGTTTTGATGAAGGTATACGCCAAATCACTATTTAGATTTGTCTTTACTACGAATCGGTTTACATTATGAATATGAAAAAATATGCTATTTATACATTGATACTTTTCCTACCTTTTAAATTTATTGGAATTAAGATAGATTTATTAATTACGTTACAAAAAATATAAGCGTAAAGTACTAAATATTTTGTTTTTTTATTACATAAATCTGAAGTTATACAAGAAACAACTTTTAAAAAATACCCCTTTATGGCTAAGATTATTTTTGACTCAATCCATTGACTAACTTTTTTTCGTTCTTGTAAAATTATTCATTAAAATAATAAAAACAACTTTGGTGCTACTTTCCTTGTGCAGATAATAACACGCGGAGGGGTAGTAAAATATTTTTGGCTTTTCTATTCCTCAGTTCATAAATTAAAACTGTAATAATGGACGAGAACTACCAATTATAGAACCTACATAAGCACCTATCTAAGTATCTACCTAAGTACCTAAATATGAACCTACACAAGTATCTACCAAAGTACCTACCTAAGTATCTATCTAAGTGCCTACCTAAGTTCCTACATAAGTACCTATCTACATAAGTGCCTATCTACCTAACAACCTATCTACCTAAATACCTATCTACCTTAGAACCTACCTATGTACCTACCTGAGAACCTACCTAATTACGTACCTAAGTGTCTACATAATTACCTACCTAATTACCCAAATACGAACCTACACAAGTACTTACAAAATAATCTACCTAAGTAACTTAAAAATTTTCTACCTATGTACCTACATAAGTACATATCTAAGTACCTACCTACCTTAGAACCCATTAAAATACATACTTGAGAACCTACCTAAGGATTTACCTAAGTACCTACCTGTGAACATACCTAAGTACCTACCTAAGTATCTACCTAATTACCTAACTAAGTACCTACCCAAGTATCTATCTAAGTGCCTATCTAAGTTCCTACATAAGTAGGTACCTATCTACATAAGTGCCAATCTACCTAAGAACCTATCGAGCTAAATACCTATCTACCTTAGAACCTACCTATGTACCTACCTGAGAACCTACCTAAGTATCAACCTAAGTATCTACCTTAGTACCTTACTAAGTACCTACAAAAGTACATATCTAAGTACCTATCTACCTTAGAACCTACCAAAATACCTACCTAAGGTTCTACCTAAGTACCTACCCGAGAACCTACCTAAGTACCTGCCTAAGTATTTGCAATTTGGGAGCCGGCAATGGGTACCGCCGCCCTGGGAACCATTTATTGGATAACCAACACCTCTGCCATAGGTCACCCCAAGTGGTTCGCTACGTTTGGTGACTTAGCAGGGGTGCCCGGGTTTATGGGGTAAGGATTATCTAGGTCTTGGCGGCTATCTAGACACACTGAACCCCAGATTCCTACCCAACCCTCATACCTTTTTCCTTCTCAGAACTTCCTCTCCTTAAAAATACCCTCCACACAGCATCCCCAAAGATGACAAAGGCCCTGAGGGAAATTATTTTCCTCGGGGCCTCCTGTGTGGACCTAATGTTAAAATAAAAGTATTTACCTAAGTACCTAACTAAGTAAATACATAAGTACCTATTCACACAAGTACCTATCTACCTAATAACCTATCTACTCAAATACCTATCTAACCAAATACATATCTTTGAACCTAACTAAGTACCTACATGAGAACCTACCTAAGTACGTACCTAAATATTTACCTACGTACATACCTAAGTACCCAAATACGAACCTACACAAGTACCTACAAAATAATATACCTAAGTAATTAAAAAATAATCTACCTAAGTAGTTACATAAGTACCTATCTACCTTAGAACCAACCAAAATACCTACTTGAGAACCTACCTAACTATATAACTAAGTACCTACCCAAGTACCCAAATACGAACCTACACAAGTACCTACAAAATAATCTTCCGTAACTACAAAATAATCTACCAAAGTATCTACATAAGTACCTATCTATCTTAGAACCTACCAAAAACCTACTTGAGAACCTACCTAAGTATCTACCTAAGTACCTAACTAAGTACTCAAATACGAACCTACACAGGTACATAGAAAAATAATCTACCTAAGTATCTACATAAGTACCTAAGTACCTACCTAATTACCGAAATACGATCCTACACAAGTACCTTCAAAATAATCTACCTTAGTTCCTATCTAAGAACCTATCTACATAAGTATCTATCTACCTAAATATCTATCTACCTTAGAACCTACCTATGTACCTACCTGAGAACCTACCTAAGTATCAACCTAAGTATCTACCTTAGTACCTTACTAAGTACCTACAAAAGTACGTTTTTACATAAGTACCTGTCTACCTAAGACCTATCTACCTAAATACCTTTGAACCTACCTAAGTACCTACCTGAGAACCTTCCTAAGTACCTACCTGAGAACCTACCTAATTACGTACCTAAGTGTCTACATAAGTAACTACCTAAGTACCCAAATACGAACCTACACAAGTACTTACAAAATAATCTACCTATCTAGTATCTAAATAAGTACCTATCTAAGTACCTATCTACCTTAGAACCTATTAAAATACCTACTTGAGAACCTACCTAATGATCTACCTACGTACCTAACTAAGTACCTACATAAGTACCCATTTACATAGGTACCTATCTACCTAAGAACCTCTCTACCTAAATACCTGTCTACCTTTGAACCTACCTAAGTACCTACCTGAGAACCTACCTAAGTACGTACCTAAGAATTTACCTAAGTACCTACCTAAGTACTCAAATACAAACCTACACCAGTACCTACAAAATAATCTACCTAAGTATCTACATAAGTACCTACCTAATTACCCAAATACGAACCTACACAAGTATATTCAAAATAATCTACCTAAGTATCTACATAAGTACCTAAGTACCTACCTAATTACCGAAATACGATCCTACACAAGTACCTTCAAAATAATCTACCTAAGTATCTACATAAGTACCTATCTACCTAAATACCTATCTACCTGAGAACCTACCTAAGTACGTACCTAAGTATCTACCTAAGTACCTAAATATGAATCTACATAAGTACCTACCTAATTACCCAAATACGAACCTACACAAGTACTTACAAAATAGTCTACCTAAGTAACTTCAAAAGATTCTACCTAAGTATCTACATAAGTACATATCTAAGTACCTATCTACCTTAGAACCTACCAAAATACCTACTTGAGAACCTACCTAAGGATCTACCTAAGTACCTACCTTTGAACCTACCTAAGTACCTACCTAAGTATCTACCTAGGTACCTAACTAAGTACCTACCTAAGTACCTATCTACATAAGTACCTATCTACCTAAGACCTATCTACCTATCTACCTGAGAACCTACCTAAGTACGTACCTAAGTATCTACCTAAGTACCTAAATATGAATCTACATAAGTACCTACCTAAGTACCTACCTAAGTATCTACCTAAGTACCTACAAAATAATCTACCTAAGTATCTACATAAGTACCTATCTAAGTACCTTTCTACTTATCTACTCTATCTACCTAAATACCTATCTATCTTAGAACCTACCAAAATACCTACCTGAGAACCTACCTAAGTATCTACCTAATAATCTACCTAAGTATCTACCTAAGTACCTAAATATGAACCTACATAAGTACCTACAAAATAATCTACCTATAATGTTTTGGTTGAATTGACAATTATTTATTTTCGTAGAGTAGGATCCGTTTTTAAAAACGGATCCGTCGCTAAAACGGATCCGTCGCTAAAACGGATCCGTCGCTAAAACGGAAGTGTGAATAGTGCAGTGGGGCTCCGTTTTTAAAAACGGAACCCGCCTCCGTTTTTAAAACGGAAGTGTGAATGAGCTCGAAGGACACTATATATTTCAAACACCCGACATTGCATGATTTTACATCTGCTACCCGCATTACTGATAATAATTGATGAGAAGATTAGTGGCAAAAATAGACATTTGAAAGACTGGAGAATTTACTACTATTTAGTAGAGAATTTTTATGAAATGACAAAAGCTTAAAAGTTCTTATTTGATTACTTTTTACCCAATTTGTTATTTACAATTTCGCGGACTGTGAAGATCAAGGTGAAATGTTTTTGACTTTATGGATATCTACGACTGTCTGAAACGATGCATTTTAAGTATAGCTTTGAATTCTGCAGATTTTTTTAAAACTTTTGTTGTTATTATTTTATATTTGTTTTCACATTATATATACATGGCCTTCTGATTCAACGCTAGCTACAGTAAAAGTTAAACTGGCTAGCTTTATACTTGTAAGTTTTTTGTAAGTTTACGACTTATGGCCAATTGCACATAGGATTTTCAAAATGTATATTGCATAGTTGAAAGTGTTGAAACAGACGGCCCCTAACAATGTAATTTTCGTTCAGTGTCATGTGTCATTCGCCTCCTCCGACGTGCTATGCTCCTGATAGATTTCGTATGCAAGCCTTCGGGAACCGCCCGACGCATGCGCACGCTCGATCGGTGACCGAACCAAAAATTGAAAATTTAAACCCTCCTCTAACCCTACCCTGTTTCCATCTTTCCCTTCTAAAAAAACCTCAAGACATTTCCAAATAAATGAAATGATAAAAAACAACGTTTATTTGGTGTTGGGTGTTGCGCCTTCTTCACCTTCGTGAGATCGTGAATCGTGAGCCAACACTTCTGACAGCCTTGCAGTGTCCATCATCAGACAGATAAGTCGATAAAAAAGTGTGTGTGTTATGTAGAATTTCTGAACGCACATGTTCATTGGGGCTCACTACAAATATTTCTTATCTAAAATTCTTAAAAGAATATTTCTTAATAGTTAGTGTCGATTCACTCTTTTCGGTCCTGAAATCCGCGTACAAAATTGTGATTTAGGTACGCGGACGGCTCTTCTTCGGGAATCCAACAAGAAGCGCCCAACGAACTCAGTAGAAAAATATGAGTCAAAAAATAGAGAAACAGCAAATTCGTTTTTATTCTACAAAAAACTCTCGTAGCCTTCGACCAGCTTGTCGACCATATTTTTCCCCAACAATGTTTAGCGGTATTGGTTTATTTTATGGTCCAGCATTTTTAGAGCAGTGGGAACGCGGTACATGCCAATTTATCAAAAAAGTCAAGTCGCTCGCTAGTCGCAACCAATTTGCGGTGACTGGTGAGATCAGTTACGACAGAATCAGTCGAATGTTCCTCGGAGCACATGATCTAGTAGTAGTAAGTTAACCTCTGGGAGTGTGGTTTATCTTCCATGTCATGTCGTCGGGGATCCCGATTCGCTCAGAAAATGGTTTATGTTGTGGCCGGTCCGATGGATAAGTATCAGGAGTTCATATGCGTTTAGGTAAAACTATCGCATTATTAGTTCTATCGAGTCACTGGGTGATAAAGCTGGAATCAGACAGTTCACTCGAGTGAAGATTTACGCCATGTTTTTTCGGCCTAATCGTCCATTTTGTTTCATTCCATGTTCAGACGGCGCTATAGAAATAAGCGTTCACTCGTCCATTCCCAGCACAGCGTCGCCGAGCGAGGTCAACCGCGCTGGAATTCGTTTGACTTCCAGCGCGGTCCGGCCCCGAATTTTAAGGAAAAACATGTCAGATGCATCGATTTTACGAAATTTTGTTGACACAATTAAATAAAAATAAATATAAAAAAACATTATTGTTTCGTCTTATAAACCTTTTTATTTTTTATGACATAATAACACAATTTGATTTTACTTTTTTTATTACGAACATTTTCCTACAAATTAATAATCTTACATTTATTAAAAAACATATAAAATACATGGATAATAAGGGAGACCCAAAAATTTATATGAGAGGTGTTCCCAAAAGCAAACAAATTAGCCGAACGAATACCATTTTGACGTTTTGCGTGCGATGTAATAGCGTCCTTCCATGGTCCTTCCCGTACAGGACGCGAGACAAACTGATTGAGATTTCACTCGGTGTTCAGACGATTCACTGTGCTCTCTTCCGCGCGCATGCGCGCGCAAGTGAAGGATGCCGAATGAAAATATCCAACATTGTTGGATCGGTTCACTTGAAGATTTCATTCGGCAGTATTCGGCACTTTCGTTTCATTTCATATTCAGACGTGTCATTCAGAGTAAACTAGGCCGAATGAAATGCGGAAATGGGCGATTAGTGAACCATGTGAATGGCGCTTAATGGATGACGATATTACCAACCAAACCATGAACAACTAATAATGAATTTTTAACAGTCTTCATAATGTGAATAGTCAAATTACTTTGCTTTTACACCACTTTATTAGAAACAAAATTTTCATACGTGTTTCGAAGACAATGAACAACAACGAAGTCTTCATCAGTAGGCGAATCATTCTGATGAAGATAACATAGTTATTGAAACATGTGGATTTTATGGATATTAACAAATATTCGGATCGGGCGAAAACACACACCCCTTATGGCTCAATCAGACGGTTCACTAATCGTTCATTTCTGTATTTCATTCCGCCTATTTCACTCTGAGTTATGTGATGGGTGATGAGTCTGAACAAGAAATGAAACAAAAGTGAAACGCAGATGGGAACATTCTCTCGAGTAAACATGGAGTAAACCTTCACCCGAGTGATAATGATATTTGTATAGCACCTGAAATGTGAAACTATGAACAATTACCTCAAGTCATAGGATAAGGTTGGATCGCCTGTTTATGCAAAAAACATCGCCAAAATGCAAGTTTAATATTATTTTGTGAAGTTCGGGCACAAATATTAAAATATTTTCCGATGTCAATCTGAAGACATTCATTTTCCACAATATACAATAATGGCCTGAGTAAGGTGTTTGTTTTAGATTCAGTAAAGTTTATTATTCCTCCCTCCTTCCCGCCATGAATGCCTGATGCCATGGATGGCCTCTCCCTCACCCATGCCACCAAGCATTCCACCTGCTCGTGCTTTGTCTTTTAGTCTACAAAGAAGAATAATTTTTATAAATGTTTTAAATAACTAAGGTACTATGGCCATTCCAGCTAAGTAAGATCTTTCTACATGAGAAAATCAATTGCATAAAGAACACAATGAATTAATAAAAACTATATATTGGATAAGTTAGTTGAATTTTCTACCTATTGCAAATTGCAAATATTTACAATACGTGAAATCACCTATTAGAATAGTTCTGCACTCACATGGCATAAATGGTAAATGAATATACTGACACAATATTATGTCAAAATCAAAAATACACAATACCTAACTGAGTTGTCATTAACTGCAAAGAAATCTGCAAATAACAATTACGCACTCTTAAATCAATTACAGCTTCATTCCAACTTGTATCATATCACCGAAATTAAATGTGACCATAAACATAGTCTTGTAGATAATTATGCGTTCAAAACAATATGTTTAATATTTTTCATTTTTATTTCTAGCTTTAAAATATTTATCTTTCTTTATTTTTCAGCTCGCTATTATTTTTATATTTGTATTTAGTTTTATTTATCCTTAAATACGTATTTTTCTTTTCTGCTTTCTTATTTATTACCATAGTTTTTATTATCTGTTTCTGTAAAATAGTCTTTAGTAACATTTAAAAATTTATTAAATAAAAAAAATTAAATAAAAACCATTCAAGTTTATTTGAGGTTATAATGCTTTTATAAACTAAATACTTTTCGGATTTTCGAAAAAAGTGCATTTTAAGCGCCTACTGAGGCAACTGAAAACTCTCAAATGCCAACTGTCTTTGTATGACAATGTGATGGCCCGCACACTTCACAATCACACAAAACCCCGTTGTCAATGGTAACGCAAGCGGTGACTCGCGCCTGTCACTGCTGATTGCCCTGGGCGGCCATTGCTAATTGCCAGCTGTCAGATGATTGTTCTTCGTCTATGGTTAAACAAGCTTTTTGACCAATCAAGATGGAGAAAACAGCCGGTTTTAGGTGGTTTTCATTTGCCTCGTTAGCGGAGCGCCTAATGGTTATTTTTTAAATTTAAAAACACGAAATGTCATTTTTCACCGACCGTTATGTTAGGAACTTTGATACATTTATATAATCAAAGTTTCGTTGAAAAATGACATTTCGTGTTTTTAAATTTAAAAAATAAACATCAAAATGCACTTTTTTCGAAATTCCGGTAAATGAATTGATTAGTAGATACTAGTTAATATTTAACTACTACTAGTTTTTAAATTTATTTTTTTCGTCCATAAAGCGTGTCCCGGTTTTGTAAATATTTTCCCTTATATTTCACACAATCAAGGAGCGGGTGACGTCACGAACTCCGCCGCACGGTATTATACTCTTTCCGGCGTTTTCGCGGGCTGAATAAAATTCAAACTTGTAGAATTAATTTAATTACGAAAGCGAACTTTAAAAAAAAATACTAGTATTTAAGTTTGCATGTGAAAATTGATAAAAAAAATAAATAAAGGAGGACTCGACTTCCTTATTGTTGAAATGAAGTGTAAAAACCTCACTTGGCCAAACATTTCGTCCGTGAAGTGAAAAAATCTTTTTCGTTGTTTGTTTTTGGGGTGTTATGCCGTGTTGCGCTACCTCCTTCTTTAGCCGACGTTTCGGACAGCGTTGCAGTGTCCATCATCATTGAAGGATCCCACCACTTACCCGCTCCGCGATGGATAACATATGGTTACCCCTATCGGAGCTCTTGCAATGACTCTAATATTTTGTATGAACGACTCTACTTTTTATAAATTATGATTCTAGACCTCCAGTGTCCATCATCAGGGCAGATCCGGCAGATCCGACGATGTGCTCATTGTCGGCGAGAACCAAAACCCAACAATAATAGCATTTTCTGCCAAATGGGTACTTACGTATCGCCAAGCGGCCGGGTTTCACGTTTGTGAAACGGAAATTTGGTAGTGACTGCCCACCGACCGACCGGTGCATTGTGGGTAAAGTTAACAATCGGATGCCCGGAGCACATAAGTGGGAAGCGGTCACTTATTTCTACTATCTGAATTGATCTTGTTCAGTGCGACGTTGAATTTATTATTTTGATAGCAAGGGCAACGGTTATAATAAACTTTAAAACAAGGCGAAGATTAATGCTAAATCACTATTTTCGATTAATCTTTACTACGAATCGGTTTACATTATAAATATTTAAAAAAAAGCTTTGGATAACTGAAGCTTTTTCTACCGTTTCTATTGAGTAGAATTAAATAAAATTGTTAATAAATTTATAAAAAATTTCATTAGAAGTGTGTGAATACACTTTAATACAAATATAATTTTATGGCTAAAATTACTAATGACACAGTTTCCATAGATAATTTTTTCCTTTTTTACGAAATTATTCACAAAATAAGTATTCGTAAAAAAAAATATTTTTAGTTAGAATTTGACGCCGTCATACCTATCCAACCAAACTAAATAATAATTATTTTATTATTTTAAGATTATTATTGAAGATAATATTACCGAAAGTCAATCGAAAATCCGAAACAGAAAAAGATACGGATACATCTGGATACCCAGGATTGATTTGACTCCTGGGTTCGAGTCTCAGATGTATCCGTATCTTTTTCTGTTTCGGATTTTCGATTGACTTTCGCTAATATTATCTTCTTTAATTAAAATAATAAAATTCAGGTTTAACTCATTAAGTTAAATAGTTAAAAATAAAAAATAAAAATAAATATTTTATTCAAAAGGTATGGCAAATATCTAGTCCGGATTTAGTACTACGAATATTTCATGGAGTCACCAAACGAGACTACAGACTAGACGTGGGCAAAATTGAATGACTAAAATAAATGAATTAATTCATTATTGTGACATTATGTAAACGATTTAAATATTACAATATTTTATAGATATTATTATTCTATAGGATGCGCGCCGCGAAGTGGCCGAAGTATTGTGACTCCGAACGTATTGTAAATCACTTAAAGTATCCCACCCCCGCGCCGTAATTCATAAAAAAATCTGTAGATCCGTCTAGTTCCCGGCCCAATACAAGCGAAAAACGGCCGAAACAGTTCGCGAGTTATGAACGACCGGCATTTCCAAGATACAATCACGCTCATTCTTGGTTCCTGGGGTCCGAGATCGACGTACCTAGTCTATCGGCACTGAGTTTGTCCGGAGCGAGATCTCTGTTTCACTTATTCAGGAATCAAAACAATATTTCTTTTTCAGTTGTGACGTCAAGATCCCAAGATCCATTTCGCTCTTATTACATTCAGAATCTCAGTTGTGACGTCAAGATCATTTCGCTCATTATCGCTCAGTTGTGACGTCAAGATCATATCGCTCTAACTTCACAGTCATAGTCAGTTAGTTTAGTTCCATTTCTGACTAGGTCCGCAGCTCGCGACTTAATAAGTCACTGCAAGGCAAGACACAAGACACTGCTCAAAAGATACAATTCATTCTCAATGCCTGCCGCAAATCCGTTTGGGAGTGCAGTGCGATCGTCCCTAATGGGCCGAGCCGTCAATTTAGTTACATCGTAGGTCGAAAACTTCCGATTTCGAGCCGTGCGTAAATTGTGTAGAATGCGCTTTATATTCGATCTCACGAAGCGGAACTATTTTAAGTTTAAAATAAATAAAATAAAATTAGTAAAAATGTTTAATTTGATGATTTATTTGATAGCCTTATAAAAATACATTTTTTCTATCGGTTTTGCTGTCATAATATCACACATTAAAAAATTAAAAACCCCGTCGTCGTGGTTTTCGTCGATCAGTGTCTAAATTTTTTATTTTATTATTATTATATACATATATATATTTAATTTTTTATTTTTTATTTTTATATATATATATATATATATAAATACATATATATATATATATATTTTTTTTTTAATTTTTTTTTTTTTTTGGGAATTTTATGAATTAAAGGATCGAGTGAAAGGAATCAGTTCAAAAGGCCAAGGGAATCAGACTGAATCGATTCACTACTGTGAATAAATCTGCCCATGTCTACTACAGACTTTAAAAAATCTCTACATTAAAATCACATACAACACGAAGTGGAGGACAAACTTGAAAAAACTACATGACAGAGAAGACATTCTGACCTTATTTGAATTAGACGTGGGCAAAATTGAATGAATGATTTGAATGAATCAATTCAATCTTGTAACACACTCGATCTGATTCTCATTTTCAGAAGGAATTAAATCTTCATTCCTTACAGATTTTTTAAACGGCACCATATTTTTATTTCTATTTATTTTACATTAAAAAAATATTTTATGTTAACGATTTACATATTTTAATGCTTCGTAGAAATTTTATTTAATATTATTCTGTATATTTACTGCGCGGATAAGTTACCTATAAGCGCGCGCCGCGAAGATACCGGAGGTAATGTGCTATATGCATTGTACTACCTCTATCACGTATAGTATATCCCGCGCCGAAAACCCATAGGTCAGAGAGTCCCCACACCTCCAGCCCAGGCGACAAAACGTTGCGAGTCGAACGAAGTAGTTCCGAGTTCCGAACAACGCACCTCTCTTTTACAGTCCCATATGTCCCACTCATTCATTGAATTAATAAAATGTATTCCTTATTCAGTTGTGTCGTCACAGTCCTACACGTCAGTCCGGACCGAAGCGGTCAAACCCAATCTCTTTGTCACTTCTGTTCCACTAATTCAACGAATGAGCGAATTAGTATGATCGCCTCTTTTCAAATCCCGCTCCCATGATCGAGTATGTACTGCCTCTGTTGAAGTGAGTCGTTAGGTTCGCGGAACGCAAGTAAATTAGGTCACAGCAAGTCAAAAGACACTTGCTAGTCGGAAGTTCCTAATCCAATCCTTAACGACCGCTGCGAATCGGTTCGTCGTTAGTCCCCGCGCAGCGGAACCGTCAATTTATTTCCCAGTCACAAGTCCCAGGCAAGACACAAGACACTGCTCAAAAGATACAATTCATTCTCAATGCCTGCCGCAAATCCGTTTGGGAGTGCAGTGCGATTTCCCCGTGGGCCGAGCCGTCAATTTAGTTACATCGTAGGTCGAAAACTTCCGATTTCGAGCCCTGCGTAATTTGGGTAGAATGCGTTTTATATTCGATCAGACGAAGCGGAACTATTTTAAGTTTAAAATAAATATAATAAAAATTGTAAAACTGTTTAATTTGATGATTTATTATATTCTGGATATAACTACTTATAAAAATACATTTTTCTATCGGTTTTGCTGTCATAACATCACATTAAAAAATTCAAAACCCCGTCGTCGTGGTTTTCGTCGATCAGTGTCTAATTTTTTTTATTATATTATATATATCTATATATAAATATATATATATATTATTTTTTTTTTTTTTTTTTTTTTTTTTTTTTTTTTTTTTTTTTTTTTTTTTTTTTTTTTTTTTTTTTTTTTTTTTTTTTTTTTTTTTTTTTTAGGAATTTTATGAATTAAAGGATCGAATGAAAGGAATCAGATCAAAAGGCCGAGGGGATCAGACTGAATCGATTCACTACTGTGAATAAATCTGCCCATGTCTAATTTGAATACACCCACAAACTTACAGACCGAAAATAAACTCATACAAGAAATCGGTCAATATAATGCTCCAAGCGACTTTACTTTCAGATAGGTAAATTCATAGACTGCCAAACTGATGGACCTCGACCACATCTGGCATGAGCCGGAGTCAGAACAAGACGATTAAGCGAGCAGTAGGTATATCCTAAATCTCCAGATTCCTTCCCCATAACGTATGTTTATATATCTATTTATATATTTGTATAATATTTCATAATTGTATTTATATGTATGTTTATTCTAAACTCCCAAAAATTATCTATTAACATAAAAACAGACACACCCCCACACAACACAAAACGCACGTCATCTGATGTCACTGAAGGCCGAATTTATTTCATGACAATCGGCCGGCTCCCTCGAATAAAGTTTTTTCATGGATTTCCTTATATCCAAAGGCAAATGCGAGGGAATTTCAAAGTAAGAGGACACGACCCATCTCCTTCCCTCTCCCAACACAACACAAACAGACACGCTGTCGCTGGCTGATGCTAATGATGATTGTTGACGCTTAGGCGGACATGCAATTTTAATAGGGTTTTTAGATAACAATTTTTCCCTATCGAAAAAACACAGGACCTTTAAGTCTATAATAGCAAGGTAACTTTTTAAAAATACCCACATAAGCTAAAAATTGCGAGGCGCATATGACGCCGTTCTATTTGTATAAAGAACATTAGCTTTAAATTCATTAATTTAAATGATTCCCACTTCATGGAAAATAAGAATCATCAAAAAGGAAAAAAAAAAGTTTCTTGCATAACCGAATCAATTTGCTATTTAACCAATCGAGCGCTTTTTGCCACATTATGGCATTATTTCCAAAACCTCGGATTGCTTTGTTGCCAAAATGTGGCAAATTTTCAAAAAATAAATTTTATTAAACCGATTATATAATATATTGTACATTCAAAATATAACTAAATAAATATTCTCTGGATTCTTTAAAATGTTTTAAGTTTAAAGATTTAATTATATATATTTTTTATAAATCCTACAAATACGTGATAATAGGAAAAAGATAGAGGAATTAATTGGCTACATAGAACTACAATCAGTTTGTATGTCTGCATATTCAAATTCGGAGGTATGATTTTTTTAAAGTGGGCGGAAAAATTTCCTTTAGCAATCCGATTTTTTTTTTAATTGCTCTGTCGCTCCTGTGGTTAAAATTCTTAATAATGGCCTGGACCATTGACCAAGTATAATCACTTGGTCGAAGGCCTGGACTCCCCAGAGCTGACCAACTTAACCGCCGTATGCCTACGAACGTACGTGATACGTTCATATTGATTGTACCATTCTGCGCTATCCCGTATCACGTACGCAATCACGTACACGTAATTGCGTACGTGATACGGGATTTTTTAAAATGTTTTAAAAACTTTTATTTTAATAAACTTATTGTAAATGCATATACATATTTTGATATTTTGTCAAAATCTTATCAGGTATGAGGATTTTGCGGAAATAACCCGAAGGTAGGGCGGTAAATACAAATCCATATTCCGACAAGATCAACAAGACAATCCAACTTATTTCATTTGCCCACAGTCGAACTAACATTAGAAAAAAAATCCCCGTATACTACAAAATTTTACAATCTAGACATTTTCAACAATATCTACCCTTCAGAAATACCGAATAGAAGTAAAGCGTACTATAGAAAATTAATACAAGAGTGTAGAATGCATCGGGAGCATCACCTATCCTTATCCCATTTTCCTCTTCCTCTCCTCCTCACAATTTTTTTTTTTTTAGATATATCAAAACTCCATCTCCAATGTAACTTTAACATAGGAGACCTTTTTGGCTTGACTCAATTTAACATTGTATATATGTATCTCTATTTTATTGTTGTATGTAAGCTGTTTGTCTCTTACAAATAAATAAATATAATACGTCCAAATCAATCGTTATGGTTTTCAAATGTAAAAACGAACTAGCAATGGCAAAAGCTAAAAGTCGCCTACAATAACTCCTACCGCCAACCTTTCCGCCTACCGAGATACTGCATTGCTACGGAAATGTTCCTGGAGGGACGAGTGAACACTTTCAGAGCACTTCTCCGCCACCGCATGGGAAGCTTATGGCGCAGACTGCGCCAATCAGTGCCATGATTGCCTGGATGGTGTCCCCCCCGATGGCCCTCTGGAGACGAGAGACGGTGAAATATCCTCCATAAACGGCTTAATTAATTTTAGTGAAATTTTTTCAGTTTCATTTCTCGTAATTTTCATGCTTGTGTGTTTATTTTATTTTTTATTTATGTATTGTTATTTACTTTTAACCTACTCTTATTATTTGTGTAATTTCTTTTTTGTTATTTTTAATATGGAATATATTTCATTGCACTACACCTGCATACATTCTGGAATATACAATTATTATTATTAATTTTTTTATAAGAAAAACTCTCTTTTTAACTTTTGATAATTATTCCCATCAGTGTAAGTAATCATTGAAGAAGAAGATAACAATAATAATCTATCTATCAATAATAACAATAATAGTCCCAGTTGCGACCATTATCTTTTATTATTTTTCTGTGTCTTGCTCATTTTCATATTTAAAAAAATTAGATTATTATTGTTATCTTCTACTTCAATGATAAATTACTCCATATATAAGTGAAGACTTTGCAAACAAATCATAACCTTATTTTTATTATTACAGAAACACGCTTTTCAAACCGACAAAATTCGTACTGTAAGAATTCAAAGACAATCGATAAATCTATTTTATCAACTACTAGCTGACCCGGAAACTTCGTGACGTCTCATAAATGTTGTGTTTAATTTATTAGCTGAAATAAATTAAAATTAATAAATACTCTATGTTCAAAAAATGAAATTGAGCTGTTGACTAAGCACGAAATGTTCGGCACACTACACCATTGACAGTTTGAATTGATTCAAATTGATTCAAATTATGTCGACCAATTGAAAAGCCGTTCCATACAAAATATATGAAAAAATCAATTTTCTTCATCATTATTTTTCCCGTGATCTTTTCTGATCTTATAGTTATTCTGTTAATCGGGACGCAGACAAATCCAACAAACCAAAGATCATAAAAATCGGTTCAGCCGTTCTTGAGTTATAATGGTGTAACTAACCCGACTTTGTTTTATATATTAAGATTTGATGGAATAAATTGCTGGCCATTATAGTGGCTGCAAATATTTGCAATAAATGATTTACGAATGAATATGGTAGGAAAATGGAGAGAATGTGTATGGTAGAAGAAGTCGAGGACGCCCGAGGAAGACATGGTCAAGACGCGATCAAGTGAATCAGATAATTGAGTCGGGCCATGTCAAGAGTCAGAATAATAGAAGAGTATGAGACGTATGTATGAATGTGAATGAGGCAAGGAGTGTATGCCAAGACCGAGTTGTTTGGCGGTCCGTCATCTGTGCATCCCTGCGGGAAACGGTTAGTTAGGAAAATGTGGTCCAATTTTGGACTTGATCGCACAAAAATAAAAGCGGCCAGCGGATAACCATAGTATCCGGAACACATGAGACGCAAGGGTAAAAATTATTTACCATTTATTTCTTTCACATGACGTCGTCGTCGATAAGGATTCCTTTCCTCAGTAGAACGGGAATTGCACTCTTACGACAAATATCGCTAAAATATACCAGGGTCGCATATTCTGCAAAGGATTGTTTGTGCAAAATTTTTTCGCACGGATCGCTCCAACGACCTACGATTATAGCTTACATAATAATTTGATTATAATAATATATATGTATTATTGAAGTTCTCAAGTGTTTATTTCCTTTCCCACCTGGATAAAATATAATTTAATATTATTTTAGGAACATTATCCATTGATGACAACCATGGAGGAAAGAACGAAGGGAAGGCACCACCAAACTTCCTTAAATTAAGTTGTAATTATTTGCCCTAAATTACTCTGCTACCTGGGAATGGTTTCTGATGTGATTTTGGAAATTAAATTGTAATGAATTACAAACTTTTCAAACACAAACTCTTTAGGAAAAAAGTTAAAGAGAAAAACCATATGAATCACGATTTCTGACTGATGACGTTGAAAATGTCTGGTAGGAATTAGGAATGAAGTTTGTTTTCATGGAAAATACTATTCGCTGAAAAGTACCAGGTTACCATATTATTGAAAGGATCGCAGATATATATAAAAATAATGTTTCGTATTTAATAACAATGATGTTATTTTAATAAAACTGTGTTTCCGTAGGCTCCATGGCCATCTATCGTTTTAAACGAAAAACATTTTAACGTGTTGGCCGTAGATTTATTTAGTTTAAGTTTTTTTTCGCTAGATGGCATTACTTCGGTTTTGGTCCAAATTAAATTATACTTTGATATTTCATTATTTTTAGGTTTTTGTTTATTATTATATTACCGTAATTATATATTACCGTAATAATATTATAATAGTAGATTATTTCTACCTTTATACTAATATTAAGATATAAATGGGACTTAATTGGTTGATATTATGTATGTTTCCTTAATACACTTAAATAAAAAATAAATAAAAAAGGTGAGGGGGTTTCTCACCATCCTCCAAATAGCTTATCTACCCTAATAAAGAATATTATTAAAAATAAAAATAAAATACTCGCAGTGGTTAGAAAACTCGGCAAACTTATCCAATATATAGCCACTATTCATAGGTTCGAGTACCGAATTATAAACTCCAACTTAATAAATAAATTAACCGTAAATCGTAAATATTCGTTATCAGTGTAGATAAGCTATTGGGAGGATGGTGAGAAACCCCCTGAATGTCAAAAGAATTCATATTCTACGCTTTCGTGGATGGCGCTATAAACGCTTTTTACAAGTTATGCTTTGAAATATTAAGAAAAATTTTCGTTGTTTGTTTTTGGGGTGTTATGCCGTGTTGTGCTACCTCCTTCTTTAGCCGACGTTTCGGACAGCGTTGCAGTGTCCATCATCATGGACACTGCAACCCTGATGATGGACACTGCAACGCTGTCCGAAACGTCGGCTAAAGAAGGAGGTAGCACAACACGGCATAACACCCCAAAAACAAACAACGAAAATGCTTTTGGCCGTGAAAATCTAAAAACGTATTAAGAAAAATGTATGGTTCACGAAAGTTCACAAGCAATATATTAACAAATAGATTTGTATACAAACAGATTTGTTAATTAAAAAACTTTAATCTTTCAAGAAAGATTCATTCCAATATCATATTTGTCAGCCTTTTTTTGAAAGATAAAATTTTTTTAATTTACAAAACTATTTGTTAATATTTACATTGCTTGTGTACTTTCGCGAATAATAATTTTCCTAATATTTCAAAGCATAACTTGTAAAAGCGTTTATAAGTTAAAAAAATACTATTCGCGCGACATCTAAGAAAGCGTAGAATATGAATTCTTCTGACATTTACCTTAACTATTTCGTTTTCTACCATACTAGTAAATTAAGAGGCTAGACTTTAAACGACACGCGGAACACCCGCCTCTGTCATTCTGTCCCGCTCACAATAAGCTCACGCACACTTACAATACATGCAAATGCGAAATTTGCGAATGAGACAACGCTCAAATTTACATACAGAAATCGCTCGAAAAGGGGTTTATGGAGAATACACTTTTCTACCCCGAAACTTTCACGAAATTGAAATTTAAAAAAAAATATATTTTTTAGAAAGAAGTAGCAACGGCGGTAGCTTTTTATAATTTTATAATTCTTTATGAAAGTTGAGTTAGCAGCACTTTTTCCTTAAATAATATTTTTTGATAAATCGTACATGTTTGACAGTGAATGTTCACGTTAATACGAAACGCATCGAAAATTCGAAAACATACCGACATAGTTTTCACCCTCTAGAAGGCAGTATAAAAAAATATATTCATATTGTGCAATTTTCGATGTAGAAAAGTGTTTTTTCCCGGGCGTCCTTTTTGTATGGGCTGAAAAGCGAAGTCTATCGTCTTAAGTTTTTTGTATTTTTAAAGTTTTTTATGTCTGAATTGTGAGAGATTATATCGCCATCCGGCTAGGAAACGTCGTGAGGCGGGTTAGGGTAGGGATTGTAGGAAAGGAGGTATTGACTAAGCCCGGATTTGAAATAGGGAAAACATATGTCGGTAGCTTCTTTTGGACGCAAGAAATTAATGATACGTTCTCGTAAAGCCGACATCAACATTACTACCTGTGAACCATCAAAAGTCTTTCTAGAACAAATGCAAATTTAACTGTCTGCCTGGGGCCCTGAGGCCCTGCGGCAAGCTAGCTCTATAACGATCGGTAGGATAACTATCGGTAACTTCTCATCGTTCCCTAGGACAACTGCACATCGCTAACGTACACACAACCGTTGATGTCGAATATGTTAAGGACACTTAGTCATTGTGAACTGTCACTTATTCGTTGGCGATCTGTAGTCATGCTAGGGAACGACGAGAAGTTACCGATAGTTATCCTATCGATCGTTATAAAGCGAGCGTGCTAGGGCCTCAGGAGTCGAAAGGTCTCATGGCTAATTGGCGACGTCAGTTCCCTCTAAATCAGTATTATTTCTTTTTTATTTCAGACGGTCGGCGTGGTTGAAGGGTAACGAACCCGGCCTGCGCAAATAAATTTTATTTGAATAATTTGTGTTATTTCACAATTAATTAACTAAAAATAATATCTATATATTATATTTGCGGCACGTTACAGAGTGGAAGATACTCTCAGTATCAGGGGGATCACCGGGGAAAAGACCACCATTCAGAATTGAAACGTGCTTGTAATGGCTTTAGCAGTGTTTGGTGACAAGATCTGAATATTTTTTTTTTAAATTATTTATTTCTATACTTGTACATACATTTAACAAATAATTACAATGGTTTACATAGTAGTACAAAAAAAATCATATTCAGTAACAGGATGTAAAAAGTTATGTAAGAAGGTTAATAGTAGCATTTTGTGAACACCTCACTGAAAGAACCTGTGCTGAGGTGTTCGCACGTTTAGGATTGAATAGACGGGTACTTCCCCACCTTCCTCTTCCCCACCTTCGTCTTCCCCATCTTCTTCCCCTACCCACTACCTTCAGCCTCACAACGTACCCCAATTGAGAATGTCATAATCTCACTGGCTCCAGACGGGAGCAGTTAGGACTCTTGTGCGGTATTCATATAAAAAAGAGCTCTCAGGGAGGGTGGCACAATCCCACGAGTCATACATAGCACTTATCAAAGAAATAATAAAAAAAATATTTTGTGACGATGCATAGAAAAGAAAAACATAATACAGATACAAGAAAATGAAAATAAAGTAACACTTTTAGAAATCTATGACATCAGGAATTGGCTACATCGCTTGTATATGGAACCCAGCCAGAAGTGCAATTCTGCCATCACAATCAATTCATCAAAAGCAAATTTATCGATTTGTTAGGTTAGGTTAGGTTAGGTTTTCGAAAAAAAGTTCCTACAAAATTCGTTTCCGATGAACTCGCCGTGAACCAACATCTCAGTGGCACTGTGGTACCTACCAGGAAAAACCAAAAAACATTCGGTACGAGTTGTTGTTCTGTACTTCCATTCTTTTTAGCGGCGCTTTTTGAAATTGGTCCACAACCCCGTGGTATGAAGGCTGGTGCAGTATGGGCTGGTATATCAGTATTTTTTAGCAATGGTATCACTAGGCTTATCTTGCCAGGGCATCTACCAGATAGCAGTTTGGCGGACGTAAATCTCTCTCATAACGAACATAAAAAGCAACTGATGTACCTACTGGCCCTATCTGTTAAAAAGTTTTTTTTTATTCTGGGCTACACTTATTGAATATTCGACGTAAATCTTTTGTGTCGCTCAATTTTTTTTAAATTTTTTTTTATTTAATAAATGTTCATATGTTACAGTTTTTGACATTTTTTTTAAACTACCATACTAGGCTAATGCCAGTGTTATGGTAGTCATACATAATACATATAATAACTAATAACTATCTACTATTTTTTAAAAACATAATTTTATAAAAATTATTATTTATAAATACTATTTTATAAAAACTATGCTAATAAATAATAAAAAATAAGAAAGCATGAAAGAAAATACCATATTTAATAAAAATAATTGGATAATTTGTAGAGCGCCGTTTTTGTGAGAAATCACCTTAAGGGCGCTGGACTTCTTAGGCTCTACCTAGAACTATTATTTACAAATGGACACAGAGAACATACTTACCTGGCAGGTCACTTCCGATAAACACACTTTAATTAGAAAGTTTATGCTTGGAGGAGATACGACTTTGCACGCGGAGGACACTATATTAAAACACTGGACATTGCATAACTTTACATTTGCTACACCATCATTTTTCATATTACATTTATAAGAAGATTACTGCCAAAAATGGAGTTAATAAATTGAAGTTATTTCGAAAGATTTGTGAATTTAGGACTCATTAGGACTGGAGGATTTGAATGAAATTAGATGTACAAAATATTCACCATTAAGAATTTGTTAACATTTTTATGCAATTAGTTATTTACTATGCCGCGGGCTGAGAAGGTGACAGTGAAGGTTTTTGTTTTTGGCTTTATGGGTACGACTGTCTAAAAAGGTGAGTTTTATGTTTAGCTCTGAATTTCGCCATGCGATCATTCTTAAGTCATGTGGCAGTCCATTCCAGGCTTTAGGTCCCGACACTCCGAAAGCACGCTCACCGAACTTAGTATTTGGTGTGCGCTTTGGCTCCTTCAACCTTCCGATTGCTGATGATGCCGCTGACCTAAGAGTTGACTGTCGGGAATTGGAGTTTTCTGGAATACACATTTCTGATAAGTAAGCAGGAGCCATTCCATTATGGGACTTAAATACCATCCAGCAGAGCTTGAACTGGATTATTTCAGGACATTTGAGCCAGTGAAGATTTTTGAGATGCTCTGAAATATGGGAATATTTAGATACGCCGGTGATAAGTCTCGCCGCAGCGTTGAAAACGATTAATAAAAGGATTAATAAAACTAATTAAAAACATAAAAGTAAGCTTATAAATATAGAAAGAAAAATATTTAAAAGATTAAAAAAATTAAAAAAATTAAACATTAAGATTATAATACAAATATAATTATATCGATTGTTTTATACCCAGGTTTAATTATGGTAGGAATTATCCTCAAGACTACCTGTTTAAGGTTACTTTTAATTTTCGTGATATGAAACAAGTTGGGATAAAGCTGTGAAAGAAAATTTTTTATAATTTTTTTAAATTTTTACATTGTTAAGAACTTATATATTTTACTAGCTGTCCCGGCCACGCTTTGCTGTGGCTAACGAAACACAACGCCATCTATTAGGTGGTTAGCTAACCGAGATAACCAAGTGTTGTGTCAATAAATTAACTCACACCGCCATCAGAAACTTATGAAACTTACAAATAATTGTTCAATAAAAAACTTTTAATTTGCAATAATAAATTTTGAGGTCAATAACCGAGATAAAAGATTTTTATATATAAAGACTAGCTGATCCGCCCAAGCGTTGCTGTGGCTAACGAAACACAACGCCATCTACTGGATGGTTACCTAATCTAAATAACCAAGTTTTGTATCAATAAATTAACTCCCACTGCCATCTGTCAGAAACTTATGGAACTTACAAATAATTGTCCCATAAAAAACATTTAATTCGCAATAATAAATATTGTGGTCAATAATCAAGATAAAACTATCCTACAAAAAAATACAACTAAATTTCATCAAAATCGATTAAATAGTTTCGTGTAACATTGTGACAGGAGATTTTTAAATATAAAAGATTATATCTCAAGTATTTGAACTCGGATGTTTCGGTTATTTTCGTGTAGTTTAGGTTGATGGTTACATTGCAAACCCTTCGGGGAAACGGCGTGACGGTTAGTTAGTTAGTTAGTTAGTTAGGATGAGGTGAGGCTGGATTATTTTGAGACATAATCTTTGAAGTGGCATTCAGAAGCTTCTACCCAAATGGGGATGGAAAACTGCAATAGACACAATTCAGATAGAGGATAGAGCGCCGAGCGTTTTTTTTATATCCTCACTCTTTTGAGTGTCACACCTTCACACCACCACGATGCATCTTGCGCCACCAAACCATACATATAAAGCAATTAAATTGAACACACAATGGGAAATTCGCAGTCATTTTACCACTGCGCCAGGCGCAATCTCCGGCGAACATGACACGGCTAGACAATTGACGTACGTTTGCTAAAAGGACCTTGGGATACTTACTTATCGCCGCCAAACGCTTATAGCAACAAATATGACCTTCTTACAGAGCGCCGCAATGCTAAATGTATCGGGATCTCAGAACGGGCCGGCAGTAAACAGACTCTCGTATTAAGCCCCATCCGAAAAAAACAACAAAACACTTAAGTAGCCAAGCCAAACTTACACACGCCCAAAAGGATCACATGTAAAAAAATTATACAATGAAAATATTTTTTCCTTTCGATGAATGTACTTTTTACTGTTTGTAATAATGGGTTGTGTTAATACCGGCCGAACTGACACGGGATGGTCGCTACTCGTTTCAGTATACCCATACTAACCCGGTACACAAAAAACACACGCGCCACACTTTTTGCAAGCAAATTTTTGAGCTCTACAGCAGAAGGTTTTATTAATTATATAGAAATAATGGGTAAATTATCGTGTATGATCGGTGCTTTTATGTGAGTGTTCGGCGGCTAAGTGCGGTATTTGTACGAGTCGGCATGGGCCCTAACTTAGCGGGCCGATAGCGGCCCAGTCGTGATTGTACCGCCGCGTAGCGAGCACAGGACGCCCGCCCTGAATGTACTTTTCGCGTACGGTTCGCATGTAATAATAATATACCTCTTCGCACTCCTGTCACCCCGGTACCGTCGCGGAGGGGAAGACCCGAAACACGTTCACGAAAAGTAATAAATATTAATTTTTATTTCGCAGTAACTCTTCGCAGTCATGCGACTCTGGTACTTTTTCAAGATGAGGAAGTCAACTTTGCCTGCGTTTGACATGAATAAAGTTTTTAAATAAGGGGGCGTCTCATCCTGTTTACGGCATCGGGAGACCACGTTGCTTTAAATGACTTTAGCCATGCAGAGTTACCTGATTTGCATTAATAGCCAGGAACAACCAAACTTCAACTCCGTATCTTCCCACTTCATTCATTCAGCCTCACAACATAAATTGAAGATGTTGCTTGAAATGACTTTAGCCGTGTTTGGTGGACAGATCTGAAGATACGTTTTTAGATTTTCACGGCCAAAAGCATTTTCGTTGTTTGTTTTTGGGGTGTTATGCCGTGTTGTGCTACCTCCTTCTTTAGCCGACGTTTCGGACAGCGTTGCAGTGTCCATCATCAGGGCAGATCCGGCAAATCCGTCGACACACATCACATCGACGGATCTGCCGGATCTGCCCTGATGATGGACACTGCAACGCTGTCCGAAACGTCGGCTAAAGAAGGAGGTAGCACAACACGGCATAACACCCCAAAAACAAACAACGAAAAAAAAAGATCTGAAGATACTTCCCCACCTGAATCTACCACATCTCCTTCCCCTCCCCCTACCTTCAGCCGCACAACGTATAAACTCCCAGACGTTTGAGAGCCGTGAAAAAAAAGCCACATAAATAATAAATATAAAATAATGTCTCATTTTCAGGCTGTTTGTTGCAGTCGAATAAAAAAATCATATACCTAGTCATAAAATTATCTACAATAAACTTTAACATAATGTCACATAAATTTAAACCTACTTTTTAACTTCTACGATACATATTAAAAATGGGAATACGTATACTCGTCTTTTCTTTACCACCTGTTGTTGAACAGACATTTTACTAGAAGAAAAGTAAAATAAATATTGTCTTCATATAAGAAAATTACCGATTCTAGCTAGAAAGATTATTTCCAAGTAAAATAAATTTATTTTACTCCGTCCTTAGACAAATAATACCTTAATTTCAAAGAAGAACCGAAAAGGAATTTAATTTGTGTTACATTTACACGAGTCCAGTAATTTTATGCAGAGATTATCCAGATTACTATCAAAAGCTATAATGTGACCGGGCGTTGACGGTTGACAGTTGACCGTTAACACCCAATCACCATCATCATTCGACCCCAAGCGATCCCAGCTGTTTGTTTGTTGCACTGCCACAATGCAAGCCACTTTTGGAGGGTCCCGAGCCCATTCACAAATGCATCAAATCCCCCTTCAAAGGGAATGCATGCTTCGTGCCGACCGGTCCCGTTTCGATAGTTGTTCCCGTTCAGGAATCGACGAATTTCGTAAACGTCTAAAATCGTCGCCGACTGTTTGAGATATTTTCATTTCAAAAACGTCGTAATTTTTAACATTCTGGAATAACAGTCTTTATCCTCCTTTTTAGGTGATCTTCGAACAGTTTATCAAAGTTTATCAAAACGAACAAAGTGTTGATTAAAAGATTATAGTGATATATTTGCATAGAAAGCAATGAAGGTGTTTGTGAAACGATTAGATTTTGGATAATAATCTAATTTGTGGCAAAAGTGAAATAATTACTGCAGTGTTCGGAAAAACAGTGGTTAAGTTTGATTTTGCAAAAGCAAACAATGTTTTATGACTAAACATAATTAAAGTGCGATAAAGATGGCAGCTGCCATGATTTCAGATCGTGGACTACGTAAGAAAATAACTCAAGAAGCTGTAAAAGATGTGCCGAAACCACCCCCTAAAAAGGCATCTAAGAGAAGATCGACGACCTCTTCAAAGTCGCCAAAAGTGACAGAGAATAATAATAACCATTCGAAGAAACCAAAAATAGTTCCTAACGGAGATAGCAAAGAAGATCTTTTTGCAGCTTATCAACCGTGGGTTATACAGGCCTATGGAGACTTGGCTAAAACCAAGACAATTACATTGCGGAAGTATTCTAGAATATTGAAGGCATTACGAGGAGAAGACCTGCATAGTTCCGACAGTTCAAAGTTCAGGTTTTGGGTGAAGGCTAAAGGATTTCACCTTGGCCAGCCGCCAGGGTATGACGCCAAGCCTGCAGATGGGATAGTCTGCCGGTACAGTGCTTTGGACGTTGATGGGGGCCAGGAGGCAATCGACAGGTGCTCAGGGTCCGCAGGAGACCCTGCCCTCTATGTCCCAACTGCTCCAGTTAAGGTAAGATGAATGTTTTAATTTGCTAGACCAGTTGTTTTCGTGGAAGGTTTATAGGGTCCGTGTTACTTGTTTTTCTTCTACCCTGAACTGTATTAAGCTTGTCATCGCTCTTCAATCAACCGAATAGCAATTAGATAACTTTTATAATGGATAGTCTCAGAGTAGCAGCTTTCTTTGCTACTATCATTATTTTATCCCTCAAGAAAGTTTTGTGCGTTATAATATTTGTTTTGGTTTTCTAATTGCAAAACATTAACTCACATTGAATGACTGTAAATGCAAATTATTCGTCAAGAGAGAATTCGTCATCCTACAGAAAAATTGTTTTTACATTGGTTGCTTTTACGAGTAGTAATTGTGAAGAAAACAGCTTGACATGGATGTTACAAAAGTTACCGTGTTTTTTTCGGTTGTCAAGATAATTTTAATTTGGGTTTATTTAACTGTTCTTGTTTGTATAATTATACAGCCATACAAATGGGAATTTTGTTTTCGATATGTTTAGTGGAAGTATGTTTGTGTCTAATCATGTTTTAACTTGCGTGATTCCTAATTCCTGAGAGTAAAACTGTGTCGTCCATGACTACGTCTATTTCTATACTGCACATTAGTTCATTTGTGTAAATAGTGGACAGAACGGTCCCCAGTATGCTTCCTTGTGGAACTCCATAATATGTAATCAGCTAATAATACTGATTCACATGGCTGACGTATCGTCACGAGACCCGGTATTTATCGAGCGTCTGATTCTGATAGTGCTGCCGAAACATGCAGAATGGATAGCGTGTCGGGCATTTACGAGGATGCGTCCTGTCAGTGGACATTTTAAAAATGTGAATACCCTACCGTATTTGGATGATTTGTATAGCGCCGTTTTAGTGAAAAATTACGTCATAGAGCTAACAACTGTACGGATCCAATGCATATATAAAATCGCCAATAAATTATGGTATGTTGTGAGGCCGAATGGAGTGGGGAGTTGAGGGAAGAGGAAGGTGGGAAGTACAGAAGCTAGAAAGAAGGGGAAGGGAATCCCGTCGTGGTCCGGAAAGTGGCCCCGGCATTGCCGGTCTACCGGACTAGCAGAAAGCGCAAGAGGTGCGTGACACGCAGAGTTTCACCTAACTTCCCGCGATAAGCGCTCCTACCTCTAATAGATGCATGGAATTGAAAGAAATGTTAAAACTGACCTCTCAGCGGCGGGACAATGATAATGCAGCAAACCACACAGATCTACCCAACCAAAAAAACTAACAGTAATACGCGAGTATAAATAGATCCCTTCAATACTTCAATAATGTTTACAACACTAATACAATACTTCAACATTTTCATAAACTGCCTAAAATTTTAAATCACATTTTTATCTGCGATTCTATCTCATTCGTACAAATCTCGGAGCAAGTCACTCACACAGCAATCTCACGCATAAAAAAAGCAAATCAATCAGTCTATAAATTTTGTCACACTTATATAGTATGTTTGACCTTTTTGTAATAAGTATGAATTTTACTAATTTTCTGCGTGCGGTGGAGAGCATGGGGCGTAATGTTAAAAGCTTTGCAATATTGGCTTTTGCTTGCAGGGTGCAACCGACTGTTAAATTTAATTAATACTAAATACTAAAGTAGTCTTGTGTGCGTGCAAATAATTTACTCACTATTGTAGGTGCAGCAAAAAAGGAGGAACGTTTTACTAATAATATATTGTTATTATTTTATAAAATTTATAAAGGATGTGATGGACCGCTTAACCTAAAATGTACCTTGAACACTGAGCTCCCGCAGTACCCGTCTGTAATACCGATCCACCACCCACATAACTCCTCCATGCCCCACACCCTACACCTCTTATGTCTTCATGCTTCCCCGTGTCTTTAACTCTATTTCACAATGTCTGTCCTAACAATAGATAATTGAAACAAGGAAATGGACCATTTCTGTAATGCTTTCAACTCCTTCCAACAGTCTGGAGCTAAAAATAACCTAATTAGGCTCAATTTAGATCTGGTCACCAAACACGTCTAAATCCATTTCAAGCAGGTTTTCGATCCTGAATGGTTGTTCTTCATTAGGGCGATACTGAGAGTATCTACTACTACTACCACTCTATAATACCGGGTTTTACCAGAGAATACCGGAAATTAGTCCTTTTAAACCTAATTCTAGACGTATTGACTCTTTTTGACAAAAAAAACATAAATTGATTTTGAAAGTTTGTTATTTTATCTAATACACGCAGTTTTAAAATTTTGAAAAACTAAGTTTATTATTAATATAGATACTTAGGTTATACCGTTGGTCGTTGGCACATTTGTTCAATTTTCAAACGATAGATTCTACTAAACAACACAAATTTCAAAGCATATAATCATACAACAAAATAAATCAATACATAATTTAGTAAACACAGTCTTCAGAATTTTAATTTTAGTTAAATTACAATTATTTTTTTTAGTTAAATTAAAATCATTCAAAAATAAATACGAGTTCGTGTTTTGTGACAAAAGTAGGTACTTCAGTTTTTTCTATTTATTTAACTAAAATATTCAAATTTTTTTACACACTTATTTTGTTTAGACATTATTGAAAAATCATAAATACTTATGATCAAAAATACTTACGCGATATTTAATACTTTATCATCGTGCGTTTTGAACATTTTTATTGCATACTTGATTGTAGGTATATATTAAAGCAGGTTTTGAATTAAATAAATCCATATTAAATTTTTAATTTAAAAAATTTGATACGGGGAATAATCGATCTTTCTCATCGGAACCTCGCTGTACAGTTGCAAGCATTTTTAAACTTTTATTCTCAGCTTCTGGTCAATGGCTCTTAAGATGATACCCGGTGGTTCAGAAATAGATTTTACTAAAATATTGCTGTCACTGTTGCTCTTACTCCACCGGATATTGAGCGAAAGGGACAATGCACTGACACCTAACTAAAATGGAGGTTTTGTATTCCCCACTTTTCTCCTCCAAAAGTGGACTGATTTTCAATTTTTTTTTTACCAACTACATAAGAAAAAACTATTCTATGTCTGTACGTTTTGCTTTTTTTAAAAAAACATTGTCTGGTTTGTATACTGAACATCTTTTGACGGCGTTTAAACCAGTCAATTTTATTGATTTTTGGAAGGTCATAACTTCTATAAAAAGTAACTTATCAAAAAAAACAAAAAGTACCGAAACGCTAGTAGTTCATATCTATTTTATGCAAAAACAATATTTTCTCTAGGGTTAAAATCCAGAGAGATAAATAGGGAATACGTTTGTATGGAAAAATCACCGCCGGGTATCCTCTTAATTATTGGAATAGTTTGATTTACTTCAAAGAGAGGACATTGAAAGTTTGATTGAAATATGGGTAAATGCAAGAAACGCGGGTGATGCTAATAAACAAAAAGTTCAAATAAGCGATGCAAGCAGTTCTCTTTGGAGTGCTGATACCAACCCTGATGTATGGCAATGAGACATGAAACTGAAGGATGAAAGTAGACAGAAAGCTGTAGAAATTAAATAAGGCATAGATGGTGTTAAAAATGTATGTGTGGTCAGTCTTGCTGTATGGATGTGAGACACGGATATTGAAAGTAAATACCATTAACAGGTTAAGGGGTTTTGAAATGTCCGACGGACCTAAGTCCCATGGACCGACGTGATCACCAACACAGAAATTCTCAGGCGGGCTAGAGCAGATAGAGACCTGCTCACATTGGCAAAAGTCGGGAAAATTTCATATCTGGATCACATACTTCGAGGGGAGAAATACCACTTGCTCCAATTAATATTAAAAGGCAAGATAGAGGGTCGCCGAGGGCCTGGTCTACGATCTACGAGAAAAAAATCTACGAGAGTGGGCCGGTATTAGAAGTGTGGAGGAGCTATTCCAGGCAGCGCAAGATACGAAACATATTTACCAGAGTGATCGCCAACGTCGGGAGGACCTTATGGGAACACGTATAAGAAGAAGATAGATGGTTTGAAGTTTGAATATATGAAGCGTAAGAACTGAAAAAAGGAGAGTATTGGGAAAATTTGGCGTGTTTTATAATGGTAGAGGAAGTCAAAGAAACGCGAGGAAGACGGGTCACGTCTAGAATCAGAATAATAGAAGAGTAGGTATATATGAAACGACATACGAAAATGAACGAAGAAAGAAGTTTGTTCCAGTACTATTCCTACGTTAGTAAGCTAGTTAGAGAGGCAACCTCTCCGGCGGATATTAGAACAGGTAACCTGTGATCGCATCTCACACCGGGCAGGTGGAAATGAAGATTGGCCTTTAGCTCAGCAAACTGCACTACCTACTAGACACCAGATCATCCTATACCAGGTAGTTAAGACATTTTTCAAAGTTGCCTTATCCAGAGGTGGCAGTCATATCAGCACTAGCTACCCTTCCTTACTGCCACATGATTTAAGAATGATCACAGACTCGGACTTAGAGCTAAACTTAAATTTCACCTTTCCAGACGGTCGTATCCATAAACCAAAACCTTTACCTTCACCTTCTCAGTCCGCAACATTGTAAATAACTAATTGTATAAAAATGTAAACTAATTCTTATTTGTGAGTTATTTATACATGTAATTTTATACAAATTCTCCAGTCCTAAACTTCAATTTATTAACTCCATTTTTGGCAGTAATCTTCTTATAAATGTACTACTAAGTAGATAATGGTTTAGCAAATGTAAAATTATGCAATGTCCAATGTTTTAAATATAGTATCCTCCGCGTAAAAAGTCGTATCTTCTCCAAGCATAAACTTTCTAATTAAAGTGTGTTTATCGGAAGTAGGGAATTTTCTTTGTCTGTCAGGGAAACAGAGAAAATTGGAAATTGTCAGGAATTTTTAAAAATATAAGAAAAAATAAAAATAATAGAATTTGGTGTGTAATGGAATTTACCGGATGACGGATTTGCTGGCAGAATCGAATAAAATGACGAAAAACATGATTTTATAGGTGAAAAATGTACAACTTGAAAATCTCTAGCCCCTCCTTCCCCCCCCCCCGGGATGGATGGTTTATGGATCCGGTAAGTTTATAGGATTTTTTTCTCATTTTCTATTATTATTATTATTAAAATATAAATAATTTTTAAAATCTTAAGGAAAACTTGCACGAAGGGTATTGTGTTCTCGAGGGTATTTTTTGAAAATATCTTCCTTTTTTCCTACTGCCTACCTGATTGCAAACTCTGTGCACACCACTGGCTAGTCTAATCTACTCTAAACCAGTTGCATGCACTGGTATCGATTTGTTACACTCTATGGCTACGTCTATATTATAATTAATGCCTTATCTTTGATCCACCCGCTGACCAAAATTAATTAAAATTATTTCAAAATGCGATTAAGCAGAAAAAGAAACTCCTGTCCATTTTTATATTTTTTCAGATGTAAAATACCCCTAAAAAGGGCATTAATAAATAAATTTGTATACACCATTATTTATTCAAAAAATTTATACACATATTTCTAAAGCAATCGTCAGGATAATCGCACGTTGAAAACGTTGATTATTTTGAAATATACAAATTTATTTATTTTCATGAATTAAAATTGATGCCTTTTTATTTATTTTCATGAATTAAAATGATGCCACAAATTGAATTTGCAATTATTCAAGATGATATATGTTTCTTTTAGATTTATTAATATTAGCGTCTTCTTCGAGAATGTTTTTTTTTTGTAAATGTAGATATCTATTTTCAGTGGTTATTTTATATCTGTGATGCCAAGTATGTAGTGTTTGAGGCAGTCTGATGGTGGTCAGAGTGCATTAAACCCTCGGCATACCCGGCGTAGCCAGGTTTATATATCAGGACACCGTAATGGTCAGCTTCGTGGGCGGGAGTCATTCCCATAACAGTCTAACAGCTAGAGATGGTCGATTTTCCTGTCCCGGTTACTCGGAACCGGTTCCTTTGCTGTCACCACAACCGTCGATTTTATAACCTGTTACTTTTGGATCCAAGTTTTGAAAAACGAGTCGTAGAAACGACCCGTTCTAATATGACAAATGTGTTAGACTTGCGTTTGACTTGTTCCCGATTATGCATCGGTGCCAAAGGAATCAACGACGGCAGATTCTCGCTGCATCTTACATTGAAATACCGGTAGAACAAGGACATCATTTCAACCTGATTAAAGATTGCAATCTGTTTGTTAAGATTGCAATCGGTTTGTTGAGATTACAATCTAAAATCTAACGTAACCGAAAATAACGTAAATTCATCTAGATTAGTTAGGTTATGTTAGGTTAGGTTAGGTTAGGTTAGGACAGGCTAGGTTATTCATCATTTTGTTAGGATATGTTAGGATGTGTATGTTAGGTACGTGGTGGAATATCACCTTTTAGAATCGAAACGTTGCATTAAATGTACATAAATAGTACTTCCTCATCATCCTCTTCCCCATCCACTTCTCTCTATACTCGGGTTAGCCTCACAACACACCCCAATTGGGGATGCCATAATCCCAATAGCTTCATTCAGTTGGGAATTAGTATTCACATCCAAAATGGCACATCTTGACGCAAATAAGAAACCGGTTTGTGAATCATTCATACATAGAAAGGTCACATATTCTCAAAAACCACCTCTGCAGGCAGACGTCTAATTGGCTACCGTGGGAGCCACTAAATAGCGATATTTTCTAGAAATGCTATCTATAGATACCTATTTGAAAGAAAACTGATGTCGCCAATTTACATAAGACCAATCGACTCCTAGAATCAGACAGATTAATGAAACTGTTTATCAACCATTTATTGGATTACCAACATAGGTCACTCGTTTGGTGACTTAGCAGGGTGTCCGGGTTCATGGGGTGAGGTTTGCCGGATCTTGGCGGCGGATACGTCTGCCTGGATCAGGCTGGATCGGAAGAGACTGGTTGAGGGAGACCTTCTAACTTCTCTAGCAGGACTCTCTCAGAACATCGCGTTGCACCGCAGTGGAAGGGATAGATTCATACGTCCGTCACTCCTGGACACACTGAACCCCGGATTTCTACCCATCCCTGATACCTTTTTCCTTCTAAGAACTTCCATTCCTTCCTTTCCTAAAAATACTCTCCACACAGCATCTCCAAAGATGACATAGACCCTGAGGGGAATTATTTACTTCAGTGCATCCTGTGTGGAGCTTATAAATGTAAAAAAAAAACATGAAAACCTTCTCCTGAAAATTTTTCAAAATTTGATGAAATAATGTTTGATTATTTTCGCCGGTAGTAAGGAATAATTGAGCTTACTCCAGGCACACCGACACGCCCAACAAAAAATAAACAATGAAAAATGACGTCGACAGAGGAGTCTGTCGACGTCAGGAGTAGGCCCAGATAGGACAATGAAATTGTTTATCTGCTCAAAAAATTATTTTAAATTTTTTTTTATAAAATTTCAATATGATCAAAAACATTTTTTTTTTCTTTTTTTTTTTTTTAAAGAAACATTCAAAACAAAGAATAATACATACATATCAAATAAAAACATAATACAAAAACAGAGAAAAAGTCCCAATAAACTACTTTTAAGTAGTTTGTCAATGGGTTCTTTTAACTTAATGGAGTATAACAAATTAAATTAATTATTAAGAAATAATTGTTTACATTCATAAAAAAAATATATTGTATACACTCATACCATAAGAAATATAGCCTAAAAAGGTGTAACATAATATAAAAGTAATTAAAAAAAATTTTAAAAAAATGATATAAAAATAAAAAAGAGGTGTAACATGATATAAAAATAATTTAAAAAAAATATGTATATATAAAAAGTGTATGAAGTTAGATATTGTTTGTCTTAGAATCTAATACAAACTATGTCTTTCAGCGAGCCAATTTTTTAACATGATATTTATTTTTGCGTTTGTACATTTTTTGATTGCTGCAGGTAACATATTTAAGCAATTTGGGATCATGTAGTCCAGCGTTCTTTGCCCATATTTGTTTAAATGCTTAGGAACGATTAGTCCTTCATTTAACGTAAAACGAGTATTGTAAGAGTGTTCTAGTCTATTTATGTACAAAGGGCTATTTATATGTTGAAAAATAATTTTATACCATAGAATTGATCTCACTGAGAGAATTTTAAGATTTTGATAAAGGTATGGAACATTATGTCTTTGTTCGTAAAAACTTTTATGAGCTAATAATTTTGAACTGATTGAACATGATTTATATTTGTTTTACAGGAAAATCCCCAAGCTGTAATTCCATACCTTATAATAGATTCAGCTGATTGTAAAATGAAGCTTATTTAAGCTTACGGACAATCAATCCCTCATCACATTTCTCTCTGTTAATCTCTTATTCCATGTCTGAAGCCTCACTACAACTCTTTACATGGTCAGAATCAGAAAGCCAGGAAAGGCCAACTATCGCACCCATTACACTTAACAAAAAACCTCTCGATTTAATTTATTGATTTAATTAATAGTTGCGCCTACCCACAACATAAATAAATGTTAACTTGGTCGGAACAGCTTTTGCTAATGGCTCTGAACACAGTCCTGAGTTGTCCCATGTAGGGGTGCCTATTCCGGCACACTGCCATTGTAGTTGTATACTATAGCAGACGATATCAGAGCAGTCCAGCATTGATTCGATCCATGACAATGGATAATGGCAGGATGGAGTGACTAATAACAACTAAATGTAGCAGTCTAAAGCATCAACAATCAATGACGAATGTGTACGATGAACTGACGTTAGTATAAATAATAATATAGAAGGTTTGTGATTTGTTTTGCCTAAAGATGGGCAAATTTATAGGCGGCCAGAAGACACACAAAAATTGTAATGTTTAGTGACCGACCGAGGTTTTGCTTTCGGTTAGAGTTTTGGCCAATAAACGAGTTTCGGCCGCGGTTACGGTTTCGGCCAGAAATTAGCCGAACCTTCGGCTAGGCCGAAACCTGCGTTCGTGACGTGTATTATAAAAAAGAAGTCAAAGTTCAAAGTTGAAAGCGTTTGTAGTTTTAAAACGATATTTATTTTTGTCAAAGTTTATCGTAAATAATAATTTTATACCTAATAATAAACTAAATTCTTAAATCTCCTATTAACCATAAAATTATCATAAATTCAATATTATACCCACGCTCAGGCTTTGTGGGATTTTTTTTGTTCATACAATATTATATTTAAGTATATACCTTTTATTATTTTATGTACCATTGTATAAAAATTTTTTCAAAAAAAAAAAATTGTTGATATATTGCTTAGGCCCGGTATGTCAGCCTTGAAAAGCCGAAGAATAGTTACTTTTTTAGACGCCGAAACTAAAACGTAAGCCGAAATTCGGTTTCGCTAAAAATCTAGTTTCGGTCGGTTACACTAGTACCTAATGTTTTTGTTTAAATATTGTTATTCTGATGAAAAGGCTTTATTATTTTAATTGCTTACGCTGTTTTTAATTTTATGTGTGCGCTGAAAGTGCACACACCATAATTTATGAATTTACTTTTATATCTCTAAATTGAATTACTGGCACTTAGCTGCCTATAATTCCCACCTCCTTCCTACTCATCTTAAAATAACATGTTCGAAGCCTGATGTACTTGTCGCACCGGGATAGAAGTGCTCTGCAAATCAAGTCACTGAAAAGTTTTCCTTGTCTTCTATAATAAAATTTATATCAATCATTTGGAAAATACTCGTCGTCACATTACACATATTGTTTCCCCTTGGCGAGCACCAGGGTGCCATAACAAGGAGGAGAAATGAATTTAATACCGTATTGTTAGCGTTGTTAGGCGCACGCGAACTGATTAATCTACCCAGAACCCAGTACGCGGTAGCAGAGTAGTGTTTAGTAGCTATAGCTATACAGATAACTCGCGGGCCGCGCGCCTCTTGCCGGACAAAGGGGCCACAAATTGCCGAGTAAATTACACCCGGCCCGTCTGATTTTAGGCCCGCGCGACTTTATGTACTCCTAGTTACAGGAGCCCGCGATACGCAGCCTTTTCATTTCTGATTGCGAAGTTGAAAGCGTATTTTTTTTGCAAGGATTTTTTTATTTTAAGGGAAAAAAAATTGGACCTTGTAGACAATTTTTTTAGAAAAATCACTGGAAAATTTTGTTGACAGCTGAAAGAAAAGAAAATTCAGGATTGAGAAAATGCACTCCATGACATGACGTGTGGGTTCCTAGTCCTAGTATTTTTCAAAGTCATCGTGATAAATTTTTGGCCTACCTTGCTTTTGTTGGACAGCGTTTTTACATCAGGGCAGAACGTTTTTACATCAGCAACACGGCGAAATAATCGTGAAAATCTTAAATCCCCTTGTCTTGAAAATCGTTTTGTCAACCGAGAGATAAACAAATAATGATATCAGGTTAATTAATCTAGTGTTTGTTTGGTCACCCGATTATGGTACGCCCCGTCAATGCACGGTGCAATTACCAGGAGTGCAATAATGCAAGGAGAAGGTTGTATTAATGAGATTAAGATTATCTGCTTCTTGCTGATTGATCTAAATGTCACAATGCTGCATACAAAGTTGTCTGTTTGTACCTACCACTGGAAGAAGTGGAATGTTGCACATATTTCTGTTCAAGGTGCCAACATTGGAAGAATTTTTTTTGTATTCCGAACAACTACGTCATCTTATAAGTATAATATCAACAGGTAGAAAAGCGTGGCCTATTATGACCCCCTCCATCTAGACAGGTACTGCACCGCTGCCGCGATAAACCTAAACGATGTCACGCTAATTAGGCGTACTTGCCGTGTACTTGATGTCATCCGTGGCCCAGCATGCGCTCCTGGTAAATGAAAATGTCCAGGTGCTGAAAACGTTGTGAAAATTACAGGGAAAACCAGAACAAACACGAACAAATGGATCTCATTTATTTCAAAATAATACAGAATACCAAAGATATAGCGAACCGATGACATTTCAGACAGGTAAGCAGATAGAAAATATTTTCGTCAGATTTTTTTTAGACTTTCATGTGATTTTTTGTTTTAGTTTTTCACGTTTAAAGTGTTTTTTGTCTCTTTAATTTACTACTCACATACTCCCAACAAATGTAGCTAATTTATTGAATATAAAATTTATTCAAGAAATTAATTGCAACCGTCTCAACACATACAATTTCTTGCATCAGACAATTTTTTTTCTTAGTTTTCTTACTCAACACGAACGATCTGAAATACCCGGGGCGCAGAAAAAGTGCGAGTAATTTGTTCACCAATGTAAGTCATCAATCCGATCCACAAGACTCGAATTAATAAACCAAACCACGGCACTAGGTAAAAAGTACATTTTGATTTGTATCGTTCAAAAGATATTATCTTGCAAGCGATAAAACTTTTTACCCAGTGGCGAGTAACGTGTTACTTATCGCGAGCAGTAATTGAGTAATATCAAAGTATGACGTATTACATACGTAATTCAGTGACGCTGAACATTGACGATAACATTACTGTAATGTTTTATGTTCTCCCAATAACAATCCGGTCTCAATGTAACTCAGGTCGGGGATTCTCCATTGCATGATTACAAAAATTGTTAAATTATGCGTAACCACGTGAGATTTAAAAATTTTTTTTGATGGTTTTGTACAAAAAGTCTCTTTGTAAAACAGAATAGCTTCCTGTTTTTATTAACACGTATGACATTTCCTCTATAATGAACGTCTTGCGGTTTTGACTTAGGTTTCCTGAAAATTTAACAAATCATAATAAAGTTTACACACACGTAAAAGTAAGTTTGCATATAATCCGAGTGTATTTGTTGACATCGGTTTTATCCTTTTATGATAAAAATGTGACGATGACGGTAAACGGCAGCGGTTCACTGAGCTTCAGTGATTACCTAGTCGATAATATGATCGCCTGGTAACTATTGCTAAATATTATAGTAAATAATCTATTTAGTTTAACTATAAATTATTCAGTGCTCTACAAGAAATAAATAATTATCCTTTTCAACGTATATCGTAAAGTTCTCATTAAATATGCGTTTTATAACCTGAGAAAAAACCGATATCAATCAACAATCATACCCAATCACAAAAAATAAATAAAATTATAGAATTACGAATAGTGATGGCATTCGAAATAAGAACCATTTTTCTTTGTCGACAACAACCACGGTCGACATAATGAATCTTGCTGGTGGTTTTGTCGAATAAGTATCGGGAGATCATAAAGTGACATGGGTAAAAAACTAAGTTTTTGGCGACATACCTACCAGTTTTCTATAAAATTGATATTATGATCGTGCAAAGCAAAATGCAAACAAACTGGAAGATATATTTTTGATTAAATTTGGTACTAAATAATTAATTGGTAGGTTCTTAATCAAACGTTGACAACCGTGTTAATAATTAATTTTAATAATTTAATGTTAATTTATGTTTGTTACGTCAAGAACGAGCGAGCGATTTTTACCTTGTTCTTCATACAATTTCTTTATACATAAGGGACAAAAATCGCTTCAAAAATTCCGGACCCGCCGAGGGGACTGTGGCCTGCGACCAATGAATGTATCAGGGTAATAGGAGAATCGAAGGATCGCTTACATCTAATTAATATTTGAACACGTTTTCACTATGTACACCTAATATTATTTTTATTAGAATATTGTTTTTCCCGGCTAATAAATGTTGAATAAATTCACCCTTTCGTATTTCTGTTCTCCGGCTAGCCGATGTCTCGTAATGTCGATCGTTTGATGAGCGTAGTTTTCAATGTTTTTTTAAATGTTTTTAAAAAAAACTATGTAAAAATTAAGTTCAATTTATTCCGGAATTTAAGAAGCAAATAAATCACTAAACTAAAATCAAGAAAATTAAGGATGATATGTATTTTTTTAATGAAATTTTCAAAAATACGAATCGATCGATATTGTAAAAAAATTATGAAAGTTGAGTTTATATTTGTAAATTTTGACATTTTTATTGTACACACAGTTGTGTTGTATGGCGATACAAATGGACCTGCAAAGTCAGTACGAAACGTTTTTCTCAAGGTGTTGGTAAACATGGACCGTCGCGATGATTCTAGATTATAAAGTAGATTAACTTTGAAGTTGTGTTGAACTTTGCGGAAAATAATTCAACCTACATTTTTATTTAACTCTAAATAAATTAGTATATTATTCAGATAATAATTAATTGTTCTAAATCGGGTTTTATTTTTCATTGGCAGCTCTGGCGACGCCACCAACTGCAAATTTATCCTTGTCAATGTTGAAGTTAGGTGTGATGCGTCCTGAATTTCAGCGTCTGAAAGCCATTAGATGTCATAATTAATTAGGTTCAGCGACGCCTCAATGCCAGGAGTCTAGAAGTATTGGGCAGTGACATAGTTCAATGTACCGTTAGATTATTATCCATACGATCCGTACAGAACACAACTATGTACAACAGTAGTAGATACTAGGTACTACATACTTACTACTGTCGGCCGATTAGCTACCGGGTGCGGGCCCGGGAACGAGAACGTCGCGCGTTCGAGTCTCGTCCTGTACGTGGGCCATGTACGTACATTGTACGGGGTCACTGGGATAATATGACCCGCATGATACATGCGTTCCTGGTGGAATACCGTTTTCAGGAATTAACTCTGTCGTTCCTGAAACCCGAAAGATATTTAAATAGAAACGAATTTGAAAATGGATTTGAAATATTTGAAATATATAATTTGTGAATCTTGAAAATGGATTTGAAATAATATTTAATTACAATATTGGCTTTTAATGCATTTTAGAATTTCTATTGTGCTAGAATAATATTTTTTTAAACATTGGGTTTCAGCTCATTTCGGAATTCATATTGAATGTTGAATGTTGTGAAAACAACCCGTATGATGAATGTGAACGAGCGATTATTTACCTCCTTTATGTTATTTAACCCTGGGAAATTAAATTTAGTGTGGCACTGCCTGCGGACAACTTATAAAAAATTATCTATTTATTATCAATTAACGCCGATTGATTGGTTTATTTATTTACAATAATTTGACACATATTTTATATGTAGATACAAAATACACATACTTATGAAAAAATAAAAAAGTATAAAAAATATAAATGAGAAAACATATAAGTGGAAAACTGCAAGAGAGTTACATAAAAAGTCCATATGACAAAAAAATTTAAAAGTAAGTGTTGTACTAATAAAATAAAAGTAAACTATTATAAATACAAGTATGAAGAAAAAAAGAAAAGAAAAATACACCACGGGCACATATTTACTTTGAAAGTACAAAAAATACTTGGTAAAAAAAAATCCCAGAAGTAAACTATGTTTTGAAGAATGTAAACATTCAAAGTATGTTTAATTATAATTGTATTGAGAAGTGCTAACAAACAGCTTTAATTAAATTTTTGTATGTTGATATTCTTTTAATATTTATAACATATCCCAACAAATTTAATATATTTATTACCAGGTATTTCATTATGGAATTTAATTCATAATAATAACAGAAGAAAATCATTATTTTGAATTAAGCAAGGAGCAATAAGACAGTTGTGTGGCAATATATTGTATTTTCCTACCCATCTGTGGAAACAGCGTGCCTGTTGGTCAGTTCTAAAATCTCACCTTTATTTGAATGATCCTACAAAAAGAAAATATCTGACCAGATCGGCATGTAAATTATTACCGTTGTAAATCAAGTTTTCTCACTCAATCTGAAATTTGATCTCCGGTAAGATTAACACGATGATGACGTTCTCATCATCCAAGGAAGCCGCGAGTTGATGACTCTGATATTATCATCAGAATATAATTATCTGATGATTCCAGCTTTTGTATAAGTTCCGCGGCTTATTACGCACAGATGATATGCATTTCAATACCAGTCTATCCACATTTCTTACTTTGCATTCTCGATTGCCTCTGCATATAGATTGCGTAAAACACAGTTTTATTCAATGCATACAAAGAAGCCACAGCTTCAATATTTTCTTATATTATGAAATATTTTTATGTGAATACCCCACAAGAGTCCAGTATGCTCCCAACTGTCAGCCTGTGGAAAAAAGGCACCTGGGAAAAGGGGTATGTTGTAAGGCTTTTTTTAAATGTGGATACCTCATAAGAATACCAGCTGCTCCCGCCTGGAGGCAGTGAGATTATAGCATCGCCAATTGGGGGATGTTGTGAGGCTGAAGGTAGTGGGGAGGGGTAGGAGATGGGAGAGAGAGGAAGGTGGGAAAGTTCCTGGCTATTCAGATCTGGTCACCAAAGACGGCTAAAGCCATTTTAAGCAACGTTTCTTGATGATGGTCTTACACCAGGACGATACTGAGAGTATTTTCCACTCTGTTCTGATCTGCGGGGCTCCTGAACAGCTCCAGTCACACTCGGCAACGAGATCACGTTATCCGAAGAGCCTATAGGCTCCTATGGTAAAGTAAGAACTAAATCTTACATCCACGATGATTTATAATAAATAAACAATATATAACTCAACATGTATGATCAAAGTAGCACTAAATCAGGTACTATTTATTAATATTCATATTTTCTATATATATTTCTATCTATATTTGTAGTTATTTTTATTTTTATTTTAGCAGAATTAGTTCAAGACATGAGCGCGGTGTATATTCGTTTGTTGTCGTATAATATAATTTGTACTGAAAACATGTTTTTTAAATCAGTGAAAATAATCATCCTCGCAAATTCTCTCATTTCTCTATGTAGGTATTATCAGTTCACACTTCTAAACGTATAACCTAACATAATTTCATATCGTTATGTTGTAAATCATATTGCAATTCCTCCATCTTGTTATCAGGTACCTGGTTTACACATTAAATACTACCAACTTACCTACTTATCTCATACTCTGTAAATCTGAATATAGTATATGTTACCAGGCTAATTCGGTAAATCCGAATAGAATATATGCTACCATATTACTTTTTCTACATTTTCACAAAAAACATGTATGTATGTATTTATATATTTCTTCATTACACAACTTGATTTCAGAGAAAAATAATATTTTTTTTTGTTTTTTATGTTTTTCATTTTTTTGTTATGTAATTATGTACATTTCTTAAGGACTAATAATATGAACTAAAACCTGTCAATTTGTCTGTCCTGGAACGGGAAACTTTCCTAGTTGGACAGGCTTTCTTATATGTAAATTGTACTTTTTTGTATCCTTCTATAATAAATAAATAAAAAATAAAATAAAATCATAGACTATTATGATACATTACACTAAAATAACCCCTATTGCAGAAGCCATGGTTGGGAGCGGTTGGAACTCTTGTGGGGTTCACATAAACAAATGCCGAGTAGGTACGAAGGTTATATAGGTTGAGTCAATATTTAAAAGCTCTTCGACCTTCGTTTGAAGGTAATTCTGTTTCTGATTGAGGGGAAGCGACTACAGGACCCAAGTAAGAAGTAATTTGTACTGTGATCATTATGTATATTTAATATACGGCACGAATATCAATAGCCATTCAATTATTGCGTGACCGCAACGCCACAAACACTGACGAGATACAATTTTAGAAGTGTTTTTTAGGCGTGTCCGAAGTAAGGTCAATTATTGATCCTTCCTATTTTTTTTACATTAGCTCCACGCAGGATCTATGTCATCTTTGGGGATGCTGTATGGAGGATATTTTTAGGATAGGAAGGAGTGGAAGTTCTGAGAAGATAAGAGATAAGCCGCCGTAGCTCAGTGGATTAGAGCTCCTGACCGGCAATCAGAAGGGCTCGGGTTTAAGCCCCGTTTAAGCGGCATGTATCTTTTCTCGGGAGGTTTTTCCAAATATAAATCACTATAAGAAATTAATGAAATTCATATGCCTTAAAATCGGTAGGTCAGGTCGCGGTAATCGGATAGAATAGGTCGGTGACAAAACAGATAAAATAATAGGTTGGCTTAGATTAGTGAGGTAAGGTTAGATTTAGTTAGATTAGGTTAGTTGTGAATGTTTATTTGTTTTTTTATTCTCTTATTTACGTGTTCTATTTTGTCGTGGCACCGAATTGGCGAATCAATTTACATTTAAATCTGTATAGATCACACTTCTTGGAATGATCATGTTCAGTGGCCACACGATGCGACTGGTGGATTGATGTGGGGTTTGGCGTGTGGTCGTGTGATGGTGTGGTCGTGTGGTTGGGTGCAGTGTCTGCCGTCTGCTGTCTGCTCGGAACTGAGTGAAGCTGTCGACCTCAAAAGTGTTAATAATTCCAGTAGCGACAGGAGGCGCTCGGATTATTCCCCACACGATGATTGCGCACAGAATATTACGCACGTGGAAAACTACGAACACAGATTATTGCGCACATTGAAAAGTCTGAACGTGGATTATTCCTCAAGTCAATTATTTTGGAAATTGGAAACTCCCGACAAATAATTCTACATAGGGTCAATTTTCAATTTGGGAATCGGGAACTGTTAATTGGATAACCATCAGATCTTCCATATGTATCCCAAGTGGTTCACTAAGTTTGGTGACTTAGCAGGGATGGCCGGGGTTCATGGGGTAAGGTTTGTCTATGCTTTTGTGGCGGATGCGTCTGCCCTTCAGCAGTGTGGCGGGCTTAACTTCTTTACATACTGACATCTTACAACCAACCCCTTATACCCTTTTCCTTCCAAAACTAATGAGTACTCTAATGTTTTTTTTCTTATGTCATATAAAATATCTACTAATGCATACTTTAATCTGAGCTTTAAAATAAATAAAAAAATTCAACCCAATGTCTGTTTTAATCTTCCAGTTTTATTTTTATTATGCTTACTGTAGATTGTTGTTCGTGATCGAAATAACTCGAATAAATTGTAAATATATAAAAGTTCACTAAAATTATTAAAAAAAACATTAAATTTTTTTAAACAATAGGCCACTTGCACCACATTTTTTTAATTTTTTTTCCGGTTTAGGTAAATATTCTAAGACATTCTGTATTTTTTTTTTTTTTTTAATCGTATTTTGAATCCCTGGCGATTTTTTGAAAATTTCAATCCGAAAAATCGGACCATTTTTTATAAACCGGAAGGACGGGACATAATTTTATGGGTGCGAAAAAACAATAATTAGATAGCCGAAAATCATTTTAAAAAAAACTGACGAATTCCAAACGCATGGCAGAGGGAAATAACGAAGCATACCAAAAATATTACAACTCATATATATTTTTTCCTTGAACCTCTTATTGATCGTTAATCATTATATATGACTTTTACAATTTGGGAGGTGGGTATGGGTACCGCCGCCCCGGGAACTATTTATTGGATAACCAACATCCTGCCATAGGTTGGATGATAGTTAGATGGACATAGTTGGATGGACCCCAAGTGGTTCGCTACGTTTGGTGACTTAGCAGGGGTGCCCAGATTTACGGGGTGAGGTTTGTCTGGGTCTTGACGGTGAATGCGGTTGCTTTGCGAGCTGGATCGGGAGAGAATTGTTTAGGGAGATCTAATCTCTCCAACCAAACTCATTTGACCCATCACCCTGCATCGCAGTAGGAGGGATGGATTCGCACATTATTCGTCACTCCTGGACACATTGACCCCCAGATTCCTACCCACTCCTCATACATTTTTCCTTCCCAGAACTTCCACTCCGTCGTTTCCCTTAAAAGATCCCCCACACAGCATCCCCAAAGATGACTTATGCCCTGAGGGAATTTTTTTACTCAGGGCTTCCTGTGTGGTGTAAAAAAAATCCAAATCCAAATATTTTACATAAACCAAATTAAAAATAATTATTAAAATTAATTAAAGGGAAAGGTTTATCAACAATATGAAACATGTAAACAAGTATGAAGAATGTTCACATCAAATTTATTTAGTTGGTCTATACCTATAGCATTTAGTATATACCTCTTACCTAGGTTGGTTTTTGTTTTTGCAGTGAGATTATTTGGAACAGCTGAACATTATTGTTCTTAAACATATAACTTGTTCTTGTGCCTCTTGTTTGATATTATTCAAATGTTGTGATTTAAATTATACTTATAAAAATGTACTTGTAAAATATGATTATAATACATAATATATTATAAAATTTGATTTTGTTAAAATCAGCACCATCACCGTTATTGTCCTAAAACGCCGCTTCGGAACGGCAACGGCCTGCACGATGTTCATTCATAACATCAGATCTGTCAAAACCAAAACGTTAAACAGAGGTTATGCAGAGGTTCATTTGTGTGTCAAACCGAGTGCTTCAATATGAATTTTAGTTATTAATACTTAGAAAAGTAGCCATCATACATGTATCTAATTTCTGCACATTGTCAGACTGACTCTGAACAAATCCTATCCTATTTCAGCTATTGATTGCAATAATTTCGTATATAATTAAGTTTGGAGTAAAATCAATTTGACCCAGCGCATATAGGTCTCATAGAAATCGTTGTTTCTCCCTTACTACCGTAATGAGCAGTATGATATAAACGGTATTGGAAAGAAAATACAACACGCTATATATTCAAATTTAAAAATTAACCACGAAATAATTGAAATGTACACCTTCAAGAGATCAAAGTTTCCGACCGCGATTTGAAAAAAAATGTTGAAACTTTGTGAATTTTTTATGATTATTTTTTACATGAAACGACTAAAAAGTGAGGTGGCTATAAGGTTTATAATTCATTTGTCTAAGAAAATATGTGTAAGTTTTAGTTTTTTTCGTAACCAGTAATTCAACCTCGAAAAAAACGTAAGGTGATCCATTTTGAAAACTTTTTGAAGTGTGCATTAAATTTTTTTATAGTTTAAAATTTACGGGGTTATTCGTAGTAGTAAAATTTGAAAGCGTATTTAATCACCTTTCAAAAACAGTTTTTAGTTTTCGGATACATCCACAATTATTCTATTTATTTGGATTTTATTGGAAAGCGGAAATATTTTTACCTTCGGACAAATACGTCATGAAATGTCAAATGTGTCAAATTGCAAAAATTGCCGGAAATCAAAGTGTTGCTATATAACAAAAAAATATCAGTGTGGAATTTTACAAAATTATTTGAATAAAATCGGGGACGGGACATTTTAATTTAGTGACGTCACGAGCCCAAAAAACGGATTTATTTATTTAAAAAGAAAAAAAACTATCAATTTCTAAAAAAATTCATTATCATTTTCATAAGCTTAGTAGAAAAATCTATCCACACGATTTTTTCCAAGTCATTATGAGATCCGTGCAAGTGGCCTATTATTCCGTCGATAGTAATTCCGATAGATTCCGTTAAATATAAATTTTTAAAAATCTCTCCACAACCCAAAAATTATCATGTAACTTAGACATTGAGTTGATTCTTCCATTAGGAGAAAATCTTCCTTGTCGTAGAGTCTAAAATATTTCTTCAATCTTCGCAAATTCACTTTGTGGCGTCATTTTTAGTAAAAACAAATTACTTCGTATTAACCACTTACATTATCAATCTTATCTACATTTTTCAAAACCAAAGGTTTCTTCGTCAGGATAAGATTAATATCGAAAATATATTTTTTAAAAATCTATACCTGTATGTATTACGTAATAATTGTGGGGAATATCTGTTTTCGGAATTTTCAATGTGTGGAATATTCTGTGTGCGTAATAATCATATTTCGAAGTTTTTCATATGCGGAATAAACTTTGGTATGAGTTTTTCATATGCGAAATCATGGTGTTCGTAATTAGTGATGGGACTAGTATGGTCGGAATATTCACCGAACTGCAGAAGACACGTTGCGTCGCCCGGGCAATGAATACAGATAAAAAACAAGCAGAAAGTAAAACACATCCCGACACCGGCCGCCGCGGTGCGGAGCGGTGCGGCACAGAGCGGCCAGAGCCGATGAGCCAACGCCAACGGACCGACAGAATATTATATTATATACACCTACTGCTGTGACACTGGAATACAGTGCGAAATACACGGTGGCGCAGTCTTAATGCCGACTAAATAATAAATATTCATATAATATAAACAAATCTATGAAAAAAACAGAGCAACGTAGAAAAGTGATAAAAAAAGAACAAACAAACCTAAAACTAACTTAACCTAAACTAACCTCACCTAATATGATGGCCTCCGTGGTAGGGTCGCGGGTTCGAACCATAAATAGATTTTATTTGATTAATTTGTGTTATTTCATAATTAATTATTTCAAAATAATATAAAGCGTATTTGCGGCACGATTTTACTTCAGAATTGAAACTTTGCATGAAATGCCTTTTGCCGTGTTTGACCAGATCTGAACAGCCAGGTTCTTCCCCACCTTTCTCCTCCCCATCTCCTTTCCCTCCGCACTACCTTTTAATCATAATTGGACAATTTGTAGAGCGCCGTTTTTTCTGAGAAATCACCTCAAGGGCGCCGTACAATTTATAATGAATTCTTAGGCTCTATCGAGTTTTATTATTTACACATAGATACAGAAAACATACTTACCTGGCAGGTCACTTCCGATAAACACAATTTAATTAGAAAGTTTATGCTTGGAGGAGATACGACTTTGCACGCGGAGGACACTACAGCCCACCCTACCTACAGTCTCACAACACACCACAATTACGGGAGTATCTTCCACTCTGGAACGTGCCGCAAATACACTTTATATTATTTTTAATTAATTAATTGTGAGATAACACAAATTAATCAAGTAAAATTTATTTGCGCACACCGGGTTCGAATCCGCGACCTTCGGATTGCGAGTCAAAAGTCTTACCCCTCGACCACGGAGGTCACGAATTATCTTCCCAAATTAAGAGCGTGAGATTATTCTGTCGCACAATAAATGGTCACATACTTCGAGGGGAGAAATATCACTTTCTCCAACTAATATTAAAAGGCAAGATAGAGGGTCGCCGAGGGCCTGGTAAGAGACAAATGTCTTGGCTGAAAAATGTACGAGATTGGACCGGTATTAGTAAGTAATTAGTTAGTGTGGAGGAGCTATTCCGGGCAGCACAAGATAAAGACATATTCACCAGAGGGCACACGAAGAAAAGAATAAATAAATAAAATGTCTTAAATTATTTAATAATATTGTTACCACGTTCTTTTAGGCCACTCGGTACTTAGATAGTACGTACGTAACAGACGGACGCACGCAAAAAACGCCAGGCCGTGTACAGTGTGTATGTAATTACGCGGTTTTATCAGAGGCCGTTTTTTTAGCGTCGCCGTCCCATACTCCCAACTCCCTTGCGTTCGGGAAATAATTCACAGTACTATGTTAATTGTGTATTGTACCAACACCACTCATCTATATACCCGACACGAGAGTGGTCAACAATATAACCTAACCTAACAATGAATGTAAAAAAATAGTATACATGATTTTAAGTTCAACCCTTAAAATAATTCCTCGTCATGTAACCTTAAAATTGAAAACAACGTCTTGCAAATCCTGATCCAGGAATTTTTTTCGCTAATCATCCTGTTAATATTGCGCGTTACCTCTTACATTCGTATTTACATATCTCCCTTTCTTCTTCTTTTTGAACGCTTACTACCGGGTAACATTTAAACAGCATACAATTTTGGGAAATGAGACCTAATACTATACTGCGACTTGTGACAGGATTGTGGAATTTTCAAGTTCGTAGAATTTCTCCGATTGTGTAATAATTGACTCCTTTATCATATAAATTCTTGTGTCATTATGAAGCGTGTGAACCCTGATCCATTTGGGCGCATTCAACACTAGTCATAAAATTATATTCATAATTAACACAAATGTCTATTTGTCTTTTTTTTATAAGTCATACATTCTTATCATAAATCATAATTAATTATAGATACATAATATTTTTCATCATGATGCTCGCTTCTCTTCTAAACACAAGCGCCCGCTTCTATAGAAGATAAATATCTAAAAATAAATAAAAATCTGTGAAAACTTCTTTTGTAGTTTATTGTTATCAACATTATTATTTATTATACTCTTGTAAACTTATAATTTCATAAATATATATATATATTATTTTTCATTTTTTTTTCTTTATTCATTAAACTGCTAGTTACATGTTTTAAGAAGTTTACGACCACCACGCTAGGCACAAGCCTGTTTTGTGGTGGTCAGTTATCTATAGAGTGCATTAACATATGAACTATAAAAGAATGTGAAAGAATATTAAGTAATATGAAAGAATATCAATGAACACGAAATAATATAAAATAATGTAAATGGCTATAAAGTAATAAAAAAGCGTATGAAAGAATACAGTAGATTACAATTATCGTAGATTATTATAGTAGAATTACAGTAGAACATAATTTTTTTTTTAATAATAAATATAACATTTGTGGATTTTATGGCCGCCATACTAGGCACATGCCCGTGTTATGGTGGCCGCTGGTATCTGCTGATAATCGACTATTTCTATCTAGCATGGGGTAGAGTACAGCTATTGTTTTTTTGCTGATTTTAATTTATCCTCTAAGTAACCTTTTGTACTATGAATCAAAAAATTAAAATATAATAAGAAAAATTGTAAAAAAAGCGAAAAAATATTTTGAAGATCCGTTTTTTTATTCGAAATTACTCTAGTTATCCTTCCATCTCCTTCTCCTACAAGATGGGAATTTTTTTTCAGATTTTTTTTTAATAATCCCCGACCCCAATGGGCTTTTCTTTTTGAGGAACCGGTTCCACAAGGAGGTGGAACAGCAGTGATGAGTCACTGCGGTGCGGTTAACCATATCTAGTGTTGCGTGACTCGTTACTGACTATATTAAAAAATACGTGGTAGTGTAGGCTCACCCAGTGAATATTTTTTCAATGGACCCGACAGACATTTGGCTAATTACAGGCGGGCCCGCCATAGCATTGCACCGCCGGGGAGTGTCGACTGTCGGCGGGTCGACCCGCCTGGCCGCTAGCCTCTCTTCATACGGGGAGCATTGCACATGCACAATGCACATAGCACAGTAATACAGTGCACGGTAGCGGAATGCGCGGTGCAGCCAGCAAGCAAGCGAGCTATCAATTATGCGTTTCGATCCTGTGCTAAAAACACTAGTTCTTTCATTGGATTCATTATGCCTCCATTTGTATTCATTGAACTGTTGAAAAAAATCTCAACGGCTCGTTCGCAAAATTTAGCTTTCATTTATATTATTCTCTTTGCAATGTCTCTAATTCCCTTATTAGGATATTTTAATCATCGAGGATTTGGTCGATGAGATGAGATGGCATCGAGGAGATGGCAAGCACGGACTCTGTGGTCGAGGAGTAAGGCTCTCGACTAGCTATCTGGAGGTCGCGGGTTCAAATACCTGGAGTGCGCAAGTGAAATTTATTTTATTAATTTGTGTTATTTAACAATTCAATCATTTAAAAATAATATTTGCGGCACGTTCCTGTGCGGAGATCTTTGTGTTGTATGTAATATGTAAGGGAGCATATTTTTCAGATTTCCTGGCGTATTCACGCATTAGTTCTTCGATCTCAATACTCTCATTCCCGCATCGCCTCGTCTCTTACTAATTAGGGCAAAGGCTTTAGATGTGATCCCTTGAAGATATGACACAGCCATGATAACCGATATAAGGTCGTGTGTTGACCCTAGAGAGCAAGTTGCTTTCGGATTCTTACCGCCCATTTTCAGGTAAAACTCTGGGGGAATTGAATCAAGAGACGTGTTCTAAACCGTCGGCTTCGGATTTCAGCTAACCCAGAGTGAATATACTCGTTGGTGAAACGAACAATTAAAATTAAATTATTAAATGAACTATTGGTTAAGGGAACAATTATGTTTCCTTTGGGAGTGAACTCTTAAAGTTATTGTTCAAGTTTATTATACTGTCTTTCTTTTGGATATGTTTTTAGATTGTCACGGCCAAAAGCATTTTCGTTGTTTCTTTTTGGGGTGTTATGCCATGTTGCTCTACCTCCTTCTTTAGCCGACGTTTCGGACAGCGTTGCATTGTCCATTATCAGGGCAGATCTGGCAGATCCGACGATGTGTAATTGTTAGTGTTAAGTGTGTGCTTATTTACATTCTTTTGTTGAACTGCTATAACTGCGAAAACTAATTGGGTTCACCGTTACAATTGTGCATGTATTTAATTATCCCGTTACAGTCACATTTTCTATACTCTAAAGTAAGACACCAACAGAAGAATTATTTTATTCGCGCATAGCATTAAAAAAAATCTGAAATGCGAGCGGGGAATTTTTGCACAGCCCTGTATGATATTATATTTATTATATTGGCTACGGTAGGAGAGCTGATCACAGTATCACGTTACAGTGGCCTGAGACTAAACCACTTCCACCCAGTTACCTAGGTCACCTCGGTCCACTGTTGGCCCATCCCTGTTATACGTCACTCCCCGTGAGGATCGTGGACACTGGCCAATAGAGGGAATAGTCAAAGGGAAAGAGAAAATATGTGGTTCGAGTCAAAATACTGTTCTTATGATAAATCACTGTTTTAGATTAGGCCCCGTAGTAGGCCCTCAAAAAGAAGAAGAATAGGAGATACGTAAAAACAATAATATTCAAGCGAAAATTGTGAAAATATTTAATAAAACGACTCGTTTAAAATAGAGCAAAAATCTCTCGACAAATGCTTAAGTTGCGTTGAAAGATACTCTGAATTTTTTTAATGTTAAATAACAGATCAAATTTGTTTCTAATAATTTTCGGAGTATACTTCGCGTTTTTTTTTTCTGTCGAGTTAATTTTATGCAAATACCGCTTCGGCTCGATAGCGTACAGATTTTATCTTTAAAAATAACTTTTTTTATTTTAAACTTAAAAACTGAAAGTGTTAAAGAGAAATATGTCATAAATCGGTAGAAATGCTGAGTGCCGCGGCATAATCTGAAACTAAAATGGGTTTACATTATAGATTCAATAAATATGATTTGGATAAATTGAAGCTTTTCCTACCGTTTCCATTGATAAAATAAAATAAAATGTAACATATCATTGAAGAAGAAGATAACACTAATAATCTAAATTAAAATATGAAAATGAACAAGACATAGAAAAATAAATGATAGCGGTCGCAACTGGGACTCGAACCCAGTTGCTATCTTCTATTTTTCTGTGTCTTGTTCATTTTCATATTTTAATTTAGATTATTAGGATTATCTTCTTCTTCAATGATATTTTACATTTACCTTCAAAAATTAAAAAGAGAGTTTTTCTTGTATATATTTTTTAAAAATGTAATAAAACTTTATAAAAAAAAAGCTTAAACTAATAAAAAATTGTATTTTATGGTTAGAAATATATGAACGCATTTAAGAAACAACTTCTTAAAATACAATTTTATGGCTAAAATTATGTGTGATAATTTTCATTGATTAAAATAACTCAGGTACGGGGCATACGTCATTCCTATGTCTACCTACGTTAAATTATCGTGAAAACAAGCTTATGTGTCCAAGCGGTTAACTTTTTTCTTTCTTATAAAATTATTCCTAAAATAAAAAAATAAAAAAACACTTTTGCGCTTGAAATCGTGACCTCTATTCTCCGTTTGCCATGCGATTTTAGTGCCTATTGCCTATATTCGTGGCGATTTAGGACATGCTAAGAATACAAACATTTTTGGCTTGTAGCTTCCTCTCGATATTACCATTTTCTTATTAAATGCCGATCTTTTTAAAATAATATACTCATTTCAAATAAATTAACATCTTATATAGTTCAATAAAGATCTATCTATAATGTGAGGTTAATTAAAGTTAAGTCAAAATAGTTTCTTATGCTAAAGTTGCTTAGAGATATGAATTTTAATATACATCCTCTCCTTCCTCTCCTTCCTCTCCTTCCTCTCCTTCCTCTCCTTCCTCTCCTTCCTCTCCTTCCTCTCCTTCCTCTCCTTCCTCTCCTTCCTCTCCTTCCTCTCCTCTCCTTTCTCTCCTCCTAATTAGTGTGTAGAGGGGAGAGGAAAAGAAATATCGGATAAGAATAGGAGATTCTCCCGACACATTCCATACTCATGTATAAATTTATGATTGTACACATTACTTCTGATCGATATTTCTGAAGGGTATTGCTAAAAACGTCTACATTATGAAATTTTATAACTTTTAATGCGGGCAATTAGGGATTTTTTTCTAATGTTCGTTTTGCATATGGGCAAATGAAAGAAATCGATTTGTCAAATTAATCTAGAATCTAGACGGTATTATTGAATCGGTATTCTACATTCGGGTTTCTACACCATTGTTCAAAATTTTGAATAATAAGATTTGATCCAAAATGAAACGTCGTGTATGATGAGAATTGAAGTTGTGGAATTTAATGGGTTCGGTGTAATTTGTAAAGCGTATGTTTAGGGGTAAATTTGTGTAAAATATTCGTTTAATTTTTATGATCCTTTCAATTTGGGCTTGGTAGAAAGAAGTACTGATCGGTGTGCAGTGTGCAGTGTGCAGTGTGCAGTGTCATCATAAGTCATAAGTGTGGGCGGATATTGTAGGCGGTTCCTTTATCCCTTTCAGTCATTGGGTATATCTCAATGTTTGAAGTACAGTATTTAGCTGGTGGGAAGATTTTGATATACGAATTATAAATCTCTTGTTGATTATTTTATTAGTTTGTTAGATAAAGTATAGTTTACATCCAGTATCACCTCAATATGTGGATATGGGCATTATCAAAAATATCAATTCATTATTATCAACGTTGATAATGCCTTCAGAAGGCGAAATGGCTGTCACGCGTAATAATAATTACACATCTGAACTTGTTAATAAGTAAACAATTGAAAATATATACCGCAGTGAAGGATTATTGCACATATTATGGCCTCCGTGGTCGAGGGGTAAGGTCCCAATCAAAAGGTCGCCGGTTCGAACCCGGCATGTGCAAATACATTCTATTTGATTAATTTGTGTTATTTCACAATTATATAATAAAAAATAATATGTAATATATTCGCGGCACGTTCCAGAGTGAGGAAGATATACCACCATTCAGAATTGAAACTTAAAATGGCTTTAGCCGTGTTTGGTGATCAGATCTGACTAGCTAGGTACTTAACCAACTTCCATGATGGAGCATGATGTCGTGAAGAGTCGAAATAACAAAGGAATGCATGAATGCACGCGTGAGTACCAGGGTACGATGATGCTTAGATCATATCATTGTCATCATTACCAGATAAAATAAAGTAACCATTGGAGTTTTATGCGATCCCCATACTTTTTCGACACCGCATCAATCTCTGGCAAGACCCGACCAACACCCAAACAGCCGTGCCACGTTTCACGAATATGCTTGAACCGCTCGCTGACTCAGTCAACAGATAGACGGTGTCTGTTTTCTCCTCCTACCTCTGCGCTCCTATGCGGGCCGTACGTACTGCCATGCGGGCTGGGATCGCCGGGCTGGGATGGGCTGGGTTGCCTGACTGGCCTGGGTACTGGGTATGTGCCCGCATGACTATACGGTGTACGGTGTGTGGTGTATAGGATAGGGATAGGATATACTGGGTGTAGGTAAGTGACGTATAGCGTGTACGGGTTTAGCCACCTCGGGCCGGCGCGGCGGGACTGCCGACTGCCGCCCGCCGCCCGCCGCCTGAGCGCCGCCCATGCTCAGCTGCAGATCCGAACTTGAATTATATAATCAAACTCAAGTCAATAATAATATTATTATTATAATTGTAACAAGGATTGTGCGATACAATGCCTTCCATGCATAGGACAGATTCAAAGCAAAAGAGAAAATATGGTTGGTAGTGTAGTAGTTGGCACTTGCGTATTTTCTAGAATCAATTTCTATGTTCAATAGTAGTTCTTTATATCTGTGTTTTTGTCGTTATTGAACAACGTTATTTCGCAATTACGTATTGGGTATCTCTAGTCCAAGTGGTTACTAGGTTGCTATATTCTATATTCTAGTTCAACAAGCCCTTCTCCTGCAAGAACCATCCCCTATAGCTTATTTTTAGGAACTAGGAAATTCTAAGAAATTAATATCTTTACTGTTGAACAATCATTTTTGAATACGCACTATATAAGTTTTTTCTTGTATTATTATTAGTTTTCGATGATGTATTGGTACACTTATCATCTTATGTTAATAAATATCTTGTAACTTGTTGCGATCTGGATTACCACAGGGCTCCATCATAGGTCCACTCCTCTTTTTTATAGTTTTAATAAATTATAATTCGATTAGCTGATTTGTTATATTACAATGTTAAATTTTCAAATGATATTTATGAGGTTGAATGACATACATTTATTCACAGGTATACTTATAAAACAATATACCAGATATATCAAAAATACTTATAGTACAAACTTTAAAATTCTGAAATTACCCAGTCGGACATATATTATTAAGTAGAATTGTAGAAAACGCGGATTTACTATGCAAGCTTATACGTTCATATTTAACGTTACGTTTTCATTGTTTGTGTCTATATATTTCATATTTTCATTTAGAGATTTCAAGTTGATCTTCTTCAATGATTAAAGATTAACTTTTTTATTTCTTTACAATAAGGGGGGATACTTTAATACGATCGCGAGAGACGTCTGAAAAGGTAGCAGAATCAATTATCGCACTTCTGAAATATATTAAAAGTAGTAGGTAAGCAATAATATAATAATAATGGTAGAGTACAGTCCTGGTCCCTCGGCAGTAGCAGCGGGCCCAAAGGCTAAGTGCGCCGCCGGCATCGCGGCAGTTAGGCAGTTATGTTGCCTGGCAAATATAGCAGGACACTGGGCCGATATTAAACTTATTATTCATTTATTTATTTAAATTAATTTCCAAAGCACAATAAACTACTATAAATAGAGGTGTTAAGTAAAAGTTACCACAATGTTTTGCCTGGTCGATATTAATTCCTCAATGATTGAATGTTCTAAGAAATTTCTGTTAATTTATTTGATGAACTTTAAGAAGATAATTAAGTTTTACGTGATTAGGTGCATGATACACAGAACTAAAAACAAACTTAAATAAATTAACATAATACATAGTAGGTATAAGGGTTCATTATCTGAGCCTACATACTCACAAACCCTTTAAACAGCAATCAGCAATTAATTATATTTATTGAAATAAATTTCGAAGAACATGACCATTGATTTGTAAACCAAAAACTCTATTCACATAAAGAAGCCTCAAGATAGACTCTTGAAGAACTCCAGATAAAACCAAAAATTCGACAGGATTAGAACCTTTATAGAAAACGTAGAAAGCAGAGTAATAAATAGCGGAAAAACCAAACGCAGCTACCATACTTTGAATGACATTGAAGTCAATGTTGTCGAAAGCTTTTTAAAAGTCAAAATAAGGAAGATCAACTTGGCCACTTTTGTCAAGAGTTCGTGTTAGTATATTTAAATTTAGAGTAGAAGATTTGAAGATATTTGGATCGAAACCCGTGTGGGCTGTTGACGATCGTCAATAAGTGATTGATCATGCACTGTCTTGACTTTCGACTTTTTCTACTGTTCACCTCCGCGTCATAATTCTCCTTGCATATCTTTCTTCCTTCATCCACTCTACGTGTCCATACCATCTGAGCGTCCCTTTCTAAATCTTATAAAACTGAAATATTATTCATATTTTATAGTGTTTCGGCGCAGTGGCCCATCAACACCGCTCGCTTTGTGAAATGTCCTCCGCCCGCTTCCGCCTTCTCCGCTCCTGGGACCTCCCGCTGTCACCCCACCTTCCCCTTCCCCGCCCCTCCACCCACCCGACACCACCCACCTCCCGGCGCCACCCACCCACCCTTCTTCAGCGAGTCTGCAGTGAGAGAGAAGCATAAATAGCACGATACAAAAGTACGAGGTTCGAGGATACATACACATAGCACGTGTCACATACGGAGCTCGGATTATTCCGATCATTAATATTGGGCACGGATTATTCCGCACACAAAATATTCCACAAAAACAGGTTTATATTAAAAACTCCGATCTGTTTTCATCCTGTGTGCGGAATAATCATTGTTTTCCACTTTCAGTGTGCGCAATAATCTGCGTTCGGAAAAATCTGTGTGCAGAATAATCTGTTTTCGGGGTTTTCATGATTGGAATAATCCGTGTCCGCCAGATTTCTTGTGCCTTGCGCGTAATCATAGCATACGGAATTATCAGTATTCTGTGCTTTTCATTTTCTTGCGCATTAGGTAATCTGTGTTCGGAGATTATTTGGGTGGTGTTACACGTGCAGAAAAATCTGTTTTAGGAATTTTAAATGTGTGCAATAATCCGTTTCCGGTATAATCAGTGTGCGGAATAATCACACTGATTATGACGGCCGGCGTAGTCCAGCGGTAGGGCGTTGGACTTCCATTCCGAAGGTCGCGGGTTCTATTCGGCGTGCGCAAATAAATTTTATTTAATTGATTTGTGTTATTTCACAATGAATTTTTTAAAATAATATATAGTATATTTGCGGCACGTTCCAGAGTGGAAGATACTCTTAGTATCGCCCTGGTGTAGACCACCATTCAGAATTGAAACGTTGCTTGAAATGGCTTTAGCCGTGTTTAGTGACTAGATCTGAATAGCCAGGTGCTTCCCCACCTTCCTCTTCCTCGTCTCCTTCCCTTCCCCAATTACCTTCAGCCTCATAACGTACCCCAATTGGGGATGCCATAGTCTCACTAGCTCCAGACGGGAGCAGTTGGGACTCTTGTGAGGTATTCACTATAAAAATTTAAAAAATCACTGTTTGAAATTTTTACTGTGCGCAATAATCTGTGTCCGGCGTAATCTCTGTGCGGAATGTGCTGTGTTCGGAGTATTATATGTGCGGAATAAGTGTTTGTGGAATATTCATCGTGTCGGCACATACACAGCACTACCCGTACTGGGAAAGGAAGCCCCGCGGAGCCTTTCTGCGGGACTATGACTGGATAAATCACGGGACGGCTCGATACTGCATGGGGAAATTGCGAACGACGCAAAATCACTAACGCAACCGATATAAGCATTTTTGGGTCTGTCCGTGTGCCCGAAGTAAGCTCGTTTTTACCTTACTTCTGCTGAAATTAATAAAATATTTTCAAATATACAATTTCTTTCATTTGCCTCTCTGGAGTAGGAGACAATAATTAATTGGTCTCTTGTAAATAAATTGGAGACGTCAGTTTTCTTTCAAATCGGTACAGATTACACTTCTACGGAGTATTTGAACACTGCACAAATAAATCCCCTTCTTATATAGTCAGCTTTTATTTAATAAATGTGTATGGTCAAATATAGTTTTTTTTTTGTAAAATAATACACCACTGACATCTTAATCTTAAGGAACAAACAAGTACAGTCGGTTTTTGTAATTTTTCGAGGGTCCGCGAGTTTTAGTTTTAACACGCATTAATCAGGTATGATCTGATCTAATGTACACCTTTATGAATCCAAAATTACCGACCACAATTGAAAAAAAATTATGAAACTTTGAAATTTTTTGTACATTATTTTTATATGAAACGACAAAAAAGTGAGGTGACAGTAATTTGTCTAATAAAATATGTTTGTGTTTCTTTTTTCATCAGTAATTTTAGTTAGAAAAAACGTAAGGTGAGCCATTATAAAACTGTTTTATGTTTGTAGGCAAAAATTTTATATTTAAAAAAAATTATACGTTTATTTCTAATTATAAGGTTTTAAAGTGTATTTCACCACCTTTCCAAAACAGTTTTTAGTTTTTGGGTACATTCAGAAATATTGTATTTATTTGAATTTTATTGTGAAAAGGAGATATTTTAACCCTCTGCAAAAATACGGTCGAGGCCTGAGGGGTTAACTAGGTATAAACTATTATATTTTTATTGGGTTAGCTCTTTATACATATGCATGTTCATATGTCTATGGGTTAGCTGAAGGTGGGAGAGTTTTTTAGAGTTAAGAAGTTAAGTTTGAGTTTTTTTGAGTTAAGAAATTGAAACAAAATAAATTCTCACTTTGGACCTAAAATTTATAATTAAAATAATTTTCTCGTAAAAAAAAACAATTATTTTAGGTACGTACCTACTTTAAATACAAAAAATTATTGAAGAAATTTATACAAGAGACAACTAGTAAAAATATGTCATAGATACTTTATCGATCAATTCCAATTTGAAAAAGGCCCTTATTTTCAAAGCAAATCCGAGTTCTAGAGTTCAATGATCCAGGGCTATAGTAAATAACAACCGAAATTTTGATGGCAAAAAAACATGCACATATACATATATATAATTTAATTATTTGCAGTCGTTCTAATAATTGATCCCTTGCCCCGAATAATGTTGTATCTGTGGCATTTATTATTATATTATTATTATCGCACTGCATACGCTATCTTCTTAGGTAGCCACTCGCAATGTTCAGTACTGCGCGAATTATTGTACTGACCACCTTCTGGAAAGAGCTCGGAACTGCCACACATAACACACAGCGCCGCGCCGCAATATCGAGAAACTTCTCGCGTGTGCATGTTTGACCTACCTTCCGAGTACTTTCGGGTCTATATAAAGGGCTGCAGCTAGCTAGTGAGTCAGTCGTTCTTCAACAATATTCTTGTTCCGAGAAAAATGGAAAAAACGAAACCGGTTAGGTTTGATAACATTTTATATTTAAAATACAACAAGCATACAATTCTTAAGACTTTTAAAGGAAAAGTCATGAAAAAAGGAAATTAGAAATCATTACAAGAATTTGTGCTGAATTCTTGGAAAAATGTTGTATATGAAAAATTCACATAACATTATTCCACAAAATGTTTTTTTTACTTTTCTGACCCTCAAGCACCATGCTCTTCTAACATCAATTTAAATATGGCATTGATGCATTTGAGCTTAAAAAGCAAAAAAAAACTATATGAATAAATGAAACTATTTACAATCGAGATTTTGTCTTGAGATCAACATACAACATTATTCCTCAAAACTGTTTCAATGCTAAGAAGCAGCCTTAACAATTTTTTTTTACGAATTCTACTTTTATTCATTCTCCAGTTGAAGCCATGCATATATTCGTTTTCTCTATTTATTCCCATGAATTAAACCAATATCCGTGATTTCTATAAACGGCTATATACAAAATTCTTCCACAAACCGACATTTAAAATGCTGCCACGGGCAAAAATGTCATAACCTACCTTAAAATATGCGTAATAAATATGCCCAACATTATTCCATCAATAACTCAACATTGATAGTTTTGTTGGATACATCATTATTCGGGGCAAGTGCTCAATTAGGTATGTGTTAATTTAGTTTATTAGTGCTACAATTTGATTTTAAGATTGCAATAAATAAGATTATAAAAACATTTTCTTGTGTAACCAACCGAATAACATGTAAATTATATAACCCAACTTTCTGCTCCAACATTATTTTTGTGGACAGCAGGAATTATTCATAAGAAGACCATCGGAACTCTGAAAGAACTTATCCGTAAGCTGCAATTTACAATAATCCTTACTGAAAGTCGCCTTTTTTTACTCGCCTTCCTGAACTACCGAGGTCTGTCTGGTAGGTTTTTTCTTTATTATTTTTGTAACCGGTCGCCATTTTGATGGAAGCACATCTTCATTTCCTCGAGCGGCCATTAGGAGCGCAGAAGATGCGGTAGATGGTTCGAGGGATAAAAACCTAAAACACGGATCGCTTGTCGGCTCTTCTTCATCGCTTGTTCGGCGAGTCCGAGTGCCCGGGCGCGAGACGCCCGGCGGAGGTGAAGGATTGACAAATTGCTTTTTAATTACCGCGCAGGAAGCGGCGGAACGTTTCGGTTCTTTGAGAATCTTTGATCTTTTACTCTTTTTATTTATCAACTCCTGGTAGACAAGGCGACTTATAGTCAATTTGTTCGCTTTAGAACTAGAAATCGAAGTGTCTCAGTATAAAAATAATCTAATCCCGTGTTAGAAAGAGAAAATATCACGCTTTGTATTCAAATCTAAAATTTAAACGCAAAATAAATAAAATGTTAACTTTTATAAATCCAAATAGAGCAATTTGAAAAAAAATTGAATCTTTGAGAATTTTTGATTAATTATTTTTACTTGAAACGATAAAAAAATGAGACGACAATAACGTTTATAATACAATTTGTCTAATGTGTTTTTTTTTCATTATCAGTAATTTTAATTAGAAAAACCGTTAGATCAGCCATTTTTAATTTTTTTTTATGTGTTCATGCAAAATTTTTATATTTCAAAAATTATATGTTTCATCAATATTCCATTTATTTAGATTTTATTGCAAAACGGAAATATTTCGACTCTTTGAAAAAATATTGTCGAGGTTTGGGGGTTTTAAATAAATTAGAAATAATTTAACAGTTTTCATGCATTTAGTGGCTAATGCATTTAAGTAAAGATAAACAATTAATTTAAAAATGTATATTATCTTGGTTAAAAATTAATTTTTAAAAAATGTTAATGCTTTTTATACATCGTCAATGATGTATTTTCACCCCAAAGGAGTGGATTGTGTTCTAACGGCCGTTGTTCCCAACTTTTCGACTGATCAATCTGAGTCTCGGATCAGCTAAGTGATTTATTTAATAACGCTCGGTTGACTGTTGGTCGGAGAGTTGCGTTTGTAAGAGAGTATTTGTGCATTTGAGGAGTGTTGAACCAAATTTAGGCTCAACAGTTTGATCAGCAGGATTGGAAACAGCGGCCGTAAGTGAGTTTGTAAGTAGTGTTTGTAAGTGTAATTTTGGGTAAATACACAACCTTTATACAAATTTGGCAAACACAAGAGCGAGTAATAATCAACTTACAAACATTATGAAGACGATGTAAAGACAATTCAAAACTAAATACAAAAGTTTAAAAAAACTACAGGCCGCATCAGAACAGGAAACCCTAGTGAGGAGGACTGTGAAAAAAATGTATACTTTATACCTACATAATGTACAAACTTTGCTATTGAAACTAATAAAAAAAATCTAGATTATATATAAAGAATAATACAAAAATACGCTAAACACTCACAATAAATATCAATCCTTTTATTTATTTTTATATAAAGTGCAATATTTAAAAAAAAAACTCAATACATACCATAATTATATTTAATAAATCTGCTCATTTTGACTGTCCTAAAACAGGTTAATTTCCTAGTTGGACAACGAAAGATCTTTGTAATATGAAATAAGTAATGTTTTGAAAAATAATAAATAAAATAAATTAAATACAAGATGATTGTGATTACACTAATTACACACATATTTACAAGATAAAGCAATAGGTACGAAGAAAATCTAGATTTAAACAACTGAATATTTTTTTGATTGAAATAATGAATACACGCGATTACACGACTCCAGTATTCGCATCAGTATTAAAATACCGACTAGTATAATACGGTATAAATTAATTTCATAATAGTAAAATTTTAAGAAATTTAAGCTGCAGAAATTCATTCAAGCGTTACTGATTTTTGGCAATAAAACTTTCAAAATACTTGCATGTTTTTTAAAGCTAAGAAAAATGACAATATTTATTTGAACTCCTTCAGCAACCATCGTAAACGGCGGAAACTGTTACTTGTGCGAAGTGGAATGATGGAGAACTTAGCTAACCAAGGATTGAAACCGCGTATTTAGTTTGGGTGGGATCCTAACGCTACGAGCCACTCAGCCACTAACTGGTCGATGTAAACATAATATACAAGTGTTTGCTCTTCTACCCGAGGTACAATAGTAAATAATATTTCATGTTAAATGAAACAAATTACTTTGTGTAAACCACTTTAATCACATGTTATAATATATACTTGTGATTATAGTGGTTTACACAAAGTAATTTGTTTTATTTAATTAAAATGATGCCACAAAGTAATTTTGCAAAGATTGAAGAAATATTTCATGTGTTCTGTTTGACAAGCAAGCTAAAAAATTATCCGAACCTTATTCGTATAAAATGGCATATAATATATGTCCTTATCCTTAATCGTATAAAATGGCACATTTCCTACCCTCAATCGTATAGAATAGCATATCTTTTACCCTTAATCGTATGGAATGACGCATTTCTTATCCTCAATCTTATATAAGGGGTATATATCTTACACTCAATCGTATAGAATGGCATATATTTATCTGACCCTCAGTCGAATAGAATAGCATATTTATTACCCTCAATCGTTTAGAATGGCATATTTCCTACCCTCAATCGTTTAGAATAGCATATTTCCTACCCTCAATCGTTTAGAATGGCATATTTCCTACCCTCATTCGTTTAGAATGGAATATTTCCTACCCTCAATCGTATAGAATTGCACATTTCTTACCCTCATTCGCAGGGTTGAGATGATTTAAATCGCGATTAAAATCAAGTAATTTTTTTCAAAAAAAATCATGATTTATATCAATACTTTTTACTGCAACCAATTCACGAAGTGCCAAGGGACTTCCCCCGACTAAAATGCCACGGGACTTCACCTGGCACACACACACATATTAATTTATTGTTAATATTCTTACTTTTAAGCCTTTTTAATTTTCTTAGTTGTTATTTTTTTATTGAAAAAGCAAATATAGCTAGTCTTAAAAAAATATTCTCTCCAAGCACATATCCTATTGCAGGTGGGTTGGGAGAAATTTCTTTAAAAGACAAACCCCTACCTTTTGTGCCTTTTTTTGTTATTTTGTGACAATTTTTTAATGTTTTATGGTTCAAAAATGTTTGTGTAAAGTAAGTACAGTAAAATGTTAAATAAATAAATAAAAAACACACGTATAGAATGACATATTTTCTTGTCTCACTCGTATAGAATGACATATTTTCTTCTCTCAATCGTATAGAATGGCATATTTTCTTCTCTCACTCGAATAGAATGACATATTTTTTTCTCTCAATCCTATAGAATGACATATTTTCTTCTCTCACTCGTATAGAATGGCATATTTTCTACCCTCAATCGTATAGAATATCACATTTCTTCCCCTCAATCGTATAGAATGGTATATTTCCTACCCTCAATCGTATAGAATGGCATATTTTCTTCTCGCAATCGTATAGAATGGCATATTTTCTTCTCTCAATCGTAAAGATTGGCATATTTCTACCCTTAACCGTATAGCATGGTATATTTCCTACCGTAATCGTATAGAATAGTTTATTTCTTACCCTTAATCGTATTGAATGGCATATTTCCTACCGGCAATCGTACAGAATAGTTTATTTATTACTCTTAATCGCATAGAAAGACATATTTCCAAAACCCTTAATCGTATGGAATGTTTTATATTTCCAACCATTTAAGCGCCCACCCTTGAGGTGATTTTCTCACGAAAACGGCGCTGTATAAACTATCCGAACATTATTATTATTATTGTTCAATTATAAAATTGCATTATATTATGTCATTCGCAGAATGGCATATCTCCGTCGCATGTGGCTTTCGGTCGCCCACACAAGCCAATCCACTCCGTCAAAATACCCCAAAGTTCATCCGGAGACAATCAACGTCCAATCAATAACCGCACGAACCGATCACAGGGTGCCAGAAAGCAGAACGGTAGCTGTGAACATAAGCCATTACTGCCTACTATGCAATATGCCAGCCATAAATTTAGCCTATCAGTCGTTCGAGGGGTGAATAGTATGTCATGGAGGCGTCACCTCTCACCACCTCGTCACAGTTGCTACTACCCTATGCTTATTTAGCATTACTTACATAACATTATGGCTCCCTGTACGACCTTTTGGCATTTCATCTGTCTGTAAATTTGTTTGTTACATTCCTGTTCCGGTTCACGATGGTAGATACTACCTTTTTATCCGTCCAGAAATCACGCGATCTTACTATGAGCTGTCAAACCGGAGTCCTCATTATTATGGTACCTATCGGCCTGTAGTAAGTTTGATAAATGGATTGTCATTGAGATGGTGACGTTTCTTTGGACAAATTGAATAATTATTCTTTCTTTGAAAATAATTTAATGGTACATAAAATATTTATGGTTTATATTAAATAGGTAGATATTTAAGTACTACCTCATTACAATCTTATGATTTCGGAGGAAATTTAGGTTTTGATTTATTAAATAAGAGAAAATTATAAACATGTTTATTGGGTTCTACGACAACTCAACAAAGTGGCTTTTTAACACATGTGTAAAAAGTCAATTAAAGTGATGAAATTTTAAAAAAATAATCCCATAACCTAACCTAACTTAACGTATAACGAAAAGTGATAAAAAGTTTTTTCATCACTTTTCATCACTCGACCCTTCAGAGCAGTGTTGAAGTTGTACATTTTTTTTTTTTTTTTTACATTAGGTCCACACAGGAGGCCCTGAGGAAAATAATTTCCCTCAGGGCCTATGTCATCTTTGGGGATGCTGTGTGGAGGGTATTTTTAAGGAAAGGAAGGAGAGGAAGTTCTGGGAAGGAAAAGGGTATGGGGGTTGGGTAGGAATCTGGGGTTCAGTGTGTCTAGATCATCCGCCGCCAAGACCTAGACAATGAAACCCATGAACCCGGGCACCCCTGCTAAGTCACCAAACGTAGCGAACCACTTGGGGTGACCTTTGGCAGAGGTGTTGGTTATCCAATAAATGGTTCCCGGGGCGGCGGTACCCATTCCCGCCTCCCAAATTGAGTTGCCCTATCACCATTTTTTCAGACGCGAGGTCCACTGTTCACAAAGCTACTAGTACCTAATTATTGCAAACTTTTTATTTTAAAAAATTATAATGATTATTATTATGATATCAGACGTCCAGGGAGATAATGACACGGTGAAAACCGTATAACTTTACGAATTATATTATTAACAATTCTAAAAATAAAGTAATTTTACGGCTCTTAACGGTTATCATTCCATTCTCGCGAACATTTACCTCACCCACCCCTAACATGGCAGGGGTGGGGAACTGACGGCTGGCAGGGGGTGGTGACAGGATTGCTAACAGCTAACAGCCCTCGTGCAGTAGCCTCGGGCCATACGCTACACAACAGGGGTGCAAAACCATTTTAACAGGAAAAATATTAATAATTTATTTATCACAATACATTAATCTTTTTGCTACGTGCGTGGTTTGCCTCTACGAATCGATGTTTGTCAATCACCATTAGAATATGGTATTATCAGATGGGGAAGTGCAAATTAATGACGATATAAATTCACTAATTAAAACCTAAAAAGCTAGCTAACTACCTAACCGTCACGCCGTTGTCCCGCAGGGGTGGGGTAGAGAAAACGGACTGCCAAACACTAGGTCTTTGCACACACTCTTTGCCTCATTCACATACATACACCGTCTTATACATGCTCTTCTATTATTCTGACTCTTGACATGGCCCAACTCAAGTATCTGATTCACTTGATCGTCTCGGGCGTCTCCGACTTCTTCTACCATTCACATTTGCTTCATATATTCTTCTTACACTACGTTCTTCGTTCATTCGCTCTACATGCCCAAACCTGTCCCTGTCTTGATCTTACTCATTACTCATTACGCTTATATCCATCACGAGAATTATACTGAAAATCCCTGGAGCTGAATTAGCACTGACAAAATCTTCAACAATCTAACCGCACTCGACCAAATGAAATTCAAAATTAACAATATTATCTTCGACTATTTTCTTTCTTTTATTTTTGGCTGCAATTTGAAATATGTGATCGACGAAAATGAGAGATCCCAATGGCCGAGTTGGTTAAGGCGTTTGTTCCGGTGAGACAAGAAATCCTGGTTTTGAGTTCCAGTTGCGACCGTTACCTTTTTATTTTTCTGTATCTTGTTCTTTTGCATATTTTTGTTTAGATTTATTAGTATTGTCTTTTTCTCCAATGATATATTACATTGATGGGTATAACGTATAACCCTCAAAAGTTTGTAAAAATCACTCGCACATTGCCGAGTGTCCTAGAACGTACCTACGTAGGTACCACGAGATACTGTTCATAGGCGTGTATTACTCGGTAAAACTAAAAATTCAATTATTATTTTTTTCTTGAGCAGGTAAATAAATCTATTTCCATGCCTGGTGCCCAGGAGTCAAAAGGTCGTAATTGGCTGTAATAAACGTTACAGGTTGTGTATCACTGCTATACAACCTACATACAACCCTATCCCGTCCACAACACACCCCTGTATGTGTGTGTGTATACATATAATACAGTTGGGGGTGTGTGGGTGTCTGGTCACATGACCTAGATAGCTCTCCCGCAGTTACAGGCCGGGGGTAAAGCGTGGGATACGGCTCGAGGGATGGCAATCAACCCTCTCCTACCTCCACCTCCCACAAACCTCCTCCTCCCACATTGTGGGATGGGCTGGGCGCCCCGCGAGCTAATGCAGATTTCACAACGGGGAGTTTCGTGCTGAGTGTCCGTAATACATATAAACTAACTAGAATTTAAAAACTACCTTTATGTTATTCAAACCCAACCTAACTTTACCTAGTTAGAATACTAAAAATTAGCTTCCCATCTTTAAAACTAACTAACCTAAAATCTAAAACTAGCTAACATATTCTATCTCGAAACTAATGGAAGCATCACACCTTTATATCATAATCATGTTCATTATTTTCAAAATCTCAGGGGGGACATCTAGATCTGCAAGTCAGTCTCATGTGGACCTCATGAATTCCGCGGGGGAATTAATGGAGCGGGCATTCGTTGACCACAAGTTCGGTGGTTTTCATCCGACTCTGAAAAGACCCATCTATGCATCATGTGGGCACACTGGCAATGGGAGCACCTCATCTCATTGATGGCGGGCCAGAGTTTAACCTCTTGATGGCGGGCCAGAATTTACGAGGCAATAATAATACAGGCTGTCTCTTAATGGGGTCCTGTATCTTCTGGGGTGAGAGGTAATCGGAGGACCCTCTCTTCTTCCATCCAAAAGGATTTTCGGAACTTAAAGCGTTATGCCGGGAAAGAGACATCATCGTGCAAAGGTAGTCCGCTATTTTGCTGCGCTTTCTTGTATTCCCTCAGTGTTGTGATCTCTCGCCTGAAACGGAAAATCATTAGTTTTGCCGACGACACTGTTATTTTATTTAATGAAAGTGATTGGGTAACCACTTACAAAGAAGCTGAACATGGACTTGTACTTCTACAAAAATGGCTCAAGCATAACTCACTTACACTTAATGCCAACAAAACTAAATATTTAACGTTTTCTATAACAGCCAGAGGACAACCACCCGAGGATTATGCTCTCAAATTACATGATTGTCAAGGAAAAAATTAACACAATCATGTCACTGCCCCACCATAACACACTCTAGAAACATAAAATATCTTGGCATTGAAATCGATGAAAATTTTCGATGGGACGCTCACATAAATAGCATTACAAAGAAACTCACAAAGCTCATGTACTATTTTAGAAACATACGCAATATACTAAATAAAAATGATCTATATAAAATCTACTATGCTCTTTGCCAATCACGCATAGAATATGGAATTATTTGATGGGGATCTGCTTCAAACATTCACATGAAGCAGCTTGTTAAAACACAAAAAGCAATAATAAAAATAATCCTGAAAGTACACATAAGAACTCCATCAAAAGAAGTTTTTAAAAAATTTAATGTGTTCAGCATTATAAAACTGTACTAAAAAAATGCACTACTCAAATTTAAAGAAAAATATGCATACCTTGCTGACCAACACACCTATACTACAAGGACAAAATCTTCAAATCTACTAAACATTCCAAAATTAAATACAGCTTTCGGCCAGAAAAACCATTATTTCCATGCTACAAAATTATATAATGCCCTTCCGATTGAAATTAAAAATACCATGGATATACAAAAGTTTAAAAAGGACATCAAATTATGGCTAACTAAACATGAAGATGAGGAACTAATTAAAATTATTAAGTAACCCAATTGCAACCTACAGATAATGAACATAAACACTTTTTTAAACAACGCAAAATAATAAACATGAACACTTTTTGCTTTATTTATTTATATTTCGTGGAAACCAACCAAAACAAACAACAATTGATGAGGAAATCATGATCAACACCATACGACAACCTGCAGTCCACCTCGGAACAGGAATACCTAGTGAGGAGGACTGAGGATAAAATATTTCACTTTGTATTCTTAATTTATTTAATATTGTATTTTAATTTTAATTTGTATTGTCATTAAATAATAAAAAATAAAACTTTATGAGTTCACTGATAAACAGGATATACCTGTGTCGGTCCCTTTAGCATTCGTTTTACCAAGAGTGTTTCAACGAGTATTTTCTCTCTAGGTTAGCTGAACTCCGAAAGCAGACGGTTTACAAAGCGTCTTTTGGTTCAGTCCTGCCAGACTTTTGTTTGAAGAACAATGAAGCAACTTGTTCTCTAGATCTAAAACTTGACCTTTAACCGGTCATCAAAGCTGTGACAACCCTTCCATGGATCACACCTGTAAGTCTGAAAAAACTAACCAATTAGTAAGAGACGACTCACTGCGGGAATGAAAAAGTATTTGAGATCGAAGAACTATTCAATATATGCTTGTAAATCTGCATAGTAATTAGGGTTTGATACACAATAAAATATTTACACCCCTTACTCGTCGCATATATACATGATTCCTCCAACAAAAACCGCTATCGCCCAGCGACAGTTCTCTTATATTGCTCCCAAAATGTTCAACTCGCTGAGTACTGATTGATATAATTTTTGTACTGTGTTCAGAATTGGTTATTTATAAAGAAAAGGAACTATTTTAAAGAATGCCTCACGTCACTAAATTAAGTTAATTTGCTTTATTATTAATGTTTTTTTACATTCTAATAAAAAATATCTTTGCTAATTAATCTACATAATATATTTCCATTATTTCAATAAGTAAAGTTATTTATTTATTTTATTTTGGGGAAAAAAATAAATCATTATTGATTTCTTCAATAGGCAACATTGTATTCAACAAAACAATTGAACAAGTTAACAGGTATTACAAATAATATAATTGTATACACTAATTTCGAATACAATCCGAGCATGTGTCTAGTGTGGTAGTGGAAAATAATGTAAAAACTGTATTCAAAAACTTACATTATATAAAGAAAAAAACCTGATAACCCATTCTGGAATGGTATGGCTTTACAGACTTGCTCAAAATACCACACGGCAGAACAGATAACACGACATTTCTACCACATTCTACCACAGCTTAACACGACATGATGCTATTGAATAAAATTTCTAAGAGTAGATAAAAATATTTCAGTTTAAATATAACTTGAAAACTTTTTTTTATATCCATCTTCAAAAATTGTTATGAATAAAATAAGAATGAAAGGCAGAAATGAATAAGATTATAATATGATTTGGACGTGTAGAGCGGATGAACGGAGAAAGGTATGTAGAACAGATGACTCGATAATGAATATTGTTGAAGTGGGCCCGAGGAAGACATGCCACGATAAAGTAAGTGTCAAGAGTCAGAATAATTCAGTATGAATAAATGCAAATAAGCAAAAAGTGTATGACAGAGTTGTGTGGCGGTCCATCTTCTCTGCCTACCCCTGCGATTAAACGACAAAGTCGTATCGGAAAACTTAATCGGCTCGGCGCGACTGAATTGCTCTCGCCCGACTCGATCGACATTTCGAGACATCGACTACCCGGAGATCATGAGAACGATGAGATGAATATTTCTACGGTAGCGACGGATCGGTAGACAATTTTCATAAATAGCTGAATATCCGAAACCGCCTGCTGGTACAAAAAAAAGGTTTTTAAAAGTAATTTTAGTTAAAATTTTCTAACTAAAATCGTATGTATGTATTCTGCGTATTTAATGTTAAAAAAGAAGAGGCAAATCATTTTAAAATTATAAGTCTAAATGTATTTGTAGGATCGAAAGTTTCAAAAAAGTTTTCGAAGTGTTATGCCTCACCTCCTGCCCTGAAAATGCCCTAAGATAATTGGTGTGGCGTAGTTTATCAATTCCATTTAAATTTAGACTCACGAAACAAGTCGATAATATTCTCTTTATGTTTTTTTACAAGCAAGGGTCTTTATAAAATAATTTACCTATAACTAGAATATTAGTTCTGCCAACTCATCCAAAATATTATGTTTGTAATTTTCTCTTAATTAATTAAAATTTTCCTAACATCATGATATTTGTAAGTAGGTACTTAAATACCTATGCACTTAATTATAAACCATAAATATTTAATGTAACTTTTTTTTTTTTCAAATAATACAATTACTGCCGTCCGTGGTCGACTGGTAAGACTCTTGGCTACCAATCGGAAGTTCGCGGGTTCGAACTCGGCGTGCGCATTAATTTTATAACTTGATTAATTATTTGATTATTTTGTGTTATTTCACAATTAATTAATAAAAATAATATATACGTCTCTCAGTACCGTCCTGGTGTAAGACCCCCATTCAGAATTGAAACGTTGCTTAATGATGGCTTTAGCCGTGTTTAGTGACTAGATCTGAATAGCCAGGTACTTTCCCACCATCCTCTTCCCCATCTCCTTCCCTTCGCCACTTACCTTCAGCCTCACAACATACCCCAATTGGGGATGCCATAGTCTCACTGGCTCCAGACGGGAGCAGTTAAGACTCTTGTGACGTATTGTCCATAAAAAATAAAAAAAATTGTCCAAAAAAATGTCACCATCTCAATAACAATTATTTTTTCATATTTAATTCCGGTCTACTTTATTCCGATTTGACAGCTCTGGTGGACTAAAAAGGTAGTGTCCAATACGGCCGCCATCTTCAGCCGGAACCGGAACGCAAAAAACACAGTTCAGAAACACAGCTAAGAAAAATCTCAATTGCTTCGTCAAATGTATGTAAAATATTGATTTATTATAAAAGCAAGTAGTTTCTTGCTACCAAGGTGAATGAAGTTGCTTCATTGGACAAGCAACAATTTTAGTTTTTCAATTATTGACAGTGTTTCATAACACGGGAGTGTCTTCTTTTTCTTTTTATCGTGTTTTCGGACAATATCATTGGATGGATTATTGTAAAATTACCCTTATCCCTTAAAATTTTGCCACATTTGTTTATAAAATATTGGGCGTAAGCTGTGTATAATAAAATATCTTCCCACTTCCTGACAATCTTGCAAACCTCCGCCAATCATACTAGAAATCACTTTGATTAATGCTAAATCACTGTTTTCGATTAATCTTTACGATGAATCGGTTTTATAATTTAATAGCAAAAAAATATTTTCTATAAATTGAAGCTTTTCCTGTTGTTTCGCTTGATTAGAAATAAAATAAATTTGTTAATTACTGTATGAAAAATAAATGCGTAACTACTATAAAATGTATTTTTCATTAGAAATTTTTTAACGCATATGAGGTGTGTAAAAGCAAAGGCAGCAATCTCCATTGCTTGCTATGTTTGCTTTTGAAATGACGTGGAGATTGCTGTATTTGCTTTTACTTACAGTATTACATACACATATTGAACACACGTATATTACGTACAATATTTGTAAGTAATATTGTACGTAAAAACAAAGATAGCAATCTCCACGTCATTTAAAAAAATAATCATATAATATATATATGCGTAACTACTATAAACTGTATTTTTCATTAGAAATTTATTAACGCATATGAGGTGTGTAAAAGCAAAGGCAGCAATCTCCATTGCTTGCTATGTTTGCTTTTGAAATGACGTGGAGATTGCTGTATTTGCTTTTACTTACAATATTACATACACATATTGAATACACGTATATTACGTACAATATTTGTAAGTAATATTGTACGTAAAAACAAAGATAGCAATCTCCACGTCATTTCAAAAACAAATATAGCAATCTGGCTGGAATGGAGATTGCTGCCTTTGATTTTACACACCTGATATAAGAACACCCTTTAAAAAAATACAATTTTATGGCTAAGATTACCTGCGACAGTTTCCTTTCATTAACCCTTTTTCGTTAATAATTCGTGTTTTTAAGTAGGTAATTAATTTACGCCAATTGACATCAATCACGACATGCATGGATAGAAATTTGACACACGACATCTGACGGATTATGCCTTTTTGTCTTAATTGTATCGTAAGCTGACTTAACGCAAATATAACACAAAACTCTCCAAGTGACACTCGAAGCCGTCGACTGGCTGAATTTCCTCCGCATTTTTAACCACCGAGAAGAGGAAGACAGAAAGAAGGCGTGAATAAAATGATTGTCGCGCGTGGTCATCGCACTTAGAATAAAAAATCGATCGCTAACACCAAATTGTGGCAACGTTATCCAAATTACTTCTGGTCTAACCCCACAAATTTACGGCCCGGCGATTTATTCAGAGGTGTCAATTTCCGATAAAAAAATCAATCTCCCTTTCAAATAAAAAAAACATCCCCGTTTCGTTAGTGGTCAGGTTTGACCAGCCGTATAAAATAAAAGGGGAAAATAAAAGCACGAGGAACGATGGGATAAATTTAGTTATAGTGTTTCTGTATAAAACTAATTTTTGCTCTAATTTTTAGTTATTGTTTAAGCACCCGTGAGGTGATAATATTTCGTAGAAATAAGGAAGTTTTTTAATTTATTTTTTTATTCCATATTAAGCGTGTCCCGGTTTTGTAAATAATTTCCGTTATTTTTCATACATAAAGCGTACAGATGACGTCACACAGACTCCCGCCTCTTACCGGGCGTTTTGGCGGGCTTTAGTAAAATTCAAACTTGTAGAATTAATTTAATTATGAAAACGAACTTTAACAAAAAAAAAACTACTATTTAAGTTTTTTTTAAGTCATCTACATGAACATATTTTTTATAAGACAAAATATTTTTAATTAAATTAAAACAAATAACTTTGTTTAAACCACTAATATAATCACAATTACCTACATGTTTCAAAACCGATGGTTTCTTCGTCAGGGTAGTAATGACATTAGCAAAATAAACAAACAAGTATAGACTAAAAAGAACAGATTAAAAAGAACTATGGGCAAAAATATTATAGAGAGAGGTGATTAATTAATTTAAAAATATCGTAAAAAACAATTATTTAAAATTAAATATAAAAAATATTTTAAAATATGAAAAATTACATTATATAAATTATCAAAACATAATAAAGATGTTTAAACAACAAAAATAAATTATTTTAAATGTAATTATTAATAAGAAAATAAATTTAAGAGATGGCTATTTTAAAAAAAATATTTGGTTATTAACACTTTTTCTAATTTCTAAAATTTCTAAGTTTGCTAATTGTAAATCTGTTGTGTTTGTGTGTAAAATTTTTAACCCTTTATTTATATCAAAAGAATGATTTGTTTCTAAAATGTGGTTGGCAAATTCAGAATGATAATTATTATTCAAACACCTTAGATGTTCCTTAACTCTAATATTAAAATTTATAGAAGTCTTTCCAATATAAAAAAAGTTACAATCATTACAAAATATTTTTCACTCAACTTCCTAATTGCGATAGACAAATTATTAATACTACCAGCGCAGACCCGTGAAACATGACTGAACATTATAATTGTAGGATTTGTGAAGCTGAAAGTATTTATAATAAAAATATTTGTCTCAGGATCATTGACTTTCAAAATTAAGAAATATACCTATCGAACAACATCTATCTAATGACATTTTAAAAATATATGACTCGTTATGTTCATAGTAATCGAACGACGTAGTGTAATTTCAACACCCTTTTCAAAAGTCATTTAAGGCCAGGCTTACCAGCTGAAAAATAAGAAGGAGAGATACTACAATACGAATGTTGGAGCGAGCGCGCTAAATTAGAGACGACAAAATTCAAGCGAAAAATATGAAATTTTTTAATAAAACACGACTCGTTTAAAAAAGAGCAATTATCTCGTAGAAGGCATTTTAAAGAAACATTGTGAATTTTTTGATACAACTTGTAAAATAACAGAAAAAAACGTGTAAATAACAATTTTCGGACCATATACTTTGCCATTTATGTCTATCGAGGGAATTTTAAATAATTACCGTTTCGGCGTGGGGAATCTATATATATAGAATAACATATATTTTTTTAAGAGCTTAAAAAGTTCGAACGTTTGACGGCCGGCGTGGTCGAGCGGTAAGGCTCTTGACTTCCAAACCGAAGGTCGCGAGTTCGAACCCGGCGTGCGCAAATAAATTGTATTTAATTAATTTGTGTTATTTCACAATTAATTCATTAAAAATAATATATAGTATATTTGCGGAACGTACCAGAGTGAAAGATACTCTCAGTATCGCCCTGGTGTAAGACCACCATTCAGAATTGAAACGTTGCGTTACTTGAAATGGCTTTAGTCGTGTTTGGTGACCAGATCTGAATAGCCAGGTACTTCCCCGCCTTCCTCTTTCCCATCTCCTTCCCCTTCCCACTACCTTCATTCCTACAACATACCTCAATTGGGGATTCCATACTCACTGGCTCCAGACGGGAGCAGTTGAGACTCTTGTGCGTATTCTTATAAAAAAAAGTTTAAGGAAAATATGTAAGAAATTGGTAGAAATTCAGGATGCTGCTTCTTAAAGTGACGATTTTTTTTAAAAAGCCTAAAACCTAACCTAACTTATTTTACCAAGTTTTTTGATGTCTTTTAAAGACTTTTCTAAGGAGTGGTGATATTGCACATTGTTGAGTTGTCCTTTCCCCCTTAAGAGGGTATTACCAGAGAATGCCAGAAATCAATCCCTTATCAAATTCTAGACGTATTGACTCTTTTTACAAAAAAAACTTTGATTGATTTTGAAAGATTGATTGTTATTTTATCTGGTAAACACACTTTGAAAAAATAAGTTTATTTTTAATATATGTACTAAGGTTGTTGGTCGTTGGCAGATTTGTTCAATTTTCAAACGACATATTGTATTATACAACACAAATTTCAAATCATATTATCATACCTACAACAAAATAAATCAATACATTATCTAGTAAACACATTTATCGGAATTTTAATTTGAATTAAATTAAAATCATTCAAAAATAAATCCGAGAACGTGTTTTGTGACGAAAATACCTCAGTTTTTCTAGTTCTTTATGGTCTTACGATTTTTTTACACACTTATTTTGTTTAGACATTATTGAAAAATCATAAATACTTATGATTTATGATAAAAAAATACTTACAAGAAGTACACGATGTTTAATAATTTATCATCGTGCGTTTTGAGCATTTTTATTGGCCCACCGGTGGCCACCAATGAAAATTATTATTATTTTTTTTTTTTTTAAATCACTATTTGTTTACGAGTTTCTATTACAAAATAATATTATTAGTAACAACAGTTGTATAAACTACCAAAATCTGAAAGAATTGTTACTGTAAACTTATAAAATGCGACACAAAAAAATTCTGAAGTGACGTTTGATTTTTTTTTTTAAACCTGGCTTACCAAAGGTTAAAGCAAGTTTTTAATGAAATAAATTAATCGCTTTATAAAATTTTTAATTTAAAAAAATTGATACGGGCAATAATCGACCTTTCTCCTCGGAACCTCCCTGTACAGTTGCAAGCATTTAAAAACTTTTATTCTCAGCCGCTGGTCAATGGTTCTTAATTACACAGCTTGAAATTGACACGCTAGGGAGCCCAGTCCCTACGGGATGCTGTAGAACAGGTAGACAGACATATTATAAGTTACCTGGCTCAGATCTTATAGCTACGGGAGTTTGGTCCATCTCCCCACCTCGCTTGTTCTCCTGGTAGATTTGGCCGGATGTGAAGATGATTTCTTTTGTTATAATCGAAACGGATCGATTCGAAAATTACGAGTATCTCTAAATTTTATGAAAACATAACTTTAAAGTATAGTTACACTTTAACATTTTTTCAGTAATTGTAATATTTTGAAACGAACTTTTCTAAACTGAGGCGAAACAGTTGTCACAAGATTTTATTTTCCTTTCGAAGGGTAATTTCGTTTTGTCGTAGAACAATCTATGGTGTGACTTGATAATATTTTTTATGATTCACAATAATAATAAAGTAAAAAAAGTGATAAATTATGGGTTCGTAACGCTTACCCCTAGTATTTTATGGTAGCCTGGTGGCTGTACCGTCCGGAATTATTCGAAGATTTTAACCCTTCTTTAATTTTTTGCACGCCAATCGTCGCGTGATTTAAAAAAAAATATTCGTTCATTTCCTCACAAAGCCAGCCGCCTTGTAAACCAGAGTTGGTGCAACCCGTCTGTTGAATTATCCATGAGTAAAGTTAACCAGAGCTGTCCCGGAGAACATATATTAGAATCGGTTAAAAAGTATCTCAAACGTCAGCGGCCGTTTTAAATTATTTGTGTAGTGTTGTAATTTCGTCATTTCGTGTAAAGTTTCCTTTTGGGCATACTATGTGCTCCTGTTATATTGTATCTGCTATGAACAAAGACAAAATCAACCAATAAAAAACAAAAATTTTCAGTATGTATAAATATAATTATCAATCGATCAACCAAACGTAAATAAACGTTTTTACGATCTGAAATGCGGTTGCATTGCAGTTGTATTGTAAGATTTATACCTATTTCAAACATGTTTGTAACCATAACCAGAATAAGCGGTGATATAATTTTATAAAACAAACGATTGTAATCAACAGCCAAAACAATCGAACTTTCTCAGATCTGTCGACCTGCGTTCGAGTCATTCTAGTTTAGATTTAAGCAAATTTAGATTGAAGCAAATACTTTACGGGAATGAAAAGTACCTCCTTCAAGCTCAAAGAATACTAAGAAAAGTTGGAGATAGCAGAAATAAAATTCCCTTGATCTATCTTATCTCTTATGTGCTCCTGTTAGCAATCCAGAATTCTGCGTGGAAGAAAAGCAAGTAAATCTGCGTTATTTTCAAACGCGTTGTTTATTATTTCCTATATACTCTTTGCACCCACCGCACCGGTTTGTATTATATACTTTGTGCTGTATTATTTGTTACTGGGCTGTATATTTGTAAAAATAATAATAAAGAAAAAAATAAAAAAAAACATTCCGGTTTCGGTTCCGCCTAAACTTTCATCATGGAAAAAATATAGATATATACTAAATAAAACAATTACAACGAACATCAAATTTGGTATGGAGGCGATGGGGAGATTATAACAGGGGAAGGGGAAGGTGTTAAAAATTTGGGCTATATGATAAATCTTTATTTATTTATTTATTTGTTAGATACATTTTTTTTAAATACATGTAGTAAGGAGGTTTTGACTGACCAACTAGGAAAGTTTCCCGTTTTAGGACAGTCAAATTGCCCGGTTTAGTTAACATTTGTACACGCTGTTATTATGAATTACATTTAAGTATATGTATATAAATGTATGCATTTAAGTACATACATATAAATTTTTTTTTGAAAAATAATAAAATAATAAAAAGCTACTGAGAGTACCAAGTTAAAAAATAAATAAATTTGATGTGTAAATAAAAAACAATATATAAAAAGTATTTATATACTTGTACAACAGAAAAATACAAACTTTCTTAGATATATTTGTACACTCCAATATTAGTCTGAGTTTTTATGAAAATACATGATATGTGTTATCAAGGTACATGTAATATAATGTTCATAATTAAGGAACAAAAATTGTTTATTTTATAAATTTATTTTTAGTTACTTATTTATGTATTTCTAAATTTCTAGTTTCTAGAGTTTCCAGTATATTCAGGCGTAGACCTACCTATCCCATTTCTATGAAGTACATCATACCCAAAAATTACTGAATAGAGATAATTATGAAAAACCTTCACTTTTACGTGTTCAATCACCCTCGTTTTTCTTGCAGTTTTAAATGCTGGACAATGATTACACCTTAGCTTGTAGTCAGAATCACTAATTGTTATTTTAATTTAGATTATTAGTGTTATCTTCTTCTTCAATGAATTATTATTTTCTTTATCCTCCAATTTTCTAGAATTCAATAAAAAGTTACCCAAGAATAATAATAATATTTGCACAGAGGCTTCAAATGTTGGACATTTTTAAACACCCAATGATACATTATTAATATAATGAGTTATGAAGTTGAGGTTATGAGTAAAGATATATAACCTGAGCACACTGAGAACTGAGAAGTATAGGCCCCCTCCCCTAAAGCGTCGCTTATAGCGTCTATTTATTAGATAATTTATAAGCGAGACGTAAAAGTTAGCAGGCACTTCCGCGCTCCGCGGAGTGCATAACGAGAATACGGTGATCGGTGATTTTAAAAATAAATTACGTCGTTGGTCGTCATTTACAATAATTATCAATATTATTTATTCTACTAATCAGCGGTGCAACGCTGATTTATCCTCTGAATAAAGTTATCAGTACATGCGCGGAGAACATAACTCGAACCGGGTGGTTTCTGTATATCCCGAGTATGCGTCAAATAACTATCAGCTGTTAGTTACTATCGTTGAAACAACCCGAGTAAAGCATCCGTTGGGTAAAGTTAACAATCGGATGCCCGGAGCACATGAGTTGGAAACGGCGACTTATTTCTAGTGCTTGAATTTTGCTCAATAGGTTCGACGCGGCATTGAATTTTATTGCAGACTCGGCAACTAATGAAAGAATTCATATTGTTTGTCGCATTGGGATCACATTTTCTTGCTCTCAGCGCGACAATGATTTTTGTCAAGCATTGAAAATGAAACATGAAATAAGGTAAACAAATGTTAAAAAGTACTTGTTTTTGTACTTTTTATGTGAACCGTACAAGAGATCTAAAAGCTTGGAGCCAGTGGAAATGTTGCATTCTAGTTCGGCAATTGCTGTGAAGCTGATGGAATTTAGGGTAGGGAGAAAAGTAAGTTTAGAATTTACAAAAACCCCTGCCGCCCATAAATCCGTTGATGAAACCCCTTCCTCTCTCACCAACGACCGACGCATGTTAAGTAATAATGCAAATTCTATCTAATTTTTTATCAGACCGAGTTTCTCCTGCCTCTACCGGTTTCGTAACCGGGTTTCAAGGAGTTTCAGAAAAACACCCTGAAAAATGCGTCGGTCGCGGTCGATCTCGGTAGTTGTGTCCGTCGCGCGTCTGTCGGTCGGTCGGTCGGTGTCAGTTTTCGCAGACACAATGTGAACCACAAAAATAATATACCAGGAGCACATGAGATTGACGAGATTATTTATGTAGGTTCACTATCGTAAAGTTCACTAGGCAAAGCAATATTAGGCCAGTTTGGTATGAAAATTAAACCTTTTTAAAAAAGGTTTAAAACTAACACTAAAATGTGTGGATTAAATCAAATAAATGATATATCCCTTTTTATTTGTTATCTGTTTACTATTTTGCTCGCATCCAAAGGGGTGTGATACGATCGCAAAGTGGCTGCATTCAAAAATATTTCCTTTTGTATGAGTCCGTTGAATTATCACTGATGCAAAAATATGTTTCTTTTCACTCGGTGTCTTAGAAATGTTATTATTTTATTTTTGGAGAAGACTCGAGAGTTCTGTTTAGTTTTTGTAATCTCTCCCTCTTTCTCATAAACGATGCATGTATCAGAAAGAGAGGTTGTAACGGAACTCCTAGCGGCAGGAGCATTCACAAAAATACAGTTCATTATTTTTTATAATATTATTTGTCCCTGTGTGTTTATGTGCTCCCGTTGGTAGCTTATGGTGCTAAGATAAAATAAGAGAGGATCTTTGTTTTTATTTCGTTGATTTTATTTCCTGCGTTGTTCAATGAACGCTTTGAATTTAAATGTCATTTCCAACATTGGAAGTGTGAAGATTTCAGACAAGCGACTATAATTAATGAAGTACCTGCCTATAATTAAATAATTTAACAGAAATTCATTTGAATTGGCATTTTCAAATAATTTTATTAACGACATTCTTTTCTTTCTTTCAGGTAAGAGATTCCGCTTTGTTATGAATCTGAAGGAAACGGTAAGTACACGTTGTGGAATTTGAAATCAACCATTGTGACGGAGTTGATAAAATTCTATGCATGAGGAAAAGCATGTTTACGGGAGTCTATGTCCTCTTTGGGGATGATGTGTGCAGGATATTTTTGAGGTAAACCTGGGTCTTGAAGAGATCCGTGGATCATTCATTCCACAGTCGACAACCATCGGCCAAATTAGACATATCGATGTCGACAACACATAATATTTATTAGTTGTTTAACAGGTCGTCTATTAGTTAGTTATATCGTAAATCATAATTAAAAATCAGAAATCTGTTAACCTAATGCAAATAAAAGCTCTCGAACCGTGATCTCTAGTGACATGAAATACAAATATTTCGCAGTGTCAATGTGCAGATATAGCAGATATTCAAGACTAATCGCGTTCGAATTTTTTTTACCGCCTCACAAAAACAGATTTTCTGCAGATATGTGTTCAATATTCCTCAATTAGACAGATTATGGCCCAGTATTTCAGTCGGTATCCTCGCTAAGTACGACATTTTTTGCTCAAATTTAAGCGGGCTAGACGGCCACTCCATCCTTGATAAACCGCATTTTTAGACGCGTTAACATTAACGCCAGTACCGCAATGTCAAATTGACATTTACGTAAATAATTGCATGTTTCCATCCCACCGAAATTTACGTAAATTACCTAATTTTATTAGTATGGACTATTATATTCATCGTACGATGAGGAATGTTGATGTTATTGATAACGATAACCAATCTAAAATAGTAATAAAAATAAACCAACCGCTGAAAACGGTTTGTTTTCAGCGGTTAGTTTGTCATCATTTCATAAATAATGCAAAACAAATACTATTGACAATAAATTAGTATCCACGCATATAGAACCAACGTTGGTTGAAGTGGGGAACTTTATCAAAGTAAACTTATAAAGATAAACTGCTGTCGTTGTCGTTTTAAAATATCGCGATAACAGTTGACAGTTTGGTTTTACAAAGAAAATATTTAACCATATAATAAATACATCGACAACGAGTCTCTCTGCCGAGTTTCAGCGCGATCGGATGCCGGGTTAATTTCCACTTCCGAGAATTGCTTGCATTTAAGAAAATTAAATCGAAATTCAAAGAAACAAAACAAAAGAAACACCTTCCTCTATTAAAACCATAGACAATAAGTGTAATATTGGTCATATAATATATAGGCTTACGACCTACATACGGATTAAGTTCTAAGCCACACTAAGCTCGACATTCCAACCAAGCCGAGCATCAAATGAACTGATATACCGGGTAATATATAATGTTGAAAACTGAACAAGTAATATATAGGCAATGTTAGAAAAAGGTTGCTGGAAGACGGAATAAAGGAAGACGCCGCATCTTATGACTTCGAACTGATATGATTGCAGTTCCGCTGAAAGTAAAAGACGCACGAAAATACACAAAGTATCAGGAAGAAGTTCCGTTGTTAGAAAGGTGAATAATAACGATCAAGCGAATCAAATATTTATCTGGTCATGTCTCATGTCATAGAATCAGAAATCAGAATATTAGAAGTTAAGAATAATGATGTTCCATGATAGAAGAGTTTGCATGATAATGATGTATGAATGTAAATGATGGGAGGAGAAGGGGCTTTGTATGCCTCTAATGGAGCAAGGTCAAATTTATTTACGTTTACAATCGAAAGTTTTTTTTTATTTAAAAAAAATTACCGGGACATCATGAAATCATCGGGTAAAAATCACCAAAACTGTGAAGAGTGAGCCTACCAAATAAAAATACTATCACAATAAATTTACAGCAGCATTCCTAACCGGAATTCTGCGTATGCTAAGACCGCCTGTTGTACCCGGAGCTCATGTGTTTGCGACGGTGATGTATGCAGGATACAGAGCAGGGGCATTCAATACTCAGTACTACGCACAGAGGTTCGGAATTACATCAATATGTGACCATAGATACAGTAACAGAACGTACCCGAGAGATTTTACCCAGCGATATTTGGAGTAATAAATGCATTTGTCATTTTGCTGTCCGATGATGTTTTTTTTTCTAATAAAAACATTAAAAATATTTTTCCACCACGCGTCGCAACTGAGTTTGTCACTAGAGAAGCGTTCATATTATAGCGTGTCTTGATAAGCGTTGTGTCTCATTCTAACAGCATGCCGCAAGCACAAACAGCTCGTGTACCGCTCAAACCCATCGCGACGGGGTATTTTTGATAGCGATGGGATCAGTAGTGACGTGTAGTCGAAAAAAAATTTTGTTGCTTTTATAGAAAAAAGAAATTAACGGACAGCAAAATGACAACATTTATTACTCCAAATATGTTCAGGAATAGCTGGGTAAAATCTCTCGTACGACCTGTTACACCCTGTATAACGAGGTCGTCTATTAATATTTGTTTTTTTGAGAAAATGTATTATTACATACAGGGTGTCCGGGGTTAAGTGCATTAACTTCGGGAGGTGATTCTACACGATGGTAAGAGTAAAAAAGAATAACAACTTTTTAAATTCCAACTTTTTTTCTCCATATAAAATGATTTACCTATTAAAAATCCCTAGTGTAATGCTGGGGCCGCATCTGCGCCTATCGTCCCGAAGTAATGCGGAAAATTTTGAAAAAAAAAAATACGTTTACGTTTTAATAATGCACAGATGCGGCCCCAGCATAAGGTACATACTTACCCGATAAATTTTGTTGTCAGCCTGCCGAGTGTGGCGTCTTTGGATGGTTGTGATTGGCCCGTATCGTAACAGCGGAAAATAATTGTGCTGGTCGCACACACGGACTAATTTTATCCTTTTACCAAAAAAGTACCCCCACAAGTTGGAATTTCGAAAAAATTATTTATCTTTTTTACTTATACTATCATAGAATCACTCCCAAAGTTAATGCACTTCACCCCGGACATCCTGTATAATTCATTCCATTCGCCATGCTCACTTAGAAATCTTGTTTTTAAGTGAGCTTTAGCGATGTCCTGTTTTAACTCGATCGTTCTGCATTTCGAAAATCTGCTGCACTTTATTATTAAAGCAAGCCTTACTTTGTGACTAGTTGGCTAACTTGGACTTAGTGGCTAACTTCAACTACGATTCAATTAAGATTTTTTCGCAATTAAAATCTTTAATAACACTTTATTATTCGCATTTTTTTTTTCAATACTATGATACCTGTCTGAAGAACGTTTGGAAAAGAAATGTCATAGTGATATTGACGTTTCTTTGAAGAATTGTATAAGTAATTCTTTATTTGAAATACAAAAAAAGTTACATGAAATATATGGTTCATATTTAAGTAGGTAGGTATTCAGCTTCCTTCTTACAAATAATCTAAACAGGAAATTGGTGTTTTGATTTATTAAATACAAAAAAATAGAAATAATATTTTGGATGCGAGGTCCACTGTTCGCAGAATTTCTAGTTGAGTCAATAAAAACATGAAAAGAGCCGTAATTGACTTAAACTTTATTACTCATGCACTGCTTCTGCAATGATCCTTCTAAACTTTCGTACACTGTTCACTAAGTAATTTTCAAAATTCAAACACGAAAAAAGTTCATCTAAAATGCTTTCAATGTCCATCATTCCAGTTTGACAAATATATGTACCATAGCACGATACACCACTAGCGCGATTTTACCGAGCTGCCAATACATTTACAGACCTTTTTCGTTGTTTGTTTTTGGGGTGTTATGCCGTGTTGTGCTACCTCCTTCTTTAGCCGACGTTTCGGACAGCGTTGCAGTGTCCATCATCAGGGCAGATCCGGCAGATCGGACGATGTGATCTGCCCTGATGATGGACACTGCAACGCTGTCCGAACGTCGGCTAAAGTAGGAGGTAGCACAACACGGCATAACACCCCAAAAACAAACAACGAAAATGCTTTTGGCCGTGAAAATCTAAAAACGTATTTACAGACCTTTTCGACATTTTTAAAAGCTCTCCGACCTGCATCAATGCAAAAACAGTTACTTGTGAATATAACTGATATATTTTTATGTTCTATGCTTGTAAAATGATGAGTATTTATTGTATTCAACGTATTATATGTATGAAGTTACACGTATGTAAATAATAGTGATGTAAACGTTAGACATATATATGTATTATAAACGTATGTAAATGTCTGTAGAAGCCCGTTATTTAGACTTATGGGACTGTAATTGCGGATTTTCATTATGATGTAAGCAATTTTTTTTTTTACGAATTCTTTGGCCATAAATGCATGCATTCGGAGCACTGTGCGGCAGTAGGTTAGGTATCGGGCGGTAGTCAGCGAGCTCTACGGGCGGTGGCAGTAGGCAGTGTAGGCAGTACAGTATTATAGGTGGCGAGCGAGGCGCGGTTGTGAAGTACCTATGAGAGTCGCGCGTGTGCCGTGTGCGCCGCGGGCCGGAGCCGGGAACGGCGGCGGACGGGAACGGGCGGTAGAATGTCGGGCGGCGGGCCTTTGTGATTAGCGCCCGGGACCCGAGCGAGGAGAGGGGTGACCAGCATTTTATTTATTTAATATTTGTATGTTTTCTTACAATAAATATACATTTTTTTGTGTTATTTAAATTAAAATAAGCATAGCCTTTTTGAGGAGTAAAGAGACGAGGCTCTTGTGTTTGGTGAGGGAATTCTAGCACAATTATATAAAATCAAAAGTAAATAGTAAAATATTGCAAAGCAAAGGGATAAGTAAGAAGTAGGCAAGATTTATCAATAACAGATTTCAAAATTTAAAAGAAATAATAAAAACAGATTGGACTCTCATAGTATTTTTTAAAGTTTAGCGGAAATTCCTGAATATTTTCGGCAAGTTTAAGATATAATGGGAGATTGTTAAAATAAGTTATACCTAGATAGAGATAGTTATTTTGTATTAAATATTGGGATTAGAAAATTATTCTGGTATCTTGCTGATAAATTGAATTGTAAGTTATTTAACACCTGTTTTAATATTTCTTTTCACCTGTGATTCATATATTTTTTTTAATTTTCTATTTTTATATGAATACCGCACTATAGTCTCAACTGCTACCGTCTGGAGCCAGTGAGACTATGGCATCCCCAATTGTGAGGCTGAAGGTAGTGAATAGGGGAAGGAGATAAGGAAGAGGAATGTGGGGAAGTAAACACGGCTAAAGCTATTTCAAGCAATGTTTCAATTCTGAACTGTGGTCTTACACCAGGGCATTACTGGGAGAATCTTCCACTTTCATCCTTTTCCTTCCCTGAAAAGGACCGTCAAAAAAACATTCCGAATGATGACATTCCTCAGAGCCTACTGTATGGTTTTCAAAAATAAATATTTAAAAAATATCTACACGCATGTAACAGGATGTACCCAAGGGATTTTAACCAGTGATTTCTGAACTTATTTGAAAACGTTTTTCAATCACACGTCGCCACTGGCATTATCATTGGCATAGTCGGGAGACAGTGTCGCAAGGTCACACGTTCACAACGTCGCAAGGTCGCACGTAATGGAAAGGGAGCGAGCGCGCGGTAGGGGAGTGAGGGAGCACGCTGCCAACCTTCGTGGGGTTGGCTGGCGGACAGGGGGAGGGTTTGTGGAAAATAACAAAAAAAATGTTTTAATTGAAAAAAAAACGCCACTGTACAGCAAAATGACATACAGATTTTTTACTCCAAATAAGTTCAGGAATCGCTGGTTAAAACCCCCGGGTTCGTCCTGTTACATTCTGTATATATGAAAAATTATTTTCCTGATCGTAGAAAATGTTGTCACCCTATTCGGTATATTCGAAAGCGCCCCCTATACTTAGCCAACCGGCGGGGGGGGCTTCTATACTTTATAACCCCGGCGCGAGCGGGAATGACAGGAGGGGGGCGCTCTCGCGGCACGCCACTGTATTCCCCGGCACCCGTGCATATATATACCCGTTACAGTGGTATTGGTGAGGGCCCATTCCGCCTCGCCGCGCGTCCCGCCACTGACTGGATGGTGTCAACCTCGCGCTTTGCTTGAAAATGTAAATAAAATAACGATCATGGTTGTTTTATCACAGAAATCACCCTGCAAACTTATGTGCTCCTGGTAGGAGTGATCTTTAAGTTTCATGAGTCTCGTTTATTTATGACGTTACCTGGGATTGACACGCATAACTTTTCAGGCGGTGTGGATAGGATAACGATGATATAACGCTAACTTTGTTAATTATCACACAGGACGATAAATGAATAAAAAAAATCCCTCAGGTTCAATGTCATCTTTGGGGATGCTGTGTGGGTCTTTTAATGGAAAGGAAACAGAGAAAGTTCAATAAAGGAAAAATTTATGAAGTATGTGTAGGAATCTGGGGGTTAATGCGTCCAGAAGTTTGGGGATGCTGTTTGGAGGTGTCTTTTCTTGGAAAGGAAGCAGAGGAAGTTCTGTGAAGGAAAAAGGTATGAAGGGTGGGTAGGAATCTGAGGATCAATGTGTTCAGGAGTGACGGACATATGAATCCTGCATTCCCACTGCGGTGAAAGACAATACATCGCCCAACCATCTCGATGGTTCCAAAGAGTCCGGCTGGAGAGGTCTAGATTAGGTCTCCCTCAACCTCAGTCTCTTCCGATCCGGCCCGTCACGTAGTAGGTGGGCAAACGTATTCGCACACCACAACCTAGACAAACCCCACCCCATGAACCCGGGCACCCTGCATCACCAAACTAAAGCCATAATTTATTTATCTGGTTTTCCCCCAATGTTTTAAAATGCTGTTTTATTAACAACAAAAACTTCTGTTATTATTTATTACGAATAAATAACGTGACACTATTTAAATTTCTCCAACTAGCATCATGAAAAATTGTTGCTTGTGCATTAAAGGAGGACTAGGGTAGTACAGGACTGTTTCTGTTTTTGAGGTGTGTTTTTTTATTAATTATTTATACACTTTTCTTCAAATATTTTTATTTTTATTTTTAATTAACTGATACGTCGACTGAGAACCACCAACATTATTTTCATTTTTTTCTTAACGCATTCGCCCGGATTGCAAGAGGTCCTAAGTTCGAGTCCCAGGTCCCAGATGTATCCGTATCTTTTTCTGATTTTTCTGTTTCGGATTTTCGATTGACTTTCGCTAATATTATCTTCATTAATTAAAATATTATTCATCAAAGTTCTTTTTTGTCTTTAAATCATCACATTGTGAATCCAAAGGTTTGGATCGCTCGAATAACTAACCTATCGACATTATTATTTCTCCGCACATAATCCATCATCTCATGCGGTGTCTATGAGTCACCGGAGGGTGACCATCGCCCCCCCGTGCGTTGGGGACGGACTTGCTGTAAGTTGGGGGGTGACGACAATTACTGTGCCACGCCGGGACATCTGTCACTGCGCGCGCCCATTACTATTAGGGCGTAGAATATCGCGAGTGGGTCATTGGTACGCTGTGAATTCACATAAATAATATGTTGCTATTGTAGACTAAACTTATACAATTTGTGAACACGAATTTAGGTAGTTAGTTCACCTTGATAAATTAACTATCCCACCACTACTTACATAATATTAAACAAATTCATATATAAATGCTTGTCTTATAAGAATATGTTCAACATAATACAGGGTGAACCATAAAGGATTGCGAATTTGAAAAAAATCACAAAAAAAACTAATGGTCATGGCGCCAAAGGCCACCCAGGAGTCCAGACTTAAGAGGGTATTACCAGAGAATACCGGAAATTAGTCATTTTTAAACCAAATTCCAGACGTGTTGACTCTTTTTTGTAAAAAAAAAAAGATTTTGAAAGATTGTTATTTTTTCTGGTACACGCAGTTTTGAAAATTTTGAAAAACTAAGTGTATTTTTAATATACTAAGGTTATACCGTTGGTCGTTGGCAGATTTGTTCAATTTTCGAACGATAGATTGTATTAAACAACACAAATTTCAAATCATATAATCATACAACGATATAAATCAATACATAATCTAGTCAACACATTTTTCAGAATTTCTTCAGAAAAATTAAATTTTAGTTAAATTCAAATCATTAAAAAATAAATCCGAGAACGTGTTTTGTGACAAAAATACCGCAGTTTTTCTATTTATTTAAGGTCTTACAAACTAAAATATTTCAAAATTTTTTTACACACTTGTTTTGTTTCGACATTATTAAAAAATCATAAATACTTGCAAGAAGTACACAATATTTAATAGTTTACTTGAAAGTAGGTATATATTAAAGCAAGTTTTGAATGAAATAAATCGAAATTAAATTTTTAATTTAAAAAATTTGAAACGGGGAATTATCGATCTTTCTCATTGGAACCTCTCTGTACAGTTGCAAGCATTTTTAAACTTTTATTCTCACCTGCTGGTCAATCGCTCTTAAGTCCCCTTGACTTCTTTTTATGGAACTTCCTGTCCTTCATTTTCCAAAAAGATACTTCACACAGTATCCCCAAAAATAGGCACTGGCCCTTGGGGAATTATTTTCATGTGTCCTCACGTGTGGAGGTAATATAAAAAAAATAGCTTTCATAACTGGAACTGATGATATAGTATAATTCAGACATGAGATATACATAGTACCTATCTACCAAAATGTATCTAATATTTTTTTACCAGAAATTAATTTAAATCAATATTTTTGATACGAGTATTTCGTTGCTTAATTTTTTTGGGTAATTCTTGATAAGTTGTTAAATTTCGTGATTTTTCAAGATTCTATGCTTTTTCTATTTTAAGCCTCGGGAAGTTCAACATTTTTCCGCAATTAAATAAAATTTGCAATTAAATCCAAATAAATGGTTTATTTCTGAACGAATCGAAATGTAAAAAATATTTTTGAAGTATGCTTTCAAATTTTATATTTCGAAACAAAAAAATATTTTTTATATATAAAATTTTTAATGCAAACAATAAAAACTTTTAAAAATGGCTCACCTTACGTTTTTTCTTACTAAAATTACTGATAATGACGAATGAATATTTATTACCTACCTCATTCTATGCAAGCGTTTCAGACAGCGTTACAGTGTCCATCATCAGGGCAGTCATGTAATCAAGAATTATACATAAAATACTCGATTTCAAAATGTATCTTTATCTCCACCCACATTCTTCCTTTTTATTATTATTAATCATCCATAAATTAATTAAGTTTTAAAACACGTTACATCTCCGGTGAAATTACCTAATGACATTCTACGGACTTACGTAATAGATACTATAACCATGTAATTTAATTTAAAATACATTATAATTGTTCATATTCTACAACTGTAAACTGTACAACTTTTTATGTGACTGTTTTTTTCTTCTTTTTTGTTGCTCGTAGGTATATGAATTGTACCTACGAGTTCTCTAAAGTTATGCATGTAGATTTAGCATTAGATATATTCTTATTTATTATATTGTGTTTATGCTTTATTTATATATTTTGTAATCTTTTTTATTTAGGTTATATTGTTGTTATAAAATAAATTTGTATCTATGTGTAAAAGCCCAATAGGGCGTCAATAAATAAATAAATAAATTATAACTTGTATTATAATATACTGTGTATGTCTCAATAAACAAATAAATATAAAAAAAAGTAATATCCAGTGATTTTCACGTGTTTGCGCTAGTAGGTACCTTATATTTAACATGGGTGCTCGAACCGTCACAGTTAATAATTTCATCCTAACCTAACCTCGCAAAATGTCGGCTGCCGAGACGCAAACAGATGATCCGCGGTGGCACAATTTTACATTCTCTTCCATGTCTTCTACTAGCCCTTTCCACACTCCCTCCCACTCCCCCTTTTCCTCTTCTCCCCCGTCGCTTCTATCTCGGTACGGCATCCCGCAATGGCTACCCCCCCATCACCACCCTCCACCGGGTGGGACAGACTACACAATGGGCTTCGCTAAGAGACTACAGGGTGTTTTGTAGGCGTTTGTTTCACGAATTCTAGCCGATAACAAATTGAGCAAAAGCTGAAACGGGCTGATAATCGGTATTTAACTGGGACCGTTCATAACATGGTACACGCCAGACTTTAATGCTGGCCTGAACATTGAACGGTCCATTCTCGCGCAATTCGCACCTCTCCAAACTTATTTTGCTAAAACCACCTTTGGACAAAGACATTTTAAATACATAGCTTGCAAACTATACAATACACTACCAAATCGACCACCATAACACGGGCATGGGCCTAGCATGGTGGTCGAAAAATCCTCAATTAATGTAACAAACAATTCAATGAATAAAGAAAACTTTAAAAAAAGATACGATTAAATAATTATCAAATTCAAATACGAAATACAGAATTGGATTGCAAGTATAGGCGTCTCACTATTGCAAACATTTGTAAAAAATATTGCACATAGACAAGAATAGCAATTCACATATGACCTAACCCAAATAAAAATAATTGAATCCTGACTGAATAATTATTATTTTAATATCTAATCTACATCATATTTTCCTACATTTGTAAGATCACACTCTTTATAGGATTAGCCCACACTTCAAATTACCCTTTACTTTTATTGTATTGAAATTGAAATGTATTTAACCTTTATATCCATATAACTATTTTTGTATACTTTTATGTACCTCTATGTCTGCCTCGATACATGTGAGATCCTGGTGAGACGTATCGAAAAATCGCACGTAATTGAACTTTATATAGATAAAAAATAAAAGTTACTGACTTTACAATGATCGTAAACGAAAGAGAAAGATGCATAAAAACACACGTGCGACAGAGAAAGGCGTGGGCGGGGAAGTATGCTACTTTTCTTACCTTAAACTCGCCTATTGCGACGATTTTTTGTATCCACGTCAGGCCGGCATTTGCTTATATAGCATTTTGATCTGGATACAGGTAAAATGTACCCAGATTCAGGTACAGAACTCTGATTTGGATACAGAACCCACAACCTTCAGACTAGAACAGGTAAGCCACAACACTTTAGAGATCATTTTAAGCGCCCTTGAGGTGGTTTTCTCACGAAAACGGCGCTATATAAATTATCCGAAAATTATCATAATAGTACTATCTCTAATTCATATTATTACCCAAGGGACCAAAGAGTTGTCTTACTGAGTAGCAAATTACAGACACCCTGAGCCCTGAACCGTTCAACACCGCCAGCTGTCTTGAAAGGTAGTTGTGTACATGCATGTAGATGTAGGGGTCCTCGGATCATTCCGAACAGCAATATTGCTCGCTGATGACTCCGCACTTGATGATTTCGGATATAGGTAAATCCGAGTTTATTCCGCACGGAGAGTACTGCGAATATTGAATACACTGAGCACAGGTGATTATGTTATATTTCGATGTATAAATCAGAATCACTTAATTATATTTTTATTAGACCTGTTGGTCCGATTGTAGTTTATTACTTTTTTTTCAGGAAGTGGAAATTTTTTCGTATTACATAGATCGGCGTTTTTCAAGTGGGTTCCGCGATGGTTTCCCAAATCTACGAATTACGTTCGTGTTTCATCTTATATTGAAATATTTTTCCCTTGCTGCCTTTTTATTGGAGTCTCTACTAAGTTTGACATATTTAGGTTTCCGTTTTAAAAAATGTGAACAGATAAAAACAGAAACAGGCAAATAGATTTTAATTAGAAATTTTCATTGTTTTTTTTTTTGTTTTTTCAGAGAAGAAGAAATACAAAATTACAATTTTTTCTCCTGCGGCACATTGTTTGGGTCCTTCGTGAGTTTTATAATTCATATACTATTCCCCCCAGTCTCGCAACATACATATTATTTTTTTAAATTTAGGTGGAGAACGACGTTTTTTTAAATAATTTTTGTATTTGATATAAATTTAACATTACAATTTATTTGTATTCTCTCGACTACCATACTAGGCTCATGCTCGATTATGGTAGTCATATAAATGTTATATTAAAATAACAATAATTAATGTAGAAGTAAAGAATCTACTTCATACAAGAAATGTATACAAACGTAGAAAAACAAGTACGGTGCACATCAGGGGTGTAACCAAAATTTCCAATTAAAGTGGGGGTACACCAAGGATCTGTCCTCAGCCCACTGCTATTCATAATGGTCATGAATTATCTACCGATTCCAGAAATGAACAACAGTATTCTCAAGACTGTGCTTTTTGCAGATAATGTACTGATAGCAGATAATCGTCGTGAAAAGCTTGGAAAGGCGGAGAAAGATCTTGTAGGATAATGGCCTAAAAATAACAGGAAAAAGACGGAATATTTGTACTTGCCATTTGAAGACCCAAATTCTGTTACTCCTTCGATGCAACTGGATGGAGTAACATTAGCCAACTGTGACTGGTATCTGGGCTCACTCATTTACAGAGAGGGAGGATGTGTAGCGGATGTCCACCATAGAATAGGTGTGGGAAGGATTAAGTTTAGATCCGTTACAGGAATCTTGTGCGACACGAAAATGCCAATAAAACTTAAAGGAAAGTTATATCTACTATTGTTAGACCCGCGATAATGTATGGCTCCGAATGCTGGACTATGTATAACTACTACTATAGGCAACTCGAATCAGCAGAAATGCGAATGCTTAAATGGTCGGCAGGAGTATCATTAAGAGATAAGATCAAAAGTTCATGCATTCGTGGTAGCCTGGGTGTCACGAATGTAAACAGTAAGCTGGAGTGACGACAGTCGAGATGGTATGGGCACATAAGACGGAGACCACCAGATCGATCACGGAAGCTTCATCGACAGTCATCCAGAGATAGACCAAAGAACTCCTGGATGACTCAATGCTCCAAAATTCTACCGAGAAACGGCCTGGATGAAAGCGATACTCGGAACCGAAGAAGCTATAACCTGAGAACGAAAAGAGCCGACCCCAACAGTGAGTTGGGACATTGCAAGGAAGAAGAAGAATTAATGCAGAAGCAAAAATAAATGTTCATATTATTTTTAAATCTTATAAACCGTAATAAAAAAATGAAATTAAACTGAATGATAAAAATAGATACACATTTTAAAGAAGAAAATATAACTACAAAATTTTAAATAATGTTCAAAATGTAAGATAATTCTTTGAAAAATTATATCTATGTAAAATAAGGAGTCAAAATCAAGGAACTTATTACTGTACAGATCAGTGAAGAGCTTGCAACAAATACCGAAAAATATAAAAGAAGAGGAAAATGTATTAAAATTTAAAAAATAAGTAATTAGATAATGAAGTGTAATCTTTAATTCATCAATGTGCGCAATAATGCTGATGATCTGTGATCGGAATTTTCAACGTGTCGAGTCATCGTGTGCGGAAAAATCCCAGCTTCCATATACGGTGTAGCTGTACGTAGGGGGGTGTGGATGGGCGGGATGCGGAGAGTGTGGTGTTGGGGTGGAGAGGTGTGGAGAGAAGAGCCTGTAGCGTGCACTGAGGCGGTCAGGTCATGTCGACAGGGTAGATACTGGAGTACGAATACCTCCTAGCTCCTAGAATTCTAGTAGACGTTAGATATACCCGGAGTCTTGTTTGTAGAGCAGGGCTGACAGAAGAATCGTTATATTATTATCTGCTTTTAAAACTGAGATGATTTTCACTCCTCACAAAATTGGAAGAAAAATATATTGGACTAGCTCAGTCAGTTTGAAGAAAAATGGATGTTGAATGTTGGTTGAATAAAGAGGTGAGGAACATTCAGGTGGTGAAGAAATAATTTGTCATTCGACTTTAATTCGTAATTTGATTAGAACGTTAGTAATTAATATGCTAATTTTTTAGTATCTTGCAGTTACGGGGCGCAGTTTTTGGTTTATGTTTTTTTTGTTAACTAATTAAGTCTTTTTTTAGTGAAAAGAAATACTTGCGGACCGCCAATGTATATGAAAGTAATTTAAGTTAGTATTTCAATTACTATAAGTACTAAGTAATTTAAGTTAGTTTTGCCATCGTATAACGATTTCTTATTTATTTTATGTCAATATAGGTTCGGTTATTGAAACGCAGCTGTGCTAGGGATATCGATATAAAATCCTTGGAAGTTGAGCCTATCGATCCGATATTGTTAAGTTATTAATTTGATCGTACTAGACCCCAAACCGGAAGAGGTTTTTAGCTCCACACATGAGGCCACGTAGAAAATAATCCCCCTCAGGGCCTATGTAATTTTTGGGGATGCTGTGTGAAGGGTCTACTTAGGAAAAGAAGGAGAGGAAGTTCTGGGAAGAAAAAAAAGATATGAGGGATGGGTAGAAATCTAGTGGTCAATAATTGCAAGGCGATGTTCCGAGAGGGCCCCGCTTGAGAAGTCAAAAGGTCTCCCTCGACCAGTCGCTTCCAATCCGCCCTAACAAGCAGTTGGTGGGGAAAAAAGCCGTTGCCAAGACCCGGATAAACCTCACCACATGGAAAAACTATGCTTGTTTGTATGGGAGGTATTAAATACAGATCATTTTCTTATTCGTAATCCTACATATAATTTTTTAAACGATTTGTAAAAATTTTAAAATTTCATCAAGGCATTATTGAAAGTATAAACAAAATCATTCTTATTTTTTTAATTGATAAAAGTAATGTTTAAGACAAGATTTTTATGCATAGCAAAAGGGTAACAATTATTATAAGCAATAATTATTACCCTGAAACACTAATCCACATCGGAAACAATCTCCCGAGAAAAGATACATGCCGCCGATGGGACTCCAACTTGGCTGGTAAGAGATAAGCCGATGTAGTTCAGTGGTTAGAGTAGTTGACCGAAAATCAGAAGGACACGGGTTCGAGTCGATCGACGGCATGTATCTTTTCTCGGGAGATTTTTTTAATGTGGATGAGTGTCTCAGGCATACTTATTGCTTTTAATAATTAAAATCATTCCCATTACTGAACCTTGCGGTATTCCAGGAGTGTTTCAAATAAATAATGATTGGATTACCCGGGATATTTTCAGTTACATTGAAGGCATAAGAAGAACAGTGATATTTTGTTTGTATATGTATATATCAGTCATTTCTTAACAAACCGAATTAAGATGATACCCGGTGGTGCAGAAATAGATTTTACTGAAATATTGCTGTCACTGTTGCTCTTACTCCACCGGATATTGAGCGAAAGGGACAATGCACTGACACCTAACTAAAATGGAGGTTTTGTATTCCCCACTTTTCTCCTCCAAAAGTGGACTGATTTTCAATTTTTTTTTTACCAACTACATAAGAAAAAACTATTCTATGTCTGTACGTTTTGCTTTTTTTAAAAAAACATTGTCTGGTTTGTATACTGAACATCTTTTGACGGCGTTTAAACCAGTCAATTTTATTGATTTTTGGAAGGTCATAACTTCTATAAAAAGTAACTTATCAAAAAAAACAAAAAGTACCGACACGCTAGTAGTTGATATCTATTTTATGCAAAAACAATATTTTCTCTAGGGTTAAAATCCAGAGAGATAAATAGGGAATACGTTTGTATGGAAAAATCAAAGCCGGGTATCCTCTTAAGTCAATGCATTTTTAAGCCATTCCTTTTGGGACACTTTTTTTGATTTTTGATATACAGGCATACAGAGCTCCGGGCCAAAAAGGCTCCTTTCTCTTTCATCGTAAGTTTAAAAAATGGTTGTTGGAAAAAATAGAAGTAAGTTAAGTTGATTTAGATTTTTTTTCGCAAGGGAACAAACATGGCTGCAATATTGGGAGATTTAGACTTAACGAAGGATTTGTTTGACCTATCCCAAATTGTCGACGTATAAATAAAATATAATAAACTGTGTTATGTCTGTCATCCCTAGCAACATCAGAGGACTACGCCAGCTGTATGCATGTATGTGTCAGTATCTGGCAAAGCAGAAGTAGTCACAGTGCAAAGCCAGCTATCGTCCATATAATAATATATAATATAATGTGTAGGTACTTATCGCCAGTAGGCGGTAAGCAGTAAGCAGAGTCAAGCGGGCTGTATGGCGGGATAGAGGCAGGACCACTGGACAGAGAATCTCTAGAATTGGCCATGTATTAACTTAATTTATAAAAAAAGAATTAAAATCTGCAGCACAAGCACACACGTGAGTCTTAGAAAAAAATCAAGTAAGACGACCCTTTAAAAAAAAAAAACAAATCAAGGGTCGTTGATTTACAAAGCAATGAAAGTATTTGGCGAATTACCAGAGAAAATTAAATTATGGCAAGGCTTTGGACTCCGATTCCGAAGGTCGCGGGTTCGAACCCGGCGTGCGTAAATAAATTTTATTTGATGAATTTGTTTTATTTTAGAGTTAATAAATTAAACATAATATTTTATACTATATTTGCGACACGTTCCAGAATGGAAGACACTTTCAGTATCGCCCTGGTGTAAGACCACCGTTCAGAATTGAAACGTTGCTTGAAATGGCTTTAGCCGTGTTTAGTGACTAGATCTGATTAGCCAGATACTTCCCCACCTTCCTCTTCCCCATCTCCTTGCTTTCCCCGCTTACCTTCACCCTCACAACATACCCCAATTGGGGATGTCATTAGTCTCACTGGCTCCAGACGGGAGCAGTTGAGACTCTTGTGAGGTGTTCACTATAAAATAAGGAAACAACTACTTGTCTGAAATAGATATGCTGTATGTACCAACTTATAAGTACAAAACATCGACACTGCAAATAAATTCGTTTAATATCCATATCTACCGACTTATTATTAAATGTATTTTTGATGTCGATTTTAGATTTGAAATTGTTAAATAATGATTTATATAATAATAAAAAAATTATAATTTTACAATAATTATAATTTCGGGGGTCAACTATCGGGTGATGAAATAAAAAATCGGTAGAAAAAAAATTTCAATATTTCAAAATGTTTCATCAATTTCAAGAAAAAATTAAGCTTACATAGTGCATAAAAAACACGTCTGTAATGCGGTTCTATCGGCTTATATCTTCGGCGGTTATGGCGGTATAGAGGTAGGGCGGTATAGCTGTAGAACGGAATAGCGGTAGGGCGGTATAGGGCATGGCATAGCATGAACGGGACGGGCTGTGCGGATGTCGCTCGACCCGCCTTTAGCCAACCACTCCGCCAGACGTGGGCGGAAAGCTAGGGCGGGGAATGCCGTTTCCACTGTTTGTACTCCATTATAGTGTAAGACTAGTTATGTTTTTTTTATTGGAAGTATACTTATTTGAATACCGAAAAAGAGTCCCAACTATTCCTTACTAACCGAAGTCAGTGGACGTGTGATATTCTCTGTAGGATATTTTCACTAAAAAATATGAAGCAATACCGGTTTAAGGTATTTTTATTTAATTTTTATATTGACCAATAAATTTTCTATTTCTATTTTCGATTTGCCGCCAAAACGACATGTTCGTTTTTATTCGAGAATTTATTCGAGAATTCGGCGACGTTGACGTCACGCAGGGCAACGTTGGTGACAGCTGTCTTACCAGCAAGTAGCGGTTTTATGTCATAATGACGTTGTAGCCAAACCGTATGTTCGGTTTTTCAAATCAATAATTATGAATAACAATTTTAAAATTCCACATTCTTGGCACAACGTTCAGAATCAGAAAAATAAAGTTTAAATCTTCCACACATTTATTAGTAGTCTGTTAAATGTCTTGCACGGCAGTGGGAGGGATGAACTCATACCTCCCTCATTAGACATATTGACCTCAAGATTCCTACTCATATTTCCCCTCATTCCATTTTTCTCAAAAAATCTTCCCACAGTATCCCCAAACATGCCATAGGCCCCAAGGATTTTTTTTCCTCAGGACCACCCTGTGGAGCTAATAATGTATTAGAAAAAGTATTATTCACAACAAGCTTCTGCCCGCGACTTCGTCTGCGTAGGATTAGTACTTCGAGTAATTTATTTTCTTTTCCTAGGTCCCATCTACGTTTATACCAAAATTCTTAACCTATTTATTTAAAATATGTATAATTCTTGATTCGATTCAAAGTATTAGGCGAGTACTTCAAATAAATCCACTAATATAAATATTTTCCAAAATAGAATTTTGATTTAACAATCATTGTTTTGCAAAATATCGTCAAATTTTGACGTTTTCTATTAAACAATAATAATTATTATTTTCAATATGTTGAAAATAAATATTTAGCTTTTTAAATTATAGCCTATATGTTATTCTGATGTATGAGCTATATTATTGTAAAGTTTCATTAAAATCCATTCATTAAATTTCGATTTAAAGAGTAACAAACATACATACATCCATACAAACTTTCGCGTTTATAATATTAGTAAGATGTATACACACGCTGTTTTTCAACCGCAATATATGTTTGACAATATGCTGAATGCTGAGCTCTTAATTAATTTTCAAAAAATATTCACGTTAAAGTGTAATAATACTAATAATGTATTAGGATTCTACGGCACTGGTCCCAGGCAAGGGGAAAGCGAGAATCTAAATTGCGAGGCGAGAAGCCTGCGTTTACGGCGATGATACGGCGCTCTGTCGGGGTTTCTGGCTACCCCGGGGTGGTGTGCCACCCACAACCCCACCCCGTCCCACCCCACCCACCACCCGATACCACCCGCCCCGCGCCGGGCGCCACAAGCGGCCGGGGGGAGAATGGGTGGTTAGCAAAAGGCTGTCAGCGGTTATCATTGTGCCGGGTTCGCGGTTGTCTCCTCCCGTGATGGCATACGGGCGATGGGTGATTAAGGCGTCATATCTTTACAATTTACTTAAATTATTATCATACTACCTTGTCTGGGGTGTATTTTTGTGTAATTTTGTATGTAATCGAAGGATCTTTGTATGAAATGTGTGTATCGAGACCACTGCACATGGAGACAATATGTCACAGGTAAAGGAATGGAGAGAAATTACTTACAGCGGAACTTGTGGCACTTTCTTCTGTTTTGCTGGTTTTTATATTGCACTGCATTTATAGCGGAAATATTTTTGTATTAGTTGCGGTACTTTTCTTCAGCGGCGGGGAAGAGCAAAAGAGAAGAAATAGCAATATTGATGCGGAGATGTTTCTGCGCTGAGGATCGATTAATGACTGACTGTGGGTAAATATAAAAAAAATGACAGGTCTAAAGGAGAAGGGTGGGAAGGAAATGTAACAATACTAACTACAAGTACAGCGGTTCGTGATATATAGATGTATGTAGGTAAGTGTAGCTGTGTAAACGCCCATCTATTGTCTGCTACAACGAAATTATTATTTTTTTCAAATGAATTATATTAATTAGAGCAAGCTGAAGACACTTTGTGAATTTTTGTAAAATACTGAATCCTATGGTTAAAGCTAAAGGCCAGTTGTTCCACAAATTTTGAATAATTTAAAAAGTTCTGTAAAGGTTCTAATCAAATTCTGTTATTATATCAGTATTGGTCAGTTGTTTCACGCAACTGTAGTGATAATAGAAAGCGAATCAAACCTAGAGAACTTGCAAATTAACTGAAATTTTATAAATAGTTCAAATTCTGTGAAACCCCTCGACCAAAATGACATTATTAATGAAAAGTCGGTGATCTATATGATGTATGTATAACTAAGAACTCGTAATTTATTTCTATTATAATATTTTTTATATAAATACCCCACAAGAGTCCCAACTGCTCCGTCTGGAGCCAGTGAGACTGTGGCATCCCCAACTGGGATATGTTGTGAGGCTGAAGGTAGAAGGGAGGGGAAAGGGACGGGGAAAAGGAAGGTGGGGAAGTAACTGGCCATTTAGATCTGGTCACCAAACACGGCTAAAGCAATGTTTCAATTCTGAATGGTGGTTTTACACCAGGGCGATACTGAGTGCCGCAAATACACTTTATACTATGTTTAATTAATTAATTGTGAAATAACAACGCACATGAATCAAGTATTAAAGTTATGAGACGAGTAGTATTTTATTTGGCAATTTTGTGAAATAAAAAACATCGTTGGCGACAATTTAAAATTGGAAACCTCTCAGTAAAATTAACCGGCGTCTACCAGGAGAGCATACGTTGCTGGGTGGATTTTTTTCGTTGTTTACTTTTCTTGACGGTGAATTATTTGCAATCCAGAATAAAAATTTTCGAGATATGTAACGTGGAACCATTCATAACGTTCATACAATTACAGGTACATATTTATGACGTTATATCAGTCAATCCCAAGAAACCAACAAAAAATCAATCCGTGCATATCCTGAGGAGGAGCTGAATGTAAACTTTTCTCATCAAATAATTCATTATTCATGGCTTGTTTCAAGTTGATAATCGAACTTTGGACGCAACTTCAGTTGACGGGGGAGTAGACAAACAATATCACACGTTTCATCCTGACTCTATTATGTTACCCTGTCACAAAATCTTTTCGTCTTGTGTCGCATACTTGCTGACGAGGTATTTCACAACTACTGAGTAAACTGTCCATTAGCGCTAATCGTCAAGTAGCGTATATTAAGGCCATCTATTGCGCGGACAATTTCATACAAAACGTAGTTTTGGATTTGAGGCCACATTTGATTTTTGGCGTCAAATCCAAAACTACATGTATGAAATCGTTCGCGCAGCCGATGGCCCAGATCTGCAGTTGTCCCAGGGAACTATGAGAAGTTACCGACAATTATCCTACCGATCCTTATCGATCGATCATGCTAGCACCCCAGGGGTGCTAGCATGGTCCATCGATATAACCCTATATCTATACTACATTGACAAAATCCGTCATCTTTGGTCACTTATCAATATGTGCTAGCACAGTCACCTATTGATAAGACATAATCCAACCGACGATTGACAAAAGCTCGCCAAATCGTATGCGATCTTGGCTGTGACCCTAGCATGGTCCATCGATAAAACCCAAGTATAGATATGAAATTCATTAAATTCGTTGTCTATGGTCAGTTAGCAATTATTGCGAGCACAGTGAAAAGATTATTCCGTTAGTCGGTAGATAAAGGTCACTGATTTTAGCGCGGCTTCCGTAGTGTCAGATAAGATATCAATATGCAGTTTTATTTAAATAATGTCGTTCGTTATGCAAGTTAACTGACTTATTAATTAATGGAGGTTAACCTAAAAACCTCCTAGTATTTAAAGAAATCGTATATGCGACCCATAAACTTACATGTATTCATTTAAGACGAGATCAATTTATTCATTTTAGCTTCGAGATACGAACTTTGATAAAATATGTCTTTGGATCGTATCAACTATTTAACTCCCGGAGATCGCAAAAAGTAAATGCGAAGCGCCGATGTATATTAAAGTTAGTATTTCAATTTGAAATTGTCAATTTATTAGTATTTTTTATTTTTTAAATATCTCATTTGAAATTTAGTAACGTAAATCCATCAAAAAGGTGCCAGTGTTGCCATCTTATACCGACTTAGTATTTTTTTCCTTCCGATATCGGTTTCTTTAGCAACGGTGCAAGCGTGCTAGGACATTCGATATAAACCGTCGGAACGGTAATACAACGGAAGATGTAAATCACGGGTGTAAATGTTCGAAGGATGATATTTCAAAGCTCTAACTGTATATGAGGCTAAATATTACTTCGTAAAAATATAATGAACGATTTATTAGCGTGATTACCCAAAAAATTTGATTATTTATATTGTTAACATTACTCAAAGCAGCATCCAAAAAAGGAGTGCATTTTTCTTCGCCCATTTTGTTTCAAATCCCGCGCTTTGTCGAGTCTGTAGAAATGACGCATTGGCTCATTGTAAGTGGAGTGGTTCTAAAAGTTTATTTTAATGTTTTTGAAATGTGGATTTGTGTTTTTATACCTGAATTGAAAGTTTGCTCTTCTATTTTTACATTTAGTTTTGTATGCATGTGTCAGATCCTGCTACTCAAATTGCTGGAGAAAAATTAAATGAAATTCGAGTTCTTGTCAATTACACTGGATAAATTTTTAAGGACTCAGTGGTGCCGTATGAAAATCTATGCTTGACGAGAGCATTATAGAGTTCAAAGGATGTCTTAAGTTTAAGGAGTATATTCCATTCAAACGCCAACGATTTGGAATAAAAATATTTGTTTTGACGGTTTTTGACGGTTATGTTTTAGATGTAATTATTTATTGTGGTGAAGTGATGGATGTTACTGACGAACAATGTCTTGGGGCTTCCGGAGCTGTTGTCACCACTCTATTAAAAGACTACGTAGGTAAAGGCCACAAATTGTATGTAGATAATTGGTACACTAATAAAATATCATTTAAATTTCTGCATGACTACCAAACCTACGTATGTGGAACAGTTCGAAAAAACCGTAAAAACATATCAAAATTCAATTAATCGAAGAAGGTGTAAATTGCCTCACATTATTCTGGTTCACTGATAGTATTAAAATGGCACGACAAAGGATAAATGCGTATTTTAACAACGCTTCACGATGATACAGTTTCTCCAACAGGGAAAATAAATTTTAGAAGAGGAGAAATAATTTCAAATCCAAATTGTATCGAAGATTATAACAAAAATATGGGCTTAAGAGATAAATCGGATATAACTAGTGTAAATGCCCTACGAAAATCAATTAAGTGGTACAAAAAAGTTTTCTTTCATCCTACATATTAATATTTACCGAATTCATACATAATGCCCAAAACCGTTAGTTCAAAAGATATTAGTTTTCCTGATTATCAATTAAGTATATGTTATAAGACAATTATTAGAAAAATATCATATTTCGTCGCACCCTGAAGTTGGTCCACGTGCGTCACAAGATGTTCCATTACGGTTATCTGCCAAAATGCTGGCTAAATATATGCCGTGACCTATACCCGCAACGGATAAAAAACAAAAAGCTGTAATGTTTGCTCAAACAAAAAACAAGAAAAATGATAAAATATATTTATGGTGAATATAACCTGCCGTTACGTATTTGTCCATCTCAACGAAATTCCATGAGAAAAAAGAATAATAATTTCAAATCTTTTGTAAATAAAAAAAAACTCCAATAAATGTGAAAACAGTTGGAGAATCGTTCGTTGCCTATTGCCCGTTCGTGCTAGCCGATTGTCAGTTATGTAATAATAATGTTGTTTATTATGCTCACTTCAAATATTCTGTGTTTTTTATGTATCTAAATCGATCTTTAATATATATCAAAACGGAAATTTGATGATTTTCATTTTGTTGTTAATGTATACTAACCGCTAAGGTTTGAATAAAATAATTTGACATTTGACACAATATGTTTGACGTTGTACATAGACAACATAGAAAATCTTTCCAGTGTTGCTAGCGTGTTTTACCAAACCTTTATCTACCCAATGTCAGTCGGTATAATATTATCGGTAGTTGCCTCTGTCTATTCGATATTGTAAAGTTATCGATTTCATTGTGCTAGCACTCCTGAAGTCTTTATCGCATGAAGAATTTCTGATTTTAAAATCGATGGTCCATGCAATTGATCATTAGGAATATTAATGTCAGGTCTAGTATCTTTGAATGTATTTTACTATAGTAATTTTTAATAACTACTTGCTTCCTAATCAGTATCCATAACAAAATATTATAAATGGAATTTAACTGGTTTATATCATTTTCACTATTTAATGTACAACGATTTTATATACAATGTATGTTTCCTAAATATTTTTTTATAAACAACATTTTGGGGTTCTTACTATTTTAATTTAATAATGACCTTAATCAATTAACTGACTTTATACATATGCGCTGCTCTCCACTATAAACTTATTTTTCTTTTGCGGAGCTCTCATATCGGAGTCTTCCATCGATCATCCCTTATCATTTGATTTCGTTTTCGTCTTCTGGTGTCTCTCTTATTAGAGGTTAGTTATCATCGAAGCAATCTTCACCCTGCATACTGCAGATGAACTCATCGGAACTGCATTCTTACCATTCACGTTAGATTCCTAGATTTTCCACAAATGTTTTCCTCTGGCTGTGGTCGCTCGCCTTTCACCTCCAGTTCTCGGTCCTTCCCGTCCTGCTCCAATCCTCTTCCACGCATTATATTCATGACTTCCTCAACCTGCCTCTGGACCACTTCTACTGGGGTACCCTTCAAAGTACATAGTACCTACACTGAAGCATTTTTTTCACTCAGTTTAACAACATAAAAATCGACTGTTTTTCTTCTAATATCCCTCCTCGATCAGCAGGAGTGTGCTTAATGGTGTGCCCCGTACCTCTGTAATGGATTCAATCCAGGAGAGGGTATCGGGGTGGCAGAAAGGCTTGGGGTGAAGGAAGAAGGTGTCAGATACTGATGCCTTGTTCTGATCTGACAAGTAGTAAGTCGAGTGGCGAGTAAGCTACATGACTCAGCAAAAAGTGTTCGCACTGCTGTCAAGTAGAGTTCATTAGTAAACGACGCATCGCGACATGATGGTGGAGTTATACTTGTCTGTCGTGACGCGTCATAACGGTATTGGTTTCATATATTTAGTATAGTGACGATTATATTAGTCTGTTGTGTTGTGTCATGATGCGATCTGTCGTGACCCGACAAAAGCGATCTCGATTTTCGACAGAGCGGTGAAGGTGAGGGGCGCGGGGACGACCGCGTCTTGGCTAGTGTGTACGAACCACGTGCTGTATTCTTTTATAATATGCTGTATTAAATATCGACATAATGCGTCAGAACACAACTTATGTGAATAATAACAGATGTGAACCCTAGCTATCACGGCAGAGAACATCACGACACAACACGCCTTACATGTATAACTCCACCATGACAGACTGCAACGCAATAAAGTAAATAAGGTAATTATGCTGATTGTAATGATTATTTTAGAAGAAGTGGAAGAATAAATTAGTGAGATGAAAATAAATAAACTATGTTCACGAAAATTGATTAATAGCCGCAAAAATGAATAATTTTAGAGTAGAATTTTCGCGCCAATGGGACGACATATTGCGCGTGTGTGCGTCTACGAATGAACTGCGCATGTCAGTGCGCAGGGAAGCGTGGAGGGGGACTCTACTCGCCGAAAAAATAGAACCAAATGGATTCAATCTACTAAATAGCCGACTAGCCTACTTTACTTAAAATTGTGGTGGACATTTTGGTGGACAAATTCGGACACGTTTAGCTACTAAAATAGTAGCTTCTTGACTAAAATACTCTTCCAGTCAGAACAAGGCATAAGCGCTGCGGGCTTGTATTATCGTCCTGTCCGCATCAACCAAAAACCTTTCCGCCTCTAGCTTCCCGCTACTGTGTGCTGTGAGAACCGATCCTACCTACCAGGGGAAGGAAAGTCTTCTAATAAAATGGGGAATCTGTGTCATTTCAGCGGGGGTAGGTAATAAACGTAACCAGGAAAGGTGAACCTGCATTTATTAGCTGCTCTCCTGGTGGTATTAAGACTTAATCGCAGTTAAATGGAGCAGAAATTGTTTATTTTTTCTATTCACAACAGAAAACATTATCGATCGTGTATCGACGATATTATAATGATTTTTTTGTTTGTTTGTTTTTATCTTTTCTCTAAACCGAAATGTTTTAATTAAGCCTCGATTACATTGAGCGAGTTTACAAGCTACTTGCTAGCCGCCGAATTCACTAATGTAAACATATTTACTAGCTAACCAGCAGATTGTGAACAATACGAAGTTTACTAGCAGATAGTGAATTCGCCGGCTAGTAGCTTGTAAACTAGCCCCGTGTCGTCAATGCTTTAGGACGTGTAAATGTTCTAATGAATCTTGTTTTATTGTAACTAGCACAGGAGTTGTGAAGCTGAAAGTAGTATTTGGGGAATGTTGTGAGGCTGAATGTAACGGGGAGTGGAAGGGATGAGAAAGAGAGAGGTTGGGAAGCATCCGGCTTCTTCAGATCTGGTCAAAAAACACGACCAAAGTCATTTCAAGCTATGTTTCGATTCTGAATAATGCCCTTTCACCAGGGCGATACTGGGGGTGCATAATATATCTGCAATTAGTGGCCTGTAATGTTGGTAAAGGTTTATTGATAATTAGGCTACGCTAGGATTATTGTTGACTTGTTAGTTTTCTATAATAAAGGCACATCGATTCGACAAAATAATCCTGTACACACATACCGTGACTCGCGGTGTTATCACGCTCAAATCGCACACCCGCAACTGTGCTGGCACAATTCAAAATGTTGATGTTTGTAATTCGGAAGGTATACATACATGCACATCGTTTTAAAGTGTACAAGATTGAAAGTATTTGAGCACAGGTAGTTATGAGCATTTTACTGGATGCTTTTTTCGTCACTTTCATATGGGTAACGCCGCCCCGGGAACCATTTATTGGATAACCAACACCTCAGCCGTAGGTGGTTCACTACGTTTAATGATTTAACAGGGGTGCCCAGGTTCATAGAGGTGAGGTTTTTTCGTGTTTCGATACAATAAGAAATGTAAATACTTTTTGGAGTTGCTTTTAATTCGCACAAAATAAAACTGTAATTTTGAACGCATTGTTTGAAATTTTTAAAACCTTTTTTCCTTGATACATGTTTACCAATACATGAAGTAGACATTTATTTTTGCTATAAACAAACATAACTTTTATGAAATTCTTTTAAAATTAAGTCTATACAATTCAATTTAAATATAGGTTTAAGAGGAATGATTCAACGAGAATGAGAAATTAAAACTACCTAACCAATCTGAATAAGTTATTAAAGAAATCGATTTGCTTCATTGGAGGCAACTTTGAAATCTTATGTGAGTTAATTATAATTATTTAAAAAATATATCTTTCCTTTTTAGTATAACTGTCTTAAGATAATGAAAAATAAAATAAAACATCGAAAAAATGTGATTTTTCGGGTAGTTAGGTTAAAAATAATCACAATTGCGTAGGCGTGAGATGATGTTGCCATGTTTAAAAAATAGAGTTGGAATTTTTTATTTTTTTATTTCTACCAAATTGAATCTAAAATTGCAAGATGAATGTGTAACTAAAACACCGGTTAACGGTTGAGAAGTATTTTTTTTTTGTAAGGCTGTTATTATTATTTCGCTTGTATTTTTGATGCAACGGCAAAGGCAAATGACAGATGCTTTCATGTGTTCCATGGTTATACTAATAAGGTGTTGCAAATTTGACGCTCTAGTGTTGTTTCAAGTATAATTTCTTCTCTAAAACAATGTATGAAATCGTAAAAGTAAGAAAATAATCGTGTAAAGCAGAGATTTTTCATGTGTGTTCCGATATATAGGATCTTTCAATAAGGACGCTTGATTTTAAAATGTAAATAAAACGAGTTGTGTGTGAGATATACACTTAATTTTTTGTATTGTTTGTAATATATTTTATGACAATACGTTTAGAATATGACGTAGTTCAAATGTCCACCGCGGCTTTACTTGGTGGTGCACGAGCGATTTGAGGGCAGCGATCTCACGCGGCGGCTACGTGAATTGGCCACCGAGATCGTGCGATTTAATGGCTTTAGACTTCTTCCTTTGGGGCTATCTTAAATCGCAAACAATTAACTCCCTCAAAGTCAACATAACAAACGCCGTCCAGCAAATTCAGTCAGATCTATGCCACCAAGTCATTTTTTTTTATTTTTTTTTTTATTTATTTAACATTCTTTTTTTTACATATTTGAACATTAAGTCCCGTTAAACTGATTTATATCAGTTTGTCAACGGGTTCTTTTACAAATAATTTTTAGAGAATTTATAAAATATACATTATATATACATACATTCACATATTTTTACATATATAAAATAAAGAGCAGAGGAAAAACGAAAGAAAGAAGAAGAAAAAAGATTATAAAAATGGAAAAAACATTAAAAACGAAAATTAGAAATACGGACGTTAGTACAAAAAAATTCTTTCACATAACCATTTTTTTAGCATACATTTTCTTCTGAAAGTCAATTCACAGTTTTTTATTGAATTTGGTAACATGTTGTAAATTATTGGTACGAGGTATTCTAGAGTTCTTTGACCGTATTTATTTAGGTATCTGGGAATAACAAGTCCATTGTTTGCAGTTAGTCTTGTATTATGAACATGAACCACTATTTTATTATACTCAGATTGAGATGTATGCTGATTCGCAATTTTGAACCACAATATAGCACGAACAGATAATAAATTCACAGAGTTATATAGTAATGATTTTGATACATCATGTCTTTGTTCGTATTCAGCTTTGTTTAATAATAATTTTACTAAGGAATATTGTAAATTTTGCACTGAAAGAAGATTTGTTTTTGTTGAATGTCCCCATGTAGTTATTCCATATCTTATTAGGGATTCTGCCAATGATAGATATATTATTCTAAGGGTATTCAGTGGAATAAAAAACTTCAGTCTATAAAGTTTGCTCACTATAGCTCTAAGCCTTGTGCAAACTTTTTGTATATGTAAATCCCATTTAAAATTACAATCTATTGTTAAGCCTAGATATACATATTTTGAAACAAGTTCAATACTTTTACAAGAGCATGGTTGTATTACAGAATTATGGATGCAATCAAAATCATGAGAAACAATTTTAGGAGTTATGGTGATATTGGCATGAGGAGATCTTATGTGCATAAGCTTCGTTTTTTTGGCATTGATTATTAATCCTACATCATGTGACCATTTTTGAAGAGTGACAAAGTCAATTTGCAGTAAAATACTCGCCATTAATAAATCCTCGTGTGAAATAACTAAGGCAGTGTCGTCAGCATAAACATAATGTTTTACATGAGAGAAAATCAATTTCATTGCAGTAACATATATAATATACAAGGTAGGGCCTAGTATGGACCCTTGTGGTACGCCGGCGAAAACTTTCTTTTTTTTGCTATAATGATCTAAAATTTTTACACAAATCTTTCTATTTTCAAAGTAATTAACAAATAATTTATGTAAGTTTCCTGTAATTCCAATTGCTTCAAGAGTTTCCAGTAATTTACTATGATCAATAGTATCAAACGCCTTTGAATTATCAATGAATAATACGAGTACATGTTTTCTTTTATTAAGATCATTATTAATTATGTTTGAAAAATCTTGAAGTAGTATATCTGTGCTCTTTTTTTTCTGGAAACCATATTGATGGGTATCAATAATAGAAAATTTTTCAAGGTACTTTATTAATTTTATAGATATATATTTTTCTATGATCTTTTCAATTGCAGGTAAAATACTGATCGGTCTATAGTTTTCAATTTCACTGTGTTTACCACCTTTGTAGATGGGTCGGATGATGCTACATTTGAGGTCCTCTGGTATAATTGCCTCCGTTAAAATCATATTAATTAATTGAGTTAAAATAGGTCCTAAGATATCAAAATGTTTTTTAATATCAGACATTCTAATTTTATCTATCCCCGGCGACTGGCTATTTTTTAAACTTCTAACTACTTTTTCGATATCACAGAGTTTTGCTTGTGTTAAGAGCATGCTGTGTGGAAGTCTATGTATTGAAAATCGAATCTCCCGAACACGTGCCACCAAGCTAAGCCGCGAAGGATATTTGAAAGATGTTATATTACACACCTATTGCCATAAAATATACATTCAAATAATAAATTAATTGAGTAGTTAGGAACCGGAACAAAAAATCACTTAAAATATCTTATTGATCTATAAAAATAATTGCTCAACTTTCAAACAAGTTTCTTAACATTTTCCTTAAATAACAACGGTTTGAAAATTTTATTACGCATACGTGTATATGACCACATATATGTTAGATCTAATAAATATAACTTGTCCGCATGTGTAATTGATTCGACAATTGCTGATCATTTTATAACGGGATTAAATGTATATTACCATGTCAAAAATATTGTACAAAATGAAAAAACTACCACTCTGTCTCAAAAAAGTATTGATAAAGAAATAAAAAAATATAATTGGAATATCCTTTTGAAAGAACTGAATTGCGTTGCTCTGTACAATAAAATTAAAACTAAATTTAATGAAATCTATGAAAAGAGTATTGTAGTAAAGTCTTTTAGACCCCAAATTAGACCTAATGCCATAAACGAATGGATAAATGATGATTTATTATCAAAAATCAAATTAAAAGATACACTTTACAAAAGATGGAAAAGTAATCCTACAAATAAATTTTATGAAAGAGAGTATAAATGCACCCGAAACAAAGTTACAAAATTAATCAGTGTTTACAAATTAAAATTTTTCAACTCAAAATTTAAAAATTATTTTGCAGACTCAAAGAAAACGTGGGATGAAATAAACAGATTGTTAGGAAGAAAGAGTAAAAGTAACTACGATGAAGTAATATCACAATATTTCTTAAAAGAACAAACCACTGAACAAACATCTAACAATTTTGCTAATTTCTTTTCTGATAATGTTAGGCAATTATTACATAGATGTGATAAAAAAGCTTTTAATATTCAAACACATAGACTTCCACACAGCATGCTCTTAACACAAGCAAAACTCTGTGATATCGAAAAAGTAGTTAGAAGTTTAAAAAATAGCCAGTCGCCGGGGATAGATAAAATTAGAATGTCTGATATTAAAAAACATTTTGATATCTTAGGACCTATTTTAACTCAATTAATTAATATGATTTTAACGGAGGCAATTATACCAGAGGACCTCAAATGTAGCATCATCCGACCCATCTACAAAGGTGGTAAACACAGTGAAATTGAAAACTATAGACCGATCAGTATTTTACCTGCAATTGAAAAGATCCTAGAAAAATATATATCTATAAAATTAATAAAGTACCTTGAAAAATTTTCTATTATTGATACCCATCAATATGGTTTCCAGAAAAAAAAGAGCACAGATATACTACTTCAAGATTTTTCAAACATAATTAATAATGATCTTAATAAAAGAAAACATGTACTCGTATTATTTATTGATAATTCAAAGGCGTTTGATACTATTGATCATAGTAAATTACTGGAAACTCTTGAAGCAATTGGAATTACAGGAAACTTACATAAATTATTTGTTAATTACTTTGAAAATAGAAAGATTTGTGTAAAAATTTTAGATCATTATAGCAAAAAAAAGAAAGTTTTCGCCGGCGTACCACAAGGGTCCATACTAGGCCCTACCTTGTATATTATATATGTTACTGCAATGAAATTGATTTTCTCTCATGTAAAACATTATGTTTATGCTGACGACACTGCCTTAGTTATTTCACACGAGGATTTATTAATGGCGAGTATTTTACTGCAAATTGACTTTGTCACTCTTCAAAAGTGGTCACATGATGTAGGATTAATAATCAATGCTAAAAAAACGAAGCTTATGCACATAAGATCTCCTCATGCCAATATCACCATAACTCCTAAAATTGTTTCTCATGATTTTGATTGCATCCATAATTCTGTAATACAACCATGCTCTTGTAAAAGTATTGAACTTGTTTCAAAATATGTATATCTAGGCTTAACAATAGATTGTAATTTTAAATGGGATTTACATATACAAAAAGTTTGCACAAGGCTTAGAGCTATAGTGAGCAAACTTTATAGACTGAAGTTTTTTATTCCACTGAATACCCTTAGAATAATATATCTATCATTGGCAGAATCCCTAATAAGATATGGAATAACTACATGGGGACATTCAACAAAAACAAATCTTCTTTCAGTGCAAAATTTACAATATTCCTTAGTAAAATTATTATTAAACAAAGCTGAATACGAACAAAGACATGATGTATCAAAATCATTACTATATAACTCTGTGAATTTATTATCTGTTCGTGCTATATTGTGGTTCAAAATTGCGAATCAGCATACATCTCAATCTGAGTATAATAAAATAGTGGTTCATGTTCATAATACAAGACTAACTGCAAACAATGGACTTGTTATTCCCAGATACCTAAATAAATACGGTCAAAGAACTCTAGAATACCTCGTACCAATAATTTACAACATGTTACCAAATTCAATAAAAAACTGTGAATTGACTTTCAGAAGAAAATGTATGCTAAAAAAATGGTTATGTGAAAGAATTTTTTTGTACTAACGTCCGTATTTCTAATTTTCGTTTTTAATGTTTTTTCCATTTTTATAATCTTTTTTCTTCTTCTTTCTTTCGTTTTTCCTCTGCTCTTTATTTTATATATGTAAAAATATGTGAATGTATGTATATATAATGTATATTTTATAAATTCTCTAAAAATTATTTGTAAAAGAACCCGTTGACAAACTGATATAAATCAGTTTAACGGGACTTAATGTTCAAATATGTAAAAAAAGAATGTTAAATAAATAAAATAAAAAAATAAAAAAAATAATTCAATATTATCTATTTATTTCTTCATCATATTGGGGTGAATTCAGACATGTTAATCCGTCACAGTGAAGCAGAACAGCTAAATCCAGGTTTTCTGCAGTTACAGTGGTTTCCACACACACACACAACTTGTTTTATTTACATTTTAAAAGCGAGGGTCCTTAAAGACCCTACAGTTTCCATATGGGAATCGGTGTGAAAATAGAAAAATATAGAAAATATTACGAAGATGAACTTCAAACTCTAGAGATATTATTTTGACGTACAGCATCGTAGTTGTGGAGTGCGATATTGCTCGAACTAGAGTGCGGTCTGCGGTAATGACCGGGGAAGGGCGGCGCAGTCAGTGGCCAGGGCGGGCCGAGGGCGGGGGAGGGAGGGAGGCCGCCCGCTGCGTGTGTCGCCCGCCACGCCATACACCTCCCCCGCTTCCTGTCGCCCCGGGAATGCATGGCCTGAGCAATGTAAGTATTGTCGTGTTTATTCTGTGGCAGTTCCCTCTACGATTGATTGATACGATTATTGTTACGATTCCGCGGAAATTATAAAAGAAGTCCAATGATGACCCGCGGAAACGGCACGGCGATGGTAATGGCTCATTTCATTAATGCGAGTGAGGGAGAGGCTAGAAAATGATTACTTTTCTCACCGTTCCATTTCCGCGGGAACACTAAAAGCAGTTCGGTTATCAATTTGGTTATTCGACTTAATTAACACATATTGAAAACTATTCAATAAATCATAGCACTATTATTGTGTTTTGCTGCTTTTGTGAGGTTGAAGACCTCGCGGAGAAAGATGGAAAAGAGGAAGATTGGTATGAACCTAAAGCTATTTTGTGATGTCATAATTGTCTATGATCTAGAATCTAGAACATAGTTTATCATAGTAGTTTATGGGCTCTTCGGTCACACGGTCCCGTTGTGCCGAGTTGTGCCAAGTTGTGCCGAATTGTGCCGAGTTGTGCCGAAGGTGACCGAAGGTAGATTTACGAAGTCATTATGTTTGAAAAGCTCTCCAGATCAGAACTAGCCTTCAGCCTGGAAGGACTTTTGTCCTCAGAAATATTATTATATCTGAAATACGTCAAATAAACAGTCACCATGTTATAAAGAATCTAAATTTTTCATAAAGCAACAAGCATAATAATAATAATAATAATTGGATAATTTGTATAGCGCCGTTTTTGTGAGAAATCACCTCCGAAATCATTCCCTCACAGAAAGCATCCACGGAGAATACAGATCCCGTACGTTTCAGATTACAATATTCTCTGGAGAGAATTTGAGATATTACATTTTTTATAAGGGATGTGTGTTCAAAATAAACACGAAAATAATGAATTGCGCTTCTTATCCTCCTTGCTTGAAGGACGTTAGAATTGAAACTTACTTTTCCTCGTTCTCTCTAACAACCTACAATTAACCTCCCTCATAATATTTTTCACTTTTAACATCGTGACAATCATTTCACCAAAAATTATTACGGCTTTCGTAATTACCCGGCTAACAGCGTGGGCAGAGAGAGGAGTGGCGGGCGGGCCGATTTTCCTCGGCCCGCGGCTATCAGGGTAGCATAAATAATAACGGTCTGCGGGAGGGGCGCGGGGTGGCGCGGCCTGGCATCAATTAGCACCGGGTGAGTACCGCCGAGCAGCGCGCACTCCGGGCCACACCACCTAACTACTAACTCTAGCTCGTGCTAGCGCCACGAGTACAACAGTACAGTCTGTACAGTCTGCACCCCTCTGGTTCCAGTTACCTACTGCGACTATGTGGGTCCCTGGTATTCTGATCAGCAGAGGCACACCCGGGCGTGACGTGGTTATAACGGAAAGTTTTCTATGTGTCAGGCGGCACCTACGTTTTTACATTTTTAATGTGGTAAAAAGGGAAGAAAAGTTATGTTAGGCAGTAGTTGTGGTTTTTGTAAGTTAACCACAGAAGGGTAGTAATTTTATTTTTATGAAAGAAATTTTCCAAAAAAATAAAAAATTTTGGCACAACATGAATATTTCCAAACTTCAAACAACAAATTCACAATGATCTAACCAACCTTAACGTTTTCCAAAGTCAAATATAAAAATAGAAAAGACAAAGTTAACTTCGTGTAGGTACCACGATATTCCTGTCACTTTTTTTTGTCCCTGCCAAAAGATTTGCTGCCACTGGATCGCCCGATATTATTTTCCCGAGGAATCAGATATTTTTGCAATCGGTTCCTTTTGACTTTTATAAAATTTTAAAATTTGAACTGTGCCTATGAACAGTGAAATGTATCTAAAATGATAATATTAACTTATTAATATAAAATAATATAAATTAATAATATAATAACAATATTATAAACTCGAAAGTTTATATGGATGTATTATCGTTGTTCTTTTTTGCTCATACATCAAAATAATATATAGGCTATAATTTATGAAGCTAGCTACTTTCCATATATTACAAATATTAATTTTTGTATATTATAAGAATAATCAATCAAATTTGGTACCGAACCTTTTTACCCATTTATTTAAAATATTTATGATTCTTGATTAGATTAAAAGGATTAGGCGAGTACTTCAAATAAATTCACTAATTTAAATATTTTCTGAAATAGAATCTTGATTTAACAATCATTGTTTTTCAAAATGTCATTCTCAAATTTTACATTTTCTAAAACAATAATTATTATTTTAATTGGATAGACAGGTATTGCATTTTTGAAATATAAAACTGCCGTATTGGATTATTTGGTAGTAAATAAAAAGCAACAATACTAAGAATTATGCCACAAAAGCTAGTAAGTCTAATCTTTCCCAAAGTTCTAAGAAACTAATGAAAATTGCTAGACTTGACTAGACGGTTGCGGGTTCGAACCCGGCGTGCGCAAATAAATTTTATTTGATTAATTTGTGTTATTTCACAATTAATTAATAAAAATAATATATACTACATTTGCGGCACGTTCCAGAGTGGAAGATACTGTCAGTATCGCCCTGGTGTAAGACCACCATTCAGAATTGAGACGTTGCTTAATAATGGCTTTAGCCGTGTTTAGTGACTAGATCTGAATAGCCAGGTACTTTCCTACCTTCCTCTTCCCCATCTCCTTCCCTTCCCCACTTTCCTTCAGCCTCACAACATACCCCAATTGGGGATGCCATAGTCTCACTGGCTCCAGACGGGAGCAGTTGGGACTCTTGTGAGGTATTCTCTATAAAAAATAAAAAAAAGACGTTTCCACAAGCTGAACTGCGAAAGGCTTGCGGTGCGTGAGGCAGCACACAGAGCTGCTGAGTCAACAAAGCTCGGCGTCAACAGAACACTCAATATCTGGCATCCCAACGAGCTGAAGAGACACTAGAACAATCCCATACTCGGCGTCAACAGAACACTCAGTATCTGTCATCGCAGCGAGCTGCTGAGACACTAGAACAATCCCATACCCGGCGTCAACAGAACGCTCAATATCTGGCATCCCAACGAGCTGAAGAGACACCAGAACAGTCCCAAGCTCGGCGTCAACAACATGCTGAATATCTAGCATCTCAACGGGCTGCTGAAACCCAGAACTGTTCGGCGTCTTCAGCGAGCGACTTACAATGCGTCCCAAAGAGCTACAGAAACCGTTGAAGCCGCAGAATCTCACAGATGCGCTGTTGCTGAAAGGGCACAACAAAGACGTCAAATATTTACAAGAAACACGTAGGGTGTTTTCGATAAATCTACATTTGAATACGACGAAACTCTTGATTATGAAAGCCACAAGCTTATAAAAATAGAAGCGGTGGACAAAGAATGCAGATTTTGCGATGCTCTTAAATGGAAAGAGGAAGCAGCAGGCATATGTTGTTCGGGTGGAAAAGTAGCCCTTCCTTCAATAGACGAGCCAGTTCAACCTCTTAACCTTTGGCAGGCCAGGTTTTTTAAAAAAAAAAATTCAAATCCACTTCAGAATTTTTTTGTGTTGCATTTTATAAGTTTACAGTAACAATTCTTTCAGATTTTGGTAGTTTATACAACTGTTGTTACTAATAATATTATTTTGTAATAGAAACTCGTAAACAAATAATGATTAAAAAATAAATAGAATTTTTTTTTCATTGGTGGCCACCGGTGGGCCAACGGTCAATGAAAGGAACTTTTCTGATATGAAATAGATGAGTCTAGCCTTTTCAAAAAAAAATAAGGAAATATGACATGCTTCCATATGACATCTTTTTGCCAGGATTTTGACCGAATTTCACAATGCAGGGGCAAGAATACCACACAACTGGCTCTTTGCTTCCTGCTACCAATACGCAACCAAAATTTTTGCAAGTTTATTTCACGGGGGATGAGAAAGCACAAGTCAATAGGCCATTAAAAGTTGCATTTTCAATGACTGTCAATAAATCACAGGGTCAAAGGTAGCAGGAATACATTTGGGCACGTCATGTTTTTCCCACGGTCGGCTCTATGTAGCTTGCTCACGCGTTTCTACATCGCGAAATCTGCATGTTTACGCAGAACAAAAAAAAATATTTAAAGTAGTTTATAGAAGTGTATTTCAGTAACTCTCTAGGCATGTGCCTAGTATGGCGGCCATAAATTCCACAAATGTTATATTTACTATTCAAAGAATAAAGAAACATAAAAAAAAACAAAAATTCCAAAACTACGTTTAGTATGAAAGCGACCGCGCAGCCCTTCCTCCTAAGCTGCACAATCAATTTTGATGAATTTTGGTATAAACATAGATGGGACCTAGGAAAAGAAAATAGGCTACTAGAAGTACTAATCCCGCGCAGACGAAGTCGCGGGCAGAAAACCTAGTATAATTATGTAAATGATAATGTTGAAATATTTCAGATCTCAAACCGATTTGGTTAAAATTTACTGTAGGGGAGGTTAGGGAGGAGAAACTCGAATTTTATGTCAAAATACACAGTTCTGATTGATAATTTTTCCATATTATCGGCAGCTACCCTTTTCATTGGAAACAAATATTCTGTGAACGTGTTTGTAACCTAGATAGTGTCTCGGATAAATATATCAGATTTTACTTATATGGAACACCTATTGACCTTTTTGTCAAAGTCTAAATCAGTGATTCCCAAAGTGGTCCAGGTAGACCCCCAGGGGCCCACAGGAGACTCGATGGGGGTCTACGTTCTACGTTGGCGTAATAAACGGTCTACGTTGGAGTAAATATGGTAGAAATGTAGAAGCAGGGGATCCACCGAGACTAGTAAAATTTTGAAAGTGGTCTACGTGAAAAAAAAAGTTTGGGAACTCTGGTCTAAATGAATATTCAATTTTTATTAGAAGAACTCTCTTTTCATAACTTTTGAAGGTTATTTCCATCAATGTACATCATGGCATAGATATCTATATATATATATATATATATATATATATATCTATTCGTTAAGACGAGAGGCTTCGAGTCCCCGTTGCGACCGTTATCTATTATTTTTCTGTGTCTTGTTCTTTTTCATGTTTTAGTTTAGATTATTATGTTATTTTCTTCGTGAATGATATATTACATTAATGTAAATAACCTTAAAAAAATATGAAAAGAGAGTTGTTTTAATAAAAATTTAATGACTTTTTATTTGGATAAAAAAAAGAATCGGACCTATGTGATCGGTACCTAGTAAAATTTTGAACATATTTTAATAATTGCTGTTGTACATACAAAAGGGCTGTTGTACTACTATCGGGGTCCTTTATTAAATTGGCCGAAGCTCATCAAAAAGCCGCCTGCGGGGACTAACAGCAAAAAAAAAACGCGCGGCATAGGGTTTTTATCTGCTGGTTAATAATTATTCCACGTCGTTATGCCCATATAAAACGCGGGATTTGCCTATAGAAATACTATTTTCAATATTAATATCCTTGAGAGAGTGAACTTATATAACGTACGTCGGCAACAGCAATGGCGGGAACCAGAATATCACGGAGGTGTTTGTTGTGCCCGCGGGTTAATTGGAAGGCATAATTAATGGCCCCCGGCCGTAGCCGTAGCCGTAGCAGTGTCACGACACCAATTAACGACAGCCAGTATTCGCCACCCATCGCCACCCACCTGCCCTGCCATATAATGGCGTATGCCGTATCCTGCACGGGTTGTTCGCAAAGCTGTTAACTAACATATTCCACTGCTTTATCGGTGAAAATAACCGGTGGATGATTTTCTTCGAGTTTTTTTGTTCTTTTAACCTCTCTCGGATTCGGCTTTCGTTCAATGTGTGAAATTGGAGAGATTAGTTAGGGCACGTTTTTTCATATTCCTGTGGAATTCTTCTTAATATTATGTCCTCCTGGTCACTTATTTTTGCAATTTTAAAATTTGTAAGGGGTCGTGTAAAATTCGGGATCATGCCGCTAACAACAATAACACTACTTATGTAGATTGCGATAAGGTTTAAATTCCCGTTTAACATCAGTCGCCTTATTTGAATTATTCACGAAAAAAATCGTTTTTATTTTATTTTGCGAAACTCAAGCACAAATATTTAAATGTATTACGCCACTGGAGCGACTTAAATATTTTTCTCGGATTGCTAAAGGAAATTTTTCTACCCACATAAATTAATTTGAATATGGAGACATACAAACTGATTATAATTCTATGTAGCCAATGAATTCCTCTATCTTTTGTCTATTATCACATATTTGTAGGAATTATAAAAAAAATATATAATTAAATCTATAACCTTAAAACATTTTAAAGAATCTAGAGAATATTTATTTTGTTATATTTTGAATGTACAATATATTATATAGTCATTTTAATAAAATAAATAACAAACAAAAAAATTGCCACATTTTGACAACAAAGCAATCCGTGGTTTTGGAAATAGTGCCGTAATGTGGCAAAAAGCGCTTGAGTGGATAACAAGAAAATACAATTTTCACATTGTGCAATAAAACCTCAACCGAAAAGGGGTTCTTAAATAGGAGGTTTTGGACATTAAAGCAGTTTTTACTGACCTGATACTATATTTTTTTTAAATATCTACTAATAAGTCTATTTTCAACGGCAAATAAATATGTGTTCTACTCGCAGTATTTAATTAAAACATCTTAAATATTTCTTAGACATCTAATTTTCAAACCAAAATCGCATGATTTTGCATTGCTTAGTAGTGCATCACCCGATCCGTTGAAAGGTGCAGCGTTTTTGGTTAAATTTGCACCTACGATGAAAAGTAAATTTAATAGTATAGTTACCTCTAATAACTTATGTACTCCTGTATTTTCATGTTTCGTTTGTGGCTTCAAAAGGGTTGCATTCCAAACTACTTTCTAACCCTCTGTCTCGGCATTTACTCCTTGCCTCATTCATATATATCGTCCTTCGACCAATATCGTCCCACATTAACATAGTCTTTTGTAATCCTGACTCTTGACATGACCCGACACGATCATGTATGTCTTGCTCGAACTTCCCCGACTTTTAACATTAATTTTATATTTTATTATTTTTATTTTGAGTAAGTCAATCTAATTTATTTATTTGTTATGCGTACTTTGCGCTCAAGTCATTGAGTATTAGGTTTTTTTTTTATTTATTTTGTAAAGCCCCCATCACAAAACTAACGTTATACCAAAAAATACTAATTGCCTTCTCTCAGTTTAGAATTCCTGTCGAGTATGTTTTGGATGGGGCCACACCCAAAATAACGTATCGTGCATAGAATAAAGAATCGTGTGAATGGTAGCAGATACCAGTTATACCTTATGTACTCCTGGGTTTTAATTTTTTGTTTTGTGGAATAAGGTTCTATCAGCCATCGCCCGAAATTTTTGGCGTTTGTCAAACCTTGATTTCCATATTTTTAAAATGCGCTATAGAAATCATCCGATTACTACTGAAGTTTTGAAAAATAATTAGGTACGAAAAATTGTGAGAAAAATTATTTGGACTCCACGTAAAAATTTCTAAGATTAGTTGCAAGTTAATTAAGAACAGACAACATTACCAAAAACAATTAATCAACCAAAAATATTATACCCATTTGAGTTTTATTTTTATTTCTCAAAAAACATCAAAAAGAGAATAACAATATCAAAACCATTCAAAATCAATTATAGAAAGCTAGAAAACTGATGAGGTTAAAACTGTTGTGAAGCAAGAATCTTGGGCCGAAATATTCAACGCAAATAATATAAATGTTCATAGAACTACAGAAAACCTATCTAATAGTGTATCAAATAAATTTGTTCTTGTTTTTACTTCTCTGATTATATCTTAGTAAACACCATTTTATATCTACTTATAAAATCTATAATTTCTTCGTCATCGTCAGAATGCAAATCCTAACCTAAAAAAAATGACAGTACTTCTTTGCTAAACGTATTTAACTCAGATAAACAGCCAATTTTAGGTATTTAACTTTGACAGTTCTTTAAACGCATTAAAACGATTTAAATATTGTGGTGCAAGACGCCAAGTCGACTTAAATCAAATTCTGTATTTAAATTGATATTTAAACCAAACTTAACTTTTAGTGCAAGCCGGCCTTAGACATTTATGGGTTCGATTCCTGCGCAGCTCAAAACAAATGGACTGTTTTTCCATGGAAGCTTAAATTGGCGATTCCATCTTTTTCATATTTTTTCACGGGGCTTGATGCTTTGCACCACGGACTGCACAAAACTACAGCCATTTTTCACTCGGTGACTAGATTTTGAACTGTGTGCGGATTATCCTGTCAAGCTGCTTTGGTCATTTAGTTGATGCATTACTGAAATCTGTGGCAATCCAAAACTACTTAGGTAGATTTTTAAATATTATATCTCTCTAACAAAAAAAGCTTCAAAGTATAATTCAAATTCGTTCCGTGTTCGCAGCTTACCATACAGATGTGGTTTAACTGATACGGTGGCGGTTGTCATCCAGAAGCCACCTCCATCCCACTTTTCGCAACCTCCTTCCCCTCCATAATACCCCCCCCCCCCGGTACATCGCAGAAGTCGAGCATCCCTGTAGCCTGATCCTGTACCGCCTGTAGCACCAAAACCACCTACTGAAAGCAAATGGTCCAGAGCGAGACGGGATTTCTGTGAACGTCTTGACTGAATGAGATGTAGTAAGTACTGGGAATGAGATGTATATGTATAATATGCTAGAGTAGCTACGTACTAGGAAAACTCAGATGGGTTGTTATTAATTTTGTTATGTTCAGTGTAACGCCGCGCGCCGACGCCGCCGACCTACCGCCACTTATGCAACCCCGGGAAAAGGGTATGTATGGGATCGGGATGATTTGCATAATTATCCTGTCCACGGATTGTGGATTATTTATTTTTAAATTTCAATTTTTTTTCTTGAACGAATGCAAATCTTGGAACTGGAAATTAACCAACTTCCCGACATCTGATTCAGCTAAACCTCGGCAAATAGACTCGTTGACGATGACAGTGCATTCTGTCACTCACGCACACACAAGCATTTCTCTGAAATTTAATATCATTTGTAATAAGTACAAACAAATTCGACAATTTTTGTATTTCTTCGGCCTATGTAAATTTCTAGACATTTTGTTTTAAAGAGTTTTAATTTTCAATGCACAATTTAAGTAATGAAAGTACATTGAAAATTAAGCGCCTCCGCCCACTCAGGCAACTGAAAACTCTCAACTGCCAACTGTCTTTGTATGACAATGTGATGGCCCGCACACTTCACAATCACACAAAACCCCGTTGTAAATGGTAACGCAAGCGGTGACTTGCGACCATCTTGCGACTGTCACGGTTGATTGCCCTGGGCGGCCGTTTATAGTTGCGAGCTGTCAGCTGATTGTTCTTCATCTATGGTTAAACAAGCTTTTTGACCAATCAAGAAAGAGAAAACAGCCGGTTTTAGTTGGTTTTCAGTTGCCTCAGTGGGCGGAGCGCCTAAAACTCTTCAAAACAACCATTCACATTTTAAAATTTTGCATCAGTGTTCAGTAAATCTCGGTACCATCCAATTTGGATTTGGCAGTGTTAGCGGTGTTTACTCATTTTAGGCAGTCTCTTGGAGTAGATTTCAATCCACAGTCAAACTAAAAAAAAAAAGATTATTATTTTTTAATTGATAAACTAATGTTTAAGACAAGATTTTTTATGCATAGCACAAAGGGTATCAATTATTAGGCTAGCTTTACACTTGTAAGTTTTTTCGTAAATTTACGACTTCTGGCCAATTGGGCACGTTGGATTTTCAAACTGCAATCTGCCCATTGGCCAGAAGTCGTAAATTTACGAAAAACTTACAAGTTAGTGTAAAGCTAGCCTTATAAGCAATAATTATTAGCCTGAAACACTCATCCACATTTAAAAAAAATCTCCCGAGAAAAGATACTTGCCGCTGACTGTATCTTTTCTCTCTAGATTTTTTCAATGTGGATGAATGTTTCAGGCTAATAATTATAGCTTATAATAATTGTTAAAAAATAATATATTTTTAGATACTTTTAATATTTTTAAATTCAAGATGGCTTGTACATAAAAAAGATAAAACGTGAAAAAACCGTTTTACACTTTGTTTTACATGTTGATTTGATCCCTCTGTTTTGAGATCTCCCACTGCCTTCTGTATACTACATAGCCCTGCTGTAGACTTGGCGGGAAATCAAATTTCAAAGTGAAAAGGCTTATTGTAAAAACATCATTCCAGCTCTGATTTTAAAGTTATTAATACAAAATATTGATGAATTTAATTAAAAGTGAAGGCATGGATATTTCATTTTTATAAATACTTACCTATTATACACATGCAAATCGTTTTGATTAATATTAATGTGAATATACTTACCTAAATCTCAAGGGTAAAAAGTCGAATAATTATTGTGGGAAGTAGATATTTCAGAATTTCATGGATAAAAAGTAAAAGAATTATTTGTAGAAGTATATATTTTATTACATTATATACAATACAATTATATTCATATATTTGGGAAGGAACATTGGAGAGGACCCTCCACTTTTTCAAACGGCTTGTGAGGAAACTGATTGTTCATGTTCAACCTCTTCAGCCGCACACGACAGAACTCAATGTTTTTTTGTAAAAAGCTACATATATTTTTTAAAACGATTCTAGACCATCCAATGTCCCTGCATGCATGATTGTTAGTAAGAAATAAAAATGTATCCCTACTTACAACTTACATTTATTATAGCGATTCAAGATAAAGACACATCACATATTTTCGTTCACCCGATTATTGTCAGTAATAATGCAAGTCACCGTAAAGCCAAATGTTTAAACAAAATTCATAATATTTAATGTGATTTTAAATCACTGCCAGTAATAGAATTAACTGTCATCAGTCGAACAACTTTTTTAAGGACCAGTTGTTTCGGAAAATTTCACGTTTGAATTTCCCTCAAATCGACATTCACCGAAAAATTGGGTTGTTTCAACCTCCGTCAGAAGAAATTTCATCGACAATTCCATAGGACCAGTTGTTTCGGAATTCCCTTCAAATTTGAATTTCCTTCAAATCGTCATTCACCGAAAAATTGGGTTGTTTCAACTTCCGTCAGCAGTGAAAATACTATAGAAATGTGATGTGAATGTGATCAGCCGAGTCCGGACGGTTAGCGAAATAATGGGGGGCGCATGCGCAGACGTCAAAATTGTGATTCTGCGGGGAACACTTGAATAAAATTTTCAAATTTATCGAACGTTATTTGTTGCTATTTACTGCTGACGGAAGTTGAAACAACCCAATTTTTCGGTGAATGACGATTTGAAGGAAATTCAAATTTGAAGGAAATTCAAATTTGAAGGGAATTCCGAAACAACTGGTCCTATGGAATTTTCGATGAAATTTCTTCTGACGGAGGTTGAAACAACCCAATTTTTCGGTGAATGTCGATTTGAAGGAAATTCAAACGTGAAATTTTCCGAAACAACTGGTTCTGACGGAGGTTGAAGCAACCCAATTTTTCGGTGAATGTCGATTTGAAGGAAATTCAAACGTGAAATTTTCCGAAACAACTGGTCCTAAAACTACCAAAACATGAAGTGATCATAAAACATTGCACTGTTTTTGCTATTTTCGAGGAATCATTTGATACAAAACCGGCAAATTTATTGGCTTTATAAGTAATACAACTACTTATGTAAATTTGATCAATCAACAAGGAAACAAAATTTTACACGCTCCGAAAGCTCCTTTGATATATTTTAAAAATATTAATTATTTGAAGAATCAGGTGAAACATCAAACGACGAAGAAATGTCTTGTAAATACCTTTTATGTGGCAAAAAATTGCAGTACTATATCGTCTCTTTTTCGATGCTAATAAACCAACCTGATCAAAAATAAGTTCTAAAGGGGTTTTATATGTATATTCAAGACCACTGGCAGCGTTTAGTGCGGACATAAACATGAGATTTTAATAAATGATTATTTACAGTATTCTGACTCTTTTCTTCATAACTATTATTGTCATCTATATTAATATTATGATATCGTACAAACAAATTTTCAAATTGTGACCATAAACTCAATATCGTAGTTTTGGGGAATAACCACTTCAATTCACTATTCACTTCACAATTCACTATCAAAATGATTGATGCAGACGGCAGCGAAAGCACCAGACGAAAGCGCCCTAGCACGCTTGCTCTATAACGATCGATAGGATAACTATCGGTAACTTCTCATCGTTCCCTACGACAACTGCAGATCGCAAACGAATAGGTGACAGTTCACAATGACTAAGTGTCCTTAATATATTCGATATCAACTGTCGTTTGTACGTTTGAGATCTGCAGTTGTCCTAGGGAACGATGAGAAGTTACCGACAATCGGTCGGTAACTTCATATCGAGCGACCGTGCTAGCACACCAGGGGTGCTAGCATAGTCCATCGATAAGAATCGGTAGGATAATTGTCGGTAACTTCTCATCGTTCCCTAGGACAACTGCAGATCGTTAACGTACAAACAACAGTTGATATCGAATATATTAGGGACACTTAGTAATTCTGAACTGTCACCTATTCGTTTGCGATCTGCAGATGTTCTAGGGAACGATGAGAAGTTACCGACAATTATCCTACCGATCCTTATCGATGGACTATGCTAGCACCCCAGGTGTTCGGATCCAAGACTGCATTTAAAGGAAATTTGAAGATTGTAACCGCACCTTCTTTCTTCAGGGAACTGGTGTAATTAGCGTTGCATCCCGGAACACAGCACTTTTGAGGCATCTGAAAAAAATTACTAAAAATGTAATGCCTTAATGATTTTATATCATGTTATTTCGTAGAACAATTACTATATTAACAATTATATAATTATTAACAATTATTATCTAGTAAACTACACAATTACTAATGGTAACCGTAACAACTAACATCTATAAAATCAAAACGTCATCGAATTCGGCCATCATGAAAAATTATTGACGCATTACACTATGTTAATATCGTAAATATACTAAAAATGTCCTTACCTTAATGATTCAATATCACCACCAACGTATTGTTAACAAAATGAAGTATAAATGTTGCAGGAACGTTATAAAAAATATTAAATAACAGCTTTAATCAGTACATACATGCGATCAACACGCTTGCAAAATTCATACAAACGCATAAAAAAAACTCGCACGAGGGCCGAAAAGAAGGCCCCTTCTAGTGTCAGTGGAGATTCTACAGCACGGCCTGTATACAGAAGGCACTGGATCTCCTCTCTGCTTTTACTTATTATTATGATGTGCATTTTATTAGCCGAAAATAAATAAATTTATCACAATAATAAACAAAATGAAGATTTTTCGTGAGTTTTGAGGATAGTTTTGATAGAATCCGCTAGATGTCATCGTATTTAAAATAAAAAAAGCTATTTACATATGAGGTTTTATGAAACAAACACACTTAATAATTAAACCTCTACTATTATTTGTGGATAATATTGTTTGTTTACAACATAATTTTACATGTCATCAAGTCTGTGAGTAGGTAGATAAGGAAAGCTAGCTAAAAACATTATAAGGAAACCAGTGCGCTCATATTTACCGATGGGGTTTCCTGTACTCCTGGTTAAAATACGTTTGCAACTTCAATTTATAAGCTAAAAAAGCAACTCGTCCGGTATTTGAAATAATAATCGTCTACGAACGATGTTTCCCGGTGATCTCATGCGCTCCTGTCATTTTATTTTTGCAACAACAAATTTTCCATGCGCAACTCCATTTCGACAAAGAACAAATAAGTAGGATTGGTAAATAAAATAAATGTATTTTTTCTCGTATTGAAAAAGCGATCGCGTCGCTCTATGAAAATATGATTTCCTGGTAATTTATTTCGGTTACTTTGTGACTTGAAACCTAAAATTAATAATTATTATTTTCAAGATCGCGCTGCCACACTACTTTACCCGCTTATATAATGTGCTCCTGGCACTTTATTTTAATGTGAGAAGCAAAACCAGCTATGTCCAATACAAAATGAGATTTCGACGAGTTTCTTTGAAAAAGCTTTTATGATATTTAAAAAAAAAAAAAAATTATAATAATATTACTCTGCTTTTGGTTTCCATGAAAGAATGGGCGTAACTTACAGCACTCAAATTCTCCAAAGAGGTTTGTAGTAGAGGTAGAGGGATGAAACATTGTTGTTCTTACTTCATTAATTAGTACCTACTATTTTATAAACACTGAAATAAAATTCAATTCATCACAAATAAGCATTCGTTTCATATTCCCGCATACCTCCTTACACTTCTGCTCTCCTGGCCGCGGGCAGACCTCCATTTCCCGTATGGACCGCTTATGAAAGGGACACGAAAACCGGCAGGGAAAGGAGAAGATTTCGGCCACACATCCGCCAAACCGGTTTCAGGAAATAACGGTTTCAGGAAATTCTGCCTTCAGCAGACTGGCTACAACGTCCACGACCTATCACAAATGAAGCCACAGAGTGCCGCGGATCGCAGAAAAGCGAGGAGATAAAATTTAAATCCCTAATCTCCCAAAAAATCTCTATTGCTGATTTTTAACTGTGTCTATTGACTCCTGTGCAAAGAATTATTCGATTATTTTACAAGAATTTACCATATTTGAAGAAAAGTCGTTTACTAAGAAATGTCGTTGTTTACAACGATTCGTGTTCCCACTATAACGTAACGAACGCACACACGCGTTCTCTTGTTATTATAGAATATAAAAAATAAAGGTTCTTATAAAAGCAGTTTTTATGAATATTTGTGTCTTTTCGAATGGAATATTATTTATCTATTCGTGTGGTTCAAAAATTATTTACGTGTTAGGTTTATTTCCCACTTTATTTATTTTTTATCCCGCTTATATTGTTCTTCTGATATCGTTCTTACCTGTTCAATTCATGTTATCCTGATGTTTTATATTAGCGACTTTATGAAAAGAAGGGAAAAGAGCGATAAGTCGGCCGCCGAGGAGCGGATAAGCGTCGCTCAAATGGTAAATTTTACCCTTGCTTCTCATGTACTCCGGATACTTTGGTATAGCTCGGCGACCTCAAATTCTTGGTATTCTTCAAGAATTCAAGATGGCGGATAAACCTGATGAATCTGATGATGATGATATCTCTTCGGTCTCATGTACTCCTGGTAATTTATTTTTGTGACTGAAACTTGCTGCGTCCGATCAGGTCTTCCTGACTACGCGAGACAGGCGAAATAAGGCGGACTGCCGCAGTTTCAAGTGTTACTTCCCCGGAGAATATAAAAACGGACGGAAAGTCATTCTCCGTTTATTTTAGATGTCAAATTTCCGCGTAAATTTCGCAGACTCTTAAAAAATCACGCAATATTAAAATTCCAATTTCGAAAGCGACAATTAAATAATTTTCTGTTCAAATATGTTAGGTAGGTAAAATATACACTTTATCGCTTGTCTGATAATAATATGATAGCGCCCTTGAGGTGATTTCTCACAAAAACGGCGCTCTACAAATTATCCTATTATTATTATTATTATTATTATTAATTATTTATTTGTACAACTTCAAGTTGTATGTGACTCTCTGTATTCTATAGGTGTTGAAGACCAAATTGGTGCATTTTTTAATTATTGTTTTAAAATTTGTTTTATATAAATAAACACCTCTCAAGAGTCCCAGCCAACTAGGGTTACCATTTAGAAAATTGGAAAGTCCTGGCAAAAAGCGTGACAGTTCAAAAAAAGTCCGGACATTTTAATCACATAATGCAAATATCAATATATGTAGCGGTTGGTGGTGAGTGGGAAATTAATAAAGATTAAAGATTTATTTGATAGGTATTTACTTATGTAAGTTTTATTACTCATATTCAATCTAAACCAAAAAATCCGGACAAATTAAAGGGCCGTATCAGAGGCTAGGAAGTCCGGACATGTCCGGATTAATCCGGACCCTACACCCAACCAAGTCTTTCAATTTTTCTTAATTTATTTAATAAAATATTTTGCACGTTTCTAATAGATTTTCGTGCTTGATGAATGATGAAAGATGGGGGTTTCTCTTGTCTCATTTGTGGACCATCAAATCGAAGATCTGCGTCATTTAGATTTTTTGACATTTAGTTGAACAATACAAAAAACATACAAGTTTAAAAAAAAACGCAGGGGGAAAAAATGTGTAATTTTTGCAAACATTAGTATCAGGGGGGCAGAGGGTGGGTGTGATAAATCACCCCAGCAGTCAGCACCCACACTACTACCAACTAACCAAGCGCTCGCAGCCCAGAGGGGGATTTGCTCGCAACCCCCTGTGAAACTGCGGTGTGATATCTTGTGTAGGTACTTATGTTTTGCTGTACCTTATTTTTACCAATGGTGCGCCCCTCTATACTTGGATAATTTATATAGCGCCATTTTTGTGAAATAATCACATCACAATTAAAACAAAAATACACCAAAGATCGGTGGAGTTGATGGAATAATTAAGGTTTCTCAGTATAATTATTAAAAAAAATATGTATTTTCCTCTTCTTTTTCCTACACCTTTATGCAATGGACACACTTGCTCATTTGAAGCCAAAGAGCATGCTACCTAGTAGCAATTGCTACCTAGTAGCATGTGTGTCAGTGACGTTGCTAGTAATGAGCATGCTCATTTGAAGCCAAAAGAGCATACTCTCAAATCGACAGACGTTTGATTTGTGAGCATGCTCATTGGATTATCGGATGGAAGGGGAAGCCTCTAAGCATGTGTGGACAGGCTGGCTTATGAGCATGCTCATTTCAATCCGATCTCAGTTCGGAATAGCATTCCGCATTTGAGTATCTCGTTTTTGTATGCAATTTTAGAGAGTAGCTCGTCAAATACTGCGGAAGCATTCGTAAATGATTTTTATATCCGTTGACATCCCGCATTTCTACTAACAAATGATTACTTGCTCCAAGGTTTGCTCTTCTAGTGATCCGATTACGAACCCATATCGATCTTTTAATTTTCTTATCCCTTCAAAAATTTGGCGATTTTTGTCAGAGGCTAAAAATATTCCCGCTTTGAGATAAAATCCAAATAAATGGAATATTTGTTGACGTATCCGAAAACTAAAAACTGTTTTCGAAAGGTGATGAAATATGCTTTTAAATTATATTATTGGAAATAACCATGTAATTTTATAAATATAAAATTTTTGGATGAATACTTTTAAAAGTTTTAAAAATGGTAACCTCACTTTTTTGTCATTTCATGTAAAAAAAAAACTTTAAAAATTCACAAAGTTTCATAATTTTTATTCAAATTCTGATCGGAAAGTTTGGTTTCAAAAAGGTGTACATTTTATATTTTTGTAGTTTACTTTTAGATTTGAATATATAGCGTGTTGTATTATCTTTCCAATACCATTTAAATCATACTTCTCACTATGATAGTAAGGGAGATACAACGATTTCTATGAGACCTTTGAGAGCTGGGACAAATAATATGGTATCCTGTGATTAACCGCGTTAATAAAATAAAATCTTTTATAATCCTTATAATTTTCTTAAATAATTAATAATTGCGTTGCAAGCAATAAGATGTTTTGGGCGAACGGAATTGTCTCTATAGATGACAGTTATTATTTGACATGAGCATGCTCTTTAAAGAGCATGTGTGTTCAATTGTTGGCTTTGAGCATCCTCATACATTAGAATGCTCAAGCCAAGCCTGTTCATTTATGAGCAAGTGTGTACAGTTGTGTGAGCATGCTCATTAAAGAGCGTACTCATAAGCCGGCTTGTAATAAGCAAATGTGTCAGTACCTTTACAAGTTAAAACCTAACACCTAATAACTTAAGGGGGGATATCAAAACTCGGCTTCACTGCAGTTAGGTATTTTTGGTACTAGATAATGGATACAGCTAGACAGACAAAAAATCATATTAGCAATGGAATGGATAGATAGAAACATCTTTTACGCCCTGAACCTTTTTTGACGTCTCCGTTTTTTACTCAATGAGACTTTGAATCTAATGGTGTTTTGACGTAGATTGTATGGTTTATAAAATGGTAATAACTGTATTCATAATATTCCCGAAAATAATGGGTGTGAATAAAGGGAGATCATAAAATAAAGTTGGGACAAATATTTTTAAGTACGTGCAATAGAAATGACAAAAGGTGGTTTTGTTTTTGAAAGTTTATTTCGACAAATTTTTTCGTACTCAAGAAAGAATATATTTCAAAATATTAGATCAGATAAACAAAAAGTAGAATGACGCACATAAACGAAAAATCACAAAATTTAATACAAATTGATATAAAATCAACTAAATGTAAACTTGGTATGCAAATATTCAGCATAATATCCTACAAAAATTGCCAAGACTTGTGGATTTTAGAATGATATTAATTTTATCTTTAGTATTTGTGTTAAACAGTGTTAGTCGTACGGAATTTTTAAACCTCTCAACAATAATAGTAGAATATTTTTTTTTATTTTTATATATAACTTCGCACAGGAGGCCCGGAGAAAAATTGTCTTTAAGAGACCCATATTGTATGAAGGAGGAAACACAGAGGCCGGCAAATCGTTTCACAGCTGAGCTGTTGAACTCAAGAACGAGTGGTAGAAGCGACCCGTTCTCATGTGAGAAATTTCGACCGTGTATATATGTTTGGCGCGCGTTTGGCGTGTTTCCCGATTTTGCACCGGTGCTGAAGGGATCAATGACGCTAGTTCCTCTCTGAAGCATCTTCCATGTCTGAAATAACGGTAGAACAAGGATTCCATCGCGGTAGACGACCCTGAATAATTCTTGAAGCACGTGTGCTCCTGAGGCTGTTCCTTCTTATTGGCAGCTCGTGTACAAATTACCCAAAATTTATTTGACTCTCTCGACTCATCGCCTTGCCCCGCTGTGGGAGAGATGGATTCATACGTCCGCCACTCCTTTTTGTATATGAATACCTTACAAAAGTCCCACCTGCTCCCGTCTGGAGTCAGTGAGACTATGGCATCCCCAATTGGGATATGTTGTGTGGCTGAAGGTGAATGGGGATGAGAAGGAAATATTGTAATTATTTCTACAAATCTCATGACGTCAGAGCTCACCACTATATGTATATAGAATCCTTCACGGGCGTGTGCACAACAAATCACCTATTGTTTCAGCGCAATCGAATGAATGGTATAGGAATTTTTTTATAACGCCAGAGCTCAGCACTACATATAGAAACCATTACAGGTATGTGCACAACAAATCACCAAAGTTTCTTTGCAATTGGAGTAATGCTTTAGGTACCGTATAAGGAATTACGAAGGTGTGCATTTAACAACTTACAAAAGTTTCATCACAACCGGATAAATAGTACAGGAAATAAATGCATAACGCTAGAGCTCACTTGCACTATAATATATATAGAAACTTTCAAGGGCATGTACACGTACACGAAAAATCCGCCAAAGTTTCATCGCACTCAGATGAATGCTTTAGGTACCGAATAAGGGACAAACAAAGAAACATTAATTTTTTATGTATTTTTTTTACAAACTTCATGACGCCAGAGCTCACTATTATTTATAGAAACATTTGCGGGTGTGCACATAACAACTCACCAGAGTTTCATCACAATCGGATAAATGGTATAGGAAATAATTTCATAACGCTAGATAGGAAATAATTTCATACACGACAAATCGCTATCGGATAAATGCTTTAGGTTCCGCACGAGGAACAAACAAAGAAACATTCATTTTTGTACGATAAAATAATTAATTATTTAATTTCTACTTTGCTTGTGTAACACCCATTTCCCCATTAAAAACTTGACGGAACTGCAATGCGAGCGCGCGACCTCTCCCCTCAAATGTCCACTCATTACTGAATAAATTTCCAAAATGTTACCGTAAAACCTGCGCCTTAAGTACCTACATGAATAATGACGATGACTAATCCTTTGGCCATCCATATAACTTACATGGTTACCTTATATTATAACTTGACTAGAATAATGATAATGATAATGAAACTCGTAACTTTTTGGCATCTTAAGACTAACCCAAGTATATTTTTTACGCAATAAATTAATATTTTGTGGAATTACTACTATACAACATATCGCGAAAAATAATCGATCCTAGTTGTCAAAGTGTTCAAATAACGCCGAGTACGCACGACCCGCGCTGCCTTCTGTGCTCCTGGCATTACCAATAATAATACACCCATCAGCGCACATTGCACTCGGTCCGATTAAAAACAAACCAACCGGCTACCGGACAAACAACCAATCACCTCCACACTCCACACTCCACACTCTCCACAGTCCACAAGCCGACAAACAAACAGCTGATGAGGGCAAATGACAACAAGACCACTCGAACCAGCGCCAGCGGTTGTTGCCTACAGATTCCTGAACTTATACGGATTTGGATATATATTATATTTTATTATCTTTAATCAAATAATGCCACAACATTTCGCAATTGAGAAGCCTTTTCTCAAAGAGACTTCTACTCCAAACGGTTTTTAAATTATTTTTTATTCTTATTCTAAATAGCTAATTTCAGATTTTCAACAATCAATATAATATTTTACCAAAGAAACCGTGGTTCTGATTCCCTATCAATTTTTTTGCCTACGTTATGAATTATTTGTTGGTACACCTAGTATTTTCAAATAATATTATGTAGTTAACCAGTCTGAAGATGGCTTTGAGAAATTGAAACCGGTTACGGTCAATAAATAATAGTGGAAATAAGTTTAATATTTGTTTTATTATAATGGAATTCCACCTCAAATTATCAGATTAAAAAATAGAAATATTAATATTATGTCGGTAATGTATTTCTCTTTTGTTAAGATTCGAATTTTAAATAAATACGGCTTTTCACAAATGGATTGAGTTTTATCATTACATATGTGCATATAGATTATTGACCCCGAGTGATTGACGTGTCTGAACTGTCCGACGGATTTTTTGTAGATATTTTTCTTTGTGAAAACGCTAATGCAGAAATAATTTCATCTTAGTGATTTGATAACTCATTACTCGATTAAATTATTAATAATCGCTGGCCTTGGCTTCAATTCTTAATTATGTATTTTTTTATTCTAATGACACTTTTTTATTGAATTATAAGAAAATGTTCGGTTTGAGCGAATCATGTAGAAATACAATAAATTTCTTCTTTTTCTCGACAGGAATGACTGTCGGAAAACCGCGCATAAATCCGTTGTAGCTTCTCTTTCTCTCTTTTAGACTCTCTCTTTTGTAAAAAAGGTTACAAACTATCTTGCAGGTTTGCAATACTTTCTCAGAAGAAGTAGACGTGTTCAACTGCACGAAATATAATTATAAGAAGGCTGTAATAATTTTGTTATTAAGTCATCCAATGTTTGATTCTATCATCAGTTTCATCATAATTAATTAAGTTTAAAAACCCACCCGAAATTACTTAATGACATTTTACGGATGTACTATAGGTACAAAACCATGTAATTTATTTCACATTTACGACTTATATTTGATAAATAAATACCTCAATAATACAAATCAATGCAATTCTGCATTGGATCTCCATAATAGCATATTACCGTCCCACTAAATTATTATGTATATATTTGTAGACACTCCTCATTTTGTACACATGTTTGTAGAAACTCCAGGTGTATAAATAAATAATATCCCGTGATTTTTTACCGATCTGCACTAGTAAAGAAGTTTGATAACCTAACATTAAAATGTCATATCGATGTGGCTGGTGGTTGGTTTATTTTGAGATTTAGGACATCCGATTCGCCTCCTCTGCCGGTAATGTCTGTCCCGTAGCCGGAGCCAGCTACCAGGGGGCAGCGCGCGGGGGGTAAACAGATACCTACTATTTTCCGGCATAACATCATATAACGTTCCATACAGCCATCGGCACAGGCCGGGATATTCCCCTGCTATTTGCAGAGTGTGTAGACGGCTCTCGACACGACTGCCTCTGCCGCGCTCCCCACCCCGCCGCGCGCTCATGATCGCCGGGTAGTCGGCTCGGTGAGAAAGTACGACTAATATAAGTTTTTTTTGTGTTGACTGTTTTTCACTGACTTTGTTGGAATTTTTCTACTTCATCTAAATTACAGTGGAACCTCTTATAACGAGCATAATTCGTTCCAGAATGTTACTCGTTATGTGAAACACTCGTTAAGCGAAACCAAATTTTCCCTATAAGTGAAATAAGTTAATGCAGTCCATGCGTTCAATCACACAATCTCACAGTGGATAAAAACCTTTTGTATGTTCCGATTGCAATTATTCGTGTGCTAGAAATGAGACATTAAAAAACCACAAGTTTTTCGTGGTGGAGAAAAACCCTGTTAATGTTCTGATTGCAACTATTCACTTTCTCAAAATGAACATTTAAAAATCCACAAGCCCACAGACCCACAGTGGAGAAAAACCTTTTTCATGTTCTGACTGCAACTATTCATCTACTAAAAAGGGACACCAGCATGACTGCAGATCGACAACGAATAAGTAACAGTTCACCTTTATATTGGACGTCAAATGTTGTTTGTACGTTAACGGTCTACAGTTTTCCTACCTAGCGATGAGAAGTTACCGAATAATTATCAATACTTATCGTATCGACTGTGCTACCGAGAATCAGCAAAAGTGGACAAAATTTGAACGAAACGTCCTATTTCCAAAGTTTGATGCTAAAAGGTATAAAAAGTAAATAAAAAGTAAGTAAAAAGATAAAGAAATAATAGTTTTGATTTAAGTACATTTTAGGGTTAATTTGATTTTAAACTTGCAAGGGTACAGTATCAATATCTCTCATTATCGTGTCAGTATTAAAATACTGATGTGAATACTGACGACATTACTGACGATACTAAGATTATGTATGGCATTCAAATACTGATGGCTGTTGTAATTATTCTTCTTCTTCTCGTGCCCTGTCCGTTCAACGGTCGTTGGCTATCATGTTGGCTATGCGGACTTTGTTTACTGCGGCCCGGAATAGCGGCCAGGAATAAGACTGGCCAAACCACTGTCTCAGGTTTTTCAGCCACGATGACCTTCTTCTTCATGGGCCCCGTCTTCCGGCATTCTTTCCCTGCATTATTAGATGCAAGATCTCGTACTTCTCCGGATGTCTCATCACGTGTCCTAAATTTTGAAGTTTCGGATTTTTATTGTTTTAATAACTTATTTTTATTTATCGTAATTCGAAATTCTGTCCATCCAGCTTATGTTGGGTATTCTTCTGTAGATCCACACCCCGAATGCCTCAAGTCGCCTTATCAGTTGTTAATGTAAGCGTCCATGTTTCCATTCCATAAAATAATACCGAAGAAACGTAGCATCTGACCATTCGCATTCGTAATCCAAGGTTGAGATCATGACTGCAGACATCTTTTTTATGCGGATAAAGGTTGCACGAGCTTGCCCAATGCGGCATTTGATTTCAACCGAAGGATCCCATCTTTCATTTAAATTGCAGCACAAGTATACAATACGTTGTACCTTCTCTAGTTTCGTTCCAGCAATATAAAGATTATCATTCAAGTCAACTGGGTTATTTTTTCTTATATAACTATACTGATCAGTAAATACTGACGCGAAATACTAACCGTGTAATGATACGATTAGAGCATTGTAAGATTTTCAGATACGTCCGAATAGAGATTATACTTATCATACATATAAGTTGTAAAAAAGCCCAGTTGTATACAAGCTTATCTATACAATAAAAAAATTTGGAAGAGAATCACACACCAAAAAAATACGAGGATATTTCGAAATAACATAGCAGAATTATTATAATATGAACTTTTGTTTTCCTTATATAATAGATATTATGACGAATAATTTGTTTAATATGAATAATAATAATTTATACTAATTTAATATGTTTAATGTTTGGATGTGTAGCTACGTCGTTAACTTGTTGCTTCCTACAATTTTCCCAAGGTACACCATTTTCTTCTTAAAAGTTTTATCTCATTTCTCTTATCTACTTGAATCTTCGTATCTTTACCGCGAACTCCAACAACCGCCTTACTATTATTTCCTATAAAATAAAACAAAATACACACCGAAATATCGCACGGAGTAGCGTCCCATCCCTTTCCGGATAGCATCCGCCCGTGTAAACTGAAGCGTGCCGGGTCGCATTTGCGGGCTCTCGACACCCGGCCTCCCCCCCAACAACACCCTAAACCACCCAACCCCGCCAAACCAAACCCCACCCGACAAGCCCCGTGACGGCACAGTAGTCAGCACCACAGTATGTAGGCACTAGGCACTAGGTCAGTCATGGGCAAAGTACGGCCCGCGGGCCAAGTCCGGCTCTTCAGGTTAGTGAATCCGGCCCGCGACATTGTTTTGAATAACCCTACCATAATTTACCAATTGAAAAAAAATATTTTCTGCTTAGATAGAATAGAATACTAAACGGTTTCCTTCTCATTGCGTTTTAAGTACGGTATTATTGCATTTAATATTAGTTTGAACGCAACCTCGCGTAGGCGTAGTGCCGTAGTAAATGTAAGCGCCTCCGCCCACTCAGGCAACTGAAAACTCTCAACTGCCAACTGTCTTTGTATGACAATGTGATGGCCCGCACACTTCACAATCACACAAAACCCCGTTGTCAATGGTAACGAAAGCGGTGACTTGCTACTTGCTCTGCTGGTTGGCCCGGGCGGCCATTGATAGTTGCCAGCTGTCAGCTGATTGTTCTTCGTCTATGGTTAACCAAGCTTTTTGACCAATCAAGACAGAGAAAACAGCCGGTTTTAGTTGGTTTTCAGTTGCCTCAGTGGGCGGAGCACCTCAGTTTGCAGATCGGTAGCATGTCGATGTGAAGTGCAATGCGTGTGTTGCTCGGCTAATTTCGGCTAAGTCACCTCTGCGGCTGTGTGCCTGGCTTGTATTTCTATGGTTGTGCTTTTTTGGTAGTGTTTTCGACATTTTTGATCATTACAATGGCAAGTAGAAAACGTAAAGTTGATTCAGAATACCAGATTATGAAAAACTTTTAGAAGCTCAGTAACAGTTTCATCTGTCACATACGCCTTTAGATACCCTTCTAAAGAATAATAAATTTTTCTTACTTTTTTTACAATTGTAGCATATAAATACTTAATATTATGTTTGATGTAAAAATAAAAAAGTATATCACTTATATAAGCCCACTTGAAGTGAAACATCATAAAACTGCGCTATACACATTGATATATACTTAGATTAGACATAAGCAAAAAAAAAAATGTTCTTCGGAGTTGGAGGTCAGGCAACCAAGTCTCTATTTCACCACTTTAGCAGATTTTAATAACTAAGGTACGGTGCATACGTCATTCCTATGTCTATCTACGTTAAATTATCCTGAAAACAACCTTATATGTCCAAGCGGTTAAACTATCGACCGCAGCAGACGGGTGACATGTCAACATAATTTGGAAAAGGATCAAGCAATTGGCTTGATTAAAAGGACGCGGACGGTATGATGGCCGAGCCTTTCGATGCGGTGGCTACAGTTAGAACGAGTGGTTTATTTCGGGTTTTGTTGAACACAAATTTCGGGGAAATATGTATGACATAGCGCCTCTAAGTATATCTATCTCTATGGCTATACAAATGCTTTGTTATTATATATTATAATTTTTTTTTTCCGGCACGCCTATATAATTTTTTATTTTATCTCACCCTTTCCTTAAAAAGTTTGCCCATCTCTGCACCAGGTAGTGGAGTATACGAGTAGAGCGGAGTGGCTGAAGGGAGGTGTAGGAGGAGGTGGAGGAGTGCGGGAAGAAAGAGGTATAACGCCGAGCGTGCCTGGCAAACGGTTCCCTGAAAACGGACACTCCGTTAGAAAAGAAGTAATCAGGCGCGGAGAGTTGATATTTTGATTTCGGTCAGACTTCGTTTACTTTGTTAAAAAAAAAAGTTGGTTTGATGACGGAGCGTGGTTTCTTGTTTATTGCTTTATTTTATTCCAAGTCTATTTCTTATTTCGTTTCGTTTATAATATATGTTAAGAGAGTGAAGACACACCAATTATATTATCATTATGATAAACACAATAATACTTTGTTTTAATTCCACTTTTTTTATTTCTTTATACAACCGGTTTCGGTTCAACCTGAACCTTCCTCAGGGATGAATAAAAATATATTGAACATAATACAGATATTCATGGTATTTAAAAGAAAATTAGAAGAGGGAGAGAGAGCATCAACTTTGGTGAGGGCGATGGGGGGAGGTGGCTAAGAGGTAAGGGTGAAAGTGGGCGGGGGTATCAGAAATATTTTGAAAATAGGGCTATTCGACAAATCTAGTTGTTTATTAATTATTAGTTTATTAACATTATTTTATCATATCTGGTTTCAATGTTCCGTCTTGATAGTAAGAAGGCTCAGTTTCTTGAGGAATCGGTGTAATTGGCCCGCTCATTTGGAATAAACTTCCCTCAGCTTTTAATATCCAGAATTTGGCTAAATTTAAACGGTCTTTAAAACCAAAATTACTTTAAAAAATCCTACCATTCATAAATCTAGACTTCTTTTCAATATCCCGCAATAAGCCATATTTTCAAGTTTCCGATTATTATTTGGTTTCGGTTTCCTCTTATTGTTATTTCTATTATATCATTGTCCATCTACAATGTTCTTATTTCTGAACATAAACTGCCTCCTGTTTTATATTATACTAGCTGACCCGGCAAACTTCGTACCTCCTCAGAATCAATAAATGTTGTGTTTAATTTATTAGCTGAAATAAATTAAAATTTTATTAAGTTAAAATAAATACTCTATGTTCAAAAAATGAAATTGAGCTGTTGACTAAGCACGAAATGTTCGGCACACTACACCATTGATAGTTCGAATTGATTCAAATTATGTCGACCAACGCACATTATTCTTCTTCTTTCGTATGGTGGGGGGGTCAGAGGGGGACATCTAGGTCTGCGAGCCAGTCCAGGGCCTCAGGCGTCGCCCTGTGGACCTCATCAATCCCGCCGGGGAATGAATGGAGCGGGCATTCGTTGACCACATGTATGGTGGTCTGCACCGCACCGCATTCGCACATCGCCGACTCTTTAAGGCCCCATCTATGCATCATATGGGCACAACGGCTATGGGAGCACCTTATTCTATTGATGGCGGACCAGAGTTTGCGAGGCAATGAGAACCCAGGCTGTCTCTCAGTGGGGTCTTGTACGAGATGGGCATTTTCCACGTTGGCCGATTGCCACTCAAGTTTCCACCTGTCTTCAGGGTTGAGGGGTGATTGGAGGAGTCTTTCTCCTTCCGTCCAGAAGGGTTTTCGGGACTTCAAGCGGCATGCCGGGTGGGAGACGACATCGTCGTGCAAAGGGATTGCGCTTTTTCGCAGCGCCTTCTTGTATTCCCTCAGTGTTGCAATCTCTCGCCTGATGCTTGGCGGGGTTATATTTGCAAGTACGGGGAGCCAAGGGAGAGGAGTAGATTTTAACGCACATTATTTGAAAAGCCGTTCCATACAAAATATATGAAACTAAATAATTTTCTTCATAATTATTTTTCCCGTAATTTTTTCAGATTTTTAATAGTTATTCTGTTAATCGGGACGGAGACAAATCCAACAAATCAAAGATCATAAAAATTGGTTCAGCCGTTCTTGAGTTATAAACGGTGTAACTAACCCGACTTTTTTTATGTATTAAGATTTTAGTTTTAATGTTCTTGTTTTGTCCTGTGCTATAATGTCACCGTTATTGCTTATTATTATTATCCTGTGCTATTATTTTTCACTCTTACTGTTATTTTTTTTGTTTCTGTTCTATCAAATAGTAACAAATACAACCTGATTATGCATGCTGCGAACATTTTTAATTGGAGTAAGGGGATGTTAACGTTAATTCGGCGTAAAAAAGGCCAATTTTAACAATTTTTTTAGACGCTACAGGTAATAAACATTTATTTAATTGGTCGTAACATTACAGTACAACAAACAAACAAAATTTCCTTATTTAAAAAAAATATATATATAAATAATTAAGCCAATGGCAGCAAATCTTTAGAGGCGCTTCGAAAAAAAGTTGTCCGCCGGTGAACAGTATAACTCATGATTGGATCATCAGAACCAAAAAATAAAAATGATATCATTAGGTAAATACTTTCCTAAGGTAACGCTAAGAGGAATGTTTTGATTTTTACATTTTTGGTGACACTTAGAAGTGAAAAAACCGATTTTCGTCTAAAAAATGGGCCTATTTGTTATTGTAAAATTCATAATTATGAAAAATAAAAAAAATCTCCTAGCATAACCTGGCAATTCATGTAAGGAAGTAGTATACAATTTCAAAAGAATCGGTCAAGTAGTTTTTTTTAGTTTAATAAAAACTGTTCACCGGCTTCAAAAATGACAATTGTGCGAAAATCGCTTTAAAGTTTTGGATACCAGAAAATCCAATACTAAACATGAAAATTTTGTTCGTACAAGTTCTATATATCATTGTTAGTTTTGATCCGATTTGTTTAAAATTTTGACACAACAATCTTAAGAAGTTGTACAACCATACTAAAATAATAAAAAAAGAAAAAATAATTACTTTACCATCCTCTTCATCTGTGCACATTCCAACGGCAATATCAGTAATGTAATAATTGTTAACACTCTGTAAATGTTTCAAACAACAAATAAATAAATAAAAAGCATTTAGTTGTGAGAGACTGAGAGAGTGATATATTTTTCAAAATCATATTTAAAGCTAAGTGTATCGTAACGAATCCTACAAACAAAAAGTAGAATACAAAAATCCACCCCTAAAACAAAATGTGCTGTTTCCTGTCCAGTCCCATACTTCAAATGGTAATGCGTACAGAAAAAAAACGCAAACATCCATCAACATTTGCACAGCCGCTGCCGACACCGGCCCGCAGACTCCGGACCAGAGACCCTCCACTTCCCCTTCTCCCCCCACCCTTCCACCCACCCACAGAGTATGGGGTGGTTAGGAGGTGCGCTGGGGGTAGGGATGTGACAGACATAATAATATTTCTCGAATTTCATTAATATCGATGTGTTTTTGCTGGTTGCGATTTATGTGGACTTGCAATGCAATTCAGTAGGACTCTGGCACCTTCGTGAGACTAAAGGAAGGGAGATGAGAAAGAGTAGGGCTGAGAAGTATCAAGGGTCCTAATTGACTGGATCCAGTCTGACTATGCCATCCCCAAATGGGATACGTTGTGAGGACAAAGGTAGTATACGTTGTGAGGCTAAAGGTAAGGGGAAAGATATGGGGAGGAGAAAGGTCGAGAAGTACTTGAATATTCGGATCTAGTCACCAAACATAGCTAAAACCAATTCTAGCAGCGTTTCAATTCTGAACGGTGGTTTTATTCCAGGGTGGTACTGAGATTATCTTCCACTGCATACTTTCTTTGTATCATGCACTATGAATTATATATTATGCTCTTGTATAATAAGTAATTTTTTTTATTTTATATGTAATATAAAAACATTACGACATATATAATATATACCTATTATATACTTACCCAAATATTTTGTTCATTTTTTGTTATCTACAATAAAAAGAACTGAATCATGTAAAATGTAAAAAATATGTAAAAGCCTATCAGGGCGCCGACAAAGTTAATAAATCTTAACATATAAAAATGAATGTTTCTTTGTTTGTCCCTTACGCAATAACAATTAATCTGATTGCGATGAAACTTTCGACATTTGTCGTGTACATGCCCGTGAATTTATTAACATGACAAGGGAGGGACAGAGAGAGATATTGCAAAGGAGACATAGTAACGCTAGGGGGAAAATTATCTAAATCCATGCTTCTCACGCGCTTTATGTGACCTGCTCACGGGTCGGAAAACCTTCTGTTTTCTTCATGTACGCATCAGACGGAAAAACAAAAAAATATTGTGCATCTGAAAGGACTTCGATAAACAGAACATTTTCTTAATTGGTATTTCAACGCATGCCGAATAATCGCTAGTAATTAATATAATAAATAAATCACCCAACTACCATAATTACTACTACAATTATTATTGACTGTGGAAAATATTGCTTGTGCAACTATGGAGGACTCAGCTTGCAAATGAATAAATCCGCAAACTTGTAGACCACTCGGTCACAATATAAATAATAACATTATTTCGTTGCTCATTCAATACAAACCCACCCCTCACAAGTCGCCTTACGGGCGTCAGTACTCAGTGCTCGGCGGGCCGGGCCGGAAGGGTGGATGAGGGGGAGGGGTTGGGGGGAGGTGGTTGGACGCCCCCAGATAGACGCTGGCGAGCGGGCGTCGGCGTCGCGCCTATCGCCGCGGCGGTAACTACCGGCTGCCGGCAACCCACGCCGCAGTACCGAGTATGAATTCCCCCTATTCCGATGGGAATAAGTACATGATTCCGATACAGAATTCTGCGGCCGATGTTGAGTCGTAACTGGGAATTGTGCTCATTTCCATTTTTTTTTTAAATTTTTCTTTACTTATGTCAGTTTTTTGAATAGTTGATAGACACAATGGGAGATATGGCATGGAAGCGTGGCGACCGTGACGACTGTTATACAGATGCAGTGCCACTTCCCCTACATAATAGATGCAGTGCCACCTCCCCATGCTACGATACCATACTCAACAATAGATTGACGGACTACAAAATAACTAAAATAAAAATTACTGCAGAGAATATTGTAGCGATTATGCAATGAAAAATATTTTGCCTTTTTCTACGCACTGCAAGAAATTTTAAAGATACCCGAGTTCTCATAATTTTATTCAAATGGTAAGGACTCTACTTGAGAGTGGGTCGGTAATTTTGGAGAAGAATTCCTTCATGTTGTAGAGAGTTCAGACGAAATTTCTGAGATTTCTCTACCTAAGGGAGTATGGCTACAACCTGTGGTTCTATCCTACTGGCTTTCTCTTGGGTATGCTTGGAATGAACCGTCTACGGGTCAGAAGGGATGTGCACATTGCAACATATTTCTTCAGATTGATTCGTGGATGGTTTGAAAACTCGGCTATCATGTAGAGCATATTCCCGATGCTTATCTTCGAGATAAAACAGTCTCTACTGTCGATGAGGAACAGTATATACTGTTTTATATCTTACAACATGCAGGACTAACTTGCCAATGGTCATGGTGAGTACGGCAATCTTTTTGCTGAACAGAATTTTTTATTTATTAAGTTAAAAGAAATTTACATTTCACTTTCTTAACTTAAGTAGGTATAAAGTAATAAAATTAATTTTGTTCTTTTAACTTTAGGCTAAACAGTTTTCTTTTAAATATATTTACACTGTTCTCCGTTTTTAGGGAGTCTGGAAGGATATTATAAATTTGAACACCCTCGTGGCCAATGCTTCTCTTGCAACTTTCAGTTTTAACAGCATTTGTGTACAGTTTATTATGTTGTCTTGTATAATGCTTGTGTATTTGTGACATTTTTATAAATGTTGTGTTTGTGTGTATAAGTCCATTTTGTATTTTGTAGATTAAAAGGCAAGTGTTATATTCGTACAAAGTTCTTATTTTCAGAAGGTTCAAATCGTGTTATAGTTTTTTTGTGGGAGTATCTGGGTTATAATTGAAAAGTTTTTAATGAATTTGTTCTGTATTATTTGTAAGTCGTTTAAGTACGTAATGTATGTGTTTCCCCATATCTCTATTAAATAATTTAGGTGGGACTGTACTAAGCTAAAGTATAAACCCCTCTTTATCTCTGTTGGTAGAATATGAGCAATTCTACCAAATACACCAATTAGTGGGATGATTTTTGCTTTAAGTTTTCCTATATGTTGTTCTCCTATTTGTAATGGTTTATGCGACGGTATTATTCTTTTAGGTGATGTTTATGCCATTTAGGAGATGTTTATGGGGCCAAGAGACCTAGCTATAAAACCTCAAGCGTTATTTGGTTTGGCGTATTTAGGCATATCGGTTGCCGTACATTCCCAATTGGAATGTATGACGAGCGATGTGTTGAAGTAGGCCAAGCCAAATAACGCTTGAGCTTTTATAGCTAGGTCTGTTGGCCCCATTATGCTGTAATGGTTTATGCGACGGTATTATTCATATCTAGATACACTTAGGCATCAATGAAGCTGCTTTTAAACGGCAAGATTTGTTCATGCCTGTATATCAGGTACCTTTTTAAAACTAAAAAATGAATGTTATATTTTTTAAAGCGTTTAATGGTCCTATGTCCAAAAATACCGACAATTAGGTAAATAAGGAGAAGGAACTTAGAAGTTGGATTTATAATAGTGATTTTTTAAATACTAGCTCAATCAATCGATAAGTATTGACAGGATAACTTAAATAACACAGGAACAAGTGACAGTTCACAATGACCAAGTGTCCTTAATTATTCGATATCAAATGTTATTTGTACATTAGCGATATGCAGTTGCCCTAGGGAATGATGAGAAGTTACCGAAAGTTATCGATACAATCCTTATCGATCGAGTGTGTTAGGGGGTCAGAGGCCCTAGCATACTCGCTCTATAACGATCGATAGGATAACTATCGGTAACTTCTCATCGTTCTCTAGCATCACTACAAATCGCAAACGAATAAGTGACACAGTTCACAATGACTAAGTGTCCTTAACATATTCGACATCAACTGTTGTTTGTACGTTAGCAATGTGCAGTTGTCCTAGGGAACGATGAGAAGTTACCGATAGTTATCCTATCGATTGTTATCGAGCGTGTGTGCTAGGGCCTCAGGGGGCCTAGTCTATATCTCTCACAGCGCCCGTAACGCGGGTTTAGCTACGTCACGAATCCGTATTAACCCTCCTCTGACCGTGCTAAAAACTTTCTCGCGCTCCGATGCTGTACACTCAGTAAATAATAGTGTAATGTATTTATTTAATCCAATACATACATGTATTGTGGAGGAATACCTAAAATGTTAACTCTATGTTTAGTATATTTACAAAGATATTTCAGTAAATACAAACCGTGACCGCTTAGTTGACAGCACCGTCAAGAAAGGTTAAACGGCAAACGTGCTTGTTTGTGAAACCGAAAGATCGAGACTAGGCCCCCAGGTAATGATAGAATTCATAAAATACTCGTACCTCCAATTGTACATTCTTTAATTTAAAAAAAAATCGAAGTGTTACCATTGCTCGATTCGATTTACATACATATTTTATTCATCTTAGAAAATGATGATCTACATTCCCGAATTTTTCCTGAGGAATTTTAATAATAGTGATACAAATATTTAAGATATCTAATGTCCAATAGAAAGAGTATCGCGGCGATACTCTTTCCGCGCTATTGGTGCGAGTAGCGAGGTGGGGGTATGACAGAATTGTGGACAGTGACGGGGTGTGGAATTTTTAAATTTTTTTTTTATTGAAAATAAACGTTACGGGAGAGCAAAGTCGCCATAACATTTTTACTCTAAATATAATCATGAATCGCTGGTTAAAGTTTGTCGGGTACGTACCGAAACACCCAATGCAATTGATTATTACCCTCGGGTTATTTGAAAACAAATTTTAAAAAGACGTTTAATGAACAAATAATGTTACTTTTGGATTTTTAACCGCTTGGGCACTTAAGATGATAGACTTCGCTTTTCGGCCCTTACAAAAAGGACGCCCGGGAAAAAACACTTTTCTAAACCTTCACTGTCAAACATGTACGATTTATCAAAAAATATTATTTAAGGAAAAAGTGCTGCTAACTCAACTCTCATAAAGAATTATAAAAAGCTACCGACGTAGCTTCTTCTTTCTAAAAAATATATGTTTTTTAAAATTTCAATTTCGTGAAAGTTTTGGTGTAGAAAAGTGTATTCTCCATAAACCCCTTTTCGAGCGATTTCTGTAGGTAAATTTGAGCGTTGTCTCATTCGCACATTTCGCATTCGCATGTATTTTAAGTGTATTGTAAGTGTGCGTGAGCTTATTGTGAGCGGGACAGAATGACAGACGCGGGTGTTCCGCGTGTGGTTCAAAGTCTAGCCTCTTAAGCTTGTTTTCACGACAATTTAACGTAGGTAGACATAGGAATGACGTATGCCCCGGATCTGAGTTTTAAAATGAAGTATACATACAAAACGCACTTTTTATTTATTTTTATTATTTTTACCGTATTAAGTGCATTCTTATGTATGCAAAATATATTTTTAAACACAATTAAAGCGAAACGACCATGTTCTGATGCTATTTTAGTCTTCTGTTTTAGCCACCTAATGTTTTAATAGGTAGTAGGTACATCTTCTTACCTAAAGGCATAATTTATTTGATTTATAAAATCTTGTATGTCCACTTAAAAATAAAACGCGTATGACGTCATCGAACGCTGCATTAATAAATTCTATTTGGACTTTGGCAGTGCGGGTTTCCTTTGAATCCATTTAGATTTTCTACCTGCTCTGCGGTTCGATCCCTCGGCAGCGGATCGCAGAAACGCAAAGAGGCGAATTTTCCATCACACACCTCTCTAATGGCGGGTTTCAGTACTAGTTCTTCTGGAACCAGTTATATAAACCGGAATCAGAATATTGACACCAGTTTTAAGTGCATTCATTTTAGCAATGGTCATTAGAGGCCAAGATTTGTGTGCAAATTACAAAAACGGACATTTATGTATGTTTTATAAAAAAGGTAAAACTCGACTATGAATCCGGAGGTTGCAGGTTTAGTTCCCGGCGTGCGAAAGTAAGTTTTATTAAATTAATTTTTTTTTTTTTTTTTTTTTTTAATTTTTTTTTTTAAAAGAAAGACAAACATTCCCGGGTTACGAATAACCCAACAACATTTGAAAATCTCCTACTACCACCACACTAAGCGGAAGATGTTGCTTGTGTTGTGGTGGAGGACTTAGCCAGCCGAGGAATCGAACACGGAACGCCTGGGTGGGACCCAAACGCGATGCCCACTGAACCACTGACCGGTATTTGTACTGTTTCACAATTGATTCTTTTAAAACTAATAGTTTCGGGACACACACACACACACACACACATCACTAGACCTCGCGTCCAAAAGAGTATCTTTCTGATGTGTCTCTCATTTTTTAAATCAAAACCAAAATTTCCTCTGAAATCATAAGATTTGAAAGTAGGTTCTTAAATATCTACCTAATTAATTAAACCATATATTTTTATTGTTTCAAATAAGTAAATTACAAAATGTGTCCAAAAAACGTCACTATCTCAATGACTATTATTTTAAAATCTTTTTCTGGTAGGTAGGTGTAGTGCACGCCAAATTTTAAGACCGGCATGACGTTGATCACAAGTCGTCGCAATAGTCGAGTTTAGGGTTTAAAAAGGTGGTATCTCCGCAGCCTACGTCTTTCTCTGTCGGACGTATGTTTTTATGCATTTTTCTCTTTCGCTTAAATTAGTAGAGAATGAATAGTATCATGATTAGGCCGGTCTTAAAGGTTGGCGTGTACTATACCATAATATTGACAAAATCTGAATAAGTATCTAAATATATTTTCAAAATAAAAACAACGATTTTGCACTTTAAAAAAATCTTTACTGCACCATTAAATCGGTAACCATCTTGAAAAGGAAAAGGAACGTACAAATTTACAAACAGATGATATGCAAAACGATCGAGTTAAAACAGGTCTCCGCTACATTTTATCAATTATGTACAACGCAAATTACCGAAGTTATAGCGTAGATACTCTAAGATTCTCCTTCATTTATCGTGCATCACACACTTTCAATACATTCAAAACACAATTTGACATTTTTAACTCTGCACCACACTCCTTAAAATCACACAGGCAATCTCTCGATACTTTACTATAACTACTTACATACAACATACAGCCTACTAATTATACAGAATAGATCCATCCCTTTCCCTTCCCTCCCACCATCCCATCCCCATAGGCTAATGTAACTATTTTTCTTTATTTAAATTAAAAAATTAAGATACTTCAGTGGAAACCTATTATTGGTTAAATGATTTACACACTATTTATTACACTTTATAAAATGTTATAACTGTTGGTTTTCCAAATAAAATAAAATAAAATAAAAAAATAAAGATTGGAATTTTTTCCCTCAAGTCAGTCGGCCCACAGGAAAATTGCTGCCAAGAAAAATAAAAATATATTTTTAAAATCTCTACCCGGTGTGGTATTTTATTTGACCGAGTCGGAACCGCTCCGTACCGTCTTCCTTCCATATCCCGTCTCCACGGGAGATCTAGCCCGACCGGATATACCCGGTACCGTATACCGATAAAACCAACATATACCCGGGTAATATATAGCTACCAGTGGTGCACAACCAGCGGCTCACTTCAACGTTTATTGCAGATTTTTTTATGTGAGTACCACACAAGAGCTCCATCTGCCCCAACCGTCTGTAGCCAGTGAAGCTATGTCATCTCCATTAGAGAAAATAACAAACAACACACATAATAGTAATAAAAATGTTTGGATGATTTATATAGCGCTATTTCGTGAGGAAATTACCTCAGGGGCGCTTTACAAATTCATTAACACATTGAAACCTCTATTTATTATAAGTGGTTTATATCTTAGATTGATAACTAGTTATTTTAAACTAAGACTTATAAATATATAACTGGTGACTTCAAACTATACTAGTGGGTATTTACATAATTTTGCTTTACTCGTATTATGACTTACAACTAGATTAAAACTAATTACCTACTTATTTACATTAAAATACCTACTTATTTACATTTACAAAATTTCAACAGAAAAAAATGAGTTGCAAATGAGTTCGAGTGGAAAATACGAAAATTGGCTCCTACTGTTTGTTCACAGTTGAGGATCTCTGATATACCATATACTCGCCAGACGGTTCCGCCTGAAGACGGTTATGTAGGAGCGGTATGTGGTTTGCACATCACTACTAGGTGGTATATAGGTACCTAGTTGAAGTGATAGCGGTAGCGTTGTGCAGAGTGCGCATCACTATTATCATCCTCGCGGGAGGCGGGTGAGGATTGCACATCACTACCTATGCGTGTTACTGGAGGTGGAATATCTTAATTTATAACCTCCTCCCTTTCATGTAAGCCCGGTAGAAGTTTGCGACTGAACGTGCTGTGCGACTGAAAAACAAATCGTTTTTGAACGGAAAAAGTTGCTTGAGCAACAACGATGGAAGATCCAACAGAAGACACCGTGGAAAACTCGACGCTTCGGACCACTTGATCAACTGTATCGCTTAATTGAAAAACAATCTAAAAAGACTTTTAATGTTTTTGAGTTATCGATATGTAGGTACGTATCTTTTTAAAGCACAAGTAATTAAAAATAATGTTTGTACTTCAGTATTTTCTTTAGAAATTTTATTTTCCGTATACATTTACAGGTAATTAATAGAAATTAATGTAAGCTTTGTTTTAGGGGACTTTGAAAACAGCAGCATTGTAACTAACTAACGAAACACGCCGTTTCCCCGCAGGGGTAGGCAGAGAGGACGGACCGTCAAACAACTCGGTCTTGGCACACACACACACACACTCCTTGCTTCATTCACATTCATACATGCTCTTCTATTATTCCGACTCCTGACATGGCCCGACTCAAGTATCTGGTTCACATGATCGTGCCAGTCTTCCTCGGACCTCCACAACTTCTTCCTTTGTAGCATTGTAGGGGTTTTTTAAATTAAAGTTGCCTGTTTTAGGGGCTATTGCAATTGATATGTTACTGTTTCCCTATTGAAAAATTGCAAATGGCGTAGGATGGTAATTATCATTATCATAATAAGAAAAAACAAAAAGAAAATTAAGCTTTTTTTAAAGGAAGAAGAATTTAGTACCAAAAGTTATATATATATATATAACGGCGTAGTCCAGCGGTAAGGCTTTGGACTCACATTACGAAGGTCGCGGGTTCGAACCCGGCGTATGCAAATAAATTTTACTTGATTGATTTGTGTTATTTCACAATTAATTAATTAAAATAATATAAAGAATATTGAGATGAATGTTGTGCTCACCTATAATTAGAAACATCATTACAACCATGTATAATATGTAAATTACTGTAAAAATTATGTGATGTATTCTGTTGGCGAGCCAATAAATAAATAAAAAAATAAAATATATATATATATATATATATATATATATACTATATTTGCGGCACGTTCCAGAGTGGAAGATAATCCCAGTATCGCTCTGGTGTAAGACCACCATTCAGAATTGAAACGTTGTTCCAAATGGCTTTAGCCGTGTTTAGTGACTAGATCCGAATAGCCAGGTACTTCCCCCACCCTCCCCTTACCCATCTCCTTCCCTTCCCCACTTACCTTCAGCCTCACAACATACCCCAATTGGGGATGCCATAGTCTCATTGGTTCCAGAAGGGAACAGTTGGGACTCTCTTGAGGTATTCACGATAAGAAATAAAAAATAAATTATTTTTAAAGAAAATTTAAAGTTCCTCGGTTTTTTTTTTAGAAGTGAAGATTTTAAATATATTAATATAAATACGTATTGATGGTATTTAATTTTTACACTACAAAACACTTCAATAAATCTTCTTATATCTTTAGTGCTCCATTGTAAAGCGCTCATACCGTGAGTAACACTGCCGGAGTCTGTGGGAAGAGTTTATTTGGATTATTACAATTATTTTTGGGTTAATAATGAATGCTAAACAAATTATATTTTAATTGTAAAGAAATAATAAATAAATGATATAAGACAATTATAACGTGGCAAATGCGGTTGTTAGGGAAAGGTTAGAGAAAGATCGACAATCAAACAAAATAGCGACATAATATTTTTGTAAACTTTAAATATGTAATGTTATATTTCTGAAAGCAACATGCTGCTTGTTGAATGCCAATTATTAATTATTATCAATATAAAAAAATTATATCCTGTTAAATTATTATTATGAAGAGAAAACTTTATTGCAACACTATTTTAGCCTTTCTTTTCGACCCTTCAAACTTGTCGACATTTATGTTCATAAGGACTAACGGACTGAAGGAAAACGAACTAACTACGAAGGTTAACGGACTGATTCCGAATATTATTACTGGACGTGGTGGTGACTTATAGTTAAGTATATTTTTAACTCAAAGATCTATACTTAGCTACTAGAAACGACAAAAGCTAGAAAATATTTATTGAAAGCCAAAACTGTTCTAACAATAATACCTACCATTATACTTTCAACTTGAACTTAATAATTCCTAACATTATACTTTTAACTTGAACTTAATAATACCTACCATTATACTTTCAACTTGAACTTAATAATACCTATCATTATACCTTTAACTTAATAAGACTTTCAAATTTAATTATACCTAGCATGGATTTACTTTACATTAAAAAAAAATCTTGAAAATAATTGCACTGACCCATAATTCAATTTCTTGAAAGTAGAGGTTTTCTAGTACTCTCGTACTGTTCAAGAGATTTTTTGCCACTTCAGAAAACAGATTCCAGTTGAGACGTTAAATTTCTCGCTAAAATTGTCACGGAACCCCGCATTCCGTATCTGTGAGGTATAAAAATGAGAGATATCCCATCCCGCACTGAAACGAAGTGAATTAATCCAACGACAGGCGTAATCCCCCCCAGGCGCCGTGGGGGGAGGGATTGGGGGGATTGCGCTCACCCCCCCACCCCCCCGGTTGCTCGGGCCTTCCCGATTAATCAGCTGCGTCGTTAGCCGCTCCCCCCCGTCACCCCAAACCTGACACCACGCTCCCTTTCAGTCCCCCCGCCTGGCCGGGTGATATACTGGGATAATGCCTCTCAGCCAACATCACGCCCTGAGCTATAGAGGGAACACGGGAATATTGATGGTTGAAATACTTTTGATGGATTCATACTGAACTCGCAATCGGGAATTTCTCTTTTTCTTTGAACATATTACTGATGAAATGTACAGTGGTGGCGAAACCGTTTTGTAGGTTTGTATATAAATACGTCAGTGAAGACTACTAAAAGAGAAGATCTACAGGCTCTGTAAAAATCATTATAAGATAGATAATATTAATGTACCTATACCTAGCTCTCTTATTAAAAATTTAGGCATATTAGATTTGTCAAAGAATTTGTATATAAAAATGCAAAAATCATTCAAATCATTAAAAAGCAAGTCATTTTAAATACATGTAGAATTACGAAAGATTTTTTAAATATTTATATTGAGGGATCAGTAGGATTTATCGGTCAAATTAGGAATTCCACAGAGCCGAACCCTCTGATATGAAAATATCTGGAGACGGTGAATTACATTCTCATTTGATAGTTTGGTAGATTAACGTGTTGTTCTTGTATTGTTTTGTATTAATTATACTTATATAATACACTTGCATAACGTGGATTTACTAGATGATCATTTATATGGAAAAGTGTATGAAAGGGGAATATTTCCTAAGGGAAAAACTAAACCCGTTCCTGTAAATCTGGTAAAAAATATATTTGCGGCGGTTCCATGAAAAATCAAAAAGTGGCATTTCATCACCTTTTGAAAATCAATTACTTTTTAGAAATAGACCATAACTCAACTTAACCTATTTAACCTAGTTTATTTTTTATTTATCGCTTTTAATGACATTTCAAAGGAGTGATAAAGTTGGACATTGTTAGGTTGTCAGGTCACCATTTGCGGCACGTTCTGGAGTGGTAGATTGTTTTATCGTTGCCCTGGTGAAATATCATCATTAAGAAACGAAACGCTGCTTGAAATGCTTTTAGCCGTGTTTGCTGACCAAATCTCCCTTACTTTCCTCTTCTCCATCTCCTTCCGATCGAACAAGAAAAAAGTTATAGTGGTTGGGCCTTGACACAATACACTACTACACTTACCTTCATTATATATCTATATATATTAAACCGCTGTACTTGTAGTCAGTATTGTTACACATCCTAACCTACCCTCATCCTACAGATCTGTTATTTTTCTATTACCCACACGGAGAAAAATGCTATTCTGAAATACGATAATTTTATTCGTGAAAACGGTTAAAAACGGGAATGAAGTTCTTACAAACAAATTAACAGTGTTTCAATGTTTATTGGCGGGAAAATGTACGAATAATTTGTTGGCTTACGTAGGAAATTAAGTATACCAACAAATTATTCTTACATGTTCCCACCAAATAACATTGAAACCCTGTTAATTTTAATTTAATTTGTTCGTAATAAAATGATCGTATTTTAGAATAACATTTTTCTCCGTGCACATTCAGCCATCAATCGATCCTCTCTGCATGAACATCTCCGCATTAATATTCCGTAATCCGGTCTTTCGTTTTTCGCCGCCTCTGAAGAAAAGCACCGCTACAAAACAATACAAATATTTCCGCTATAAATTACACCTCATCTAGTTTTTAGTGTAGAACTCGAAAACGCTGATTGTAGTAATTACCTGCGATATAATAATAATAATAATGGGAATTCATCTGAACACTCGTTCGTCATCCGTTCATTTCACAAACACGCACAAAAAGGCTGCTTTCTCATCCGGCCCGCCACGACTTACCACCCCAACTGTTCTATACAATTCTACCTTCCACCCGCCACCCACCACCCGGCCTACTGCTAGTAGCGCGATTGTCGTAGCTGGGGGAAGCGAACACCTTTTATCGTAGTTCGTAGCCCCGTAGCGCGTAGCTACAGAAGCTGTCGTAGATGCTAGCTGCTAAGTGATCTAGAAATTTAACGTAGACCCCCTTACTCAGCGTAGTGTAATGAAGACGTTGTTCAAAGTATATGATCTACTTAGTTGTAACTTTGAAATTATTGATATTATGAAACTGAATTGAAAAGATGTGTTTTTTAATGGTTCTTGGAAAATAATAAGGCCTACTTCAAAACAAACCTTACATAATAAGGCTACTTAACTTACTACTTCAAAACAAACCTTACATAATAAGAAAATAATAAGGCCTACTTCAAAACAAACCTTACATTCGTGAATATTTTACAACTTTACATTCTTGTAAAACTAATATATCTAAGTTACATTCAAACATTACAAAACTCCATTACAAAATTGTTAATCCGTGATTATACCAAAGCACACCAGAAGTAACACTAAATTAATATACAAGTCTCTAAATGTTTTACCTGTTATAGAACAAGTTTTTAAACTTATTTCGACCAGGGACCCAATTTTCATTTCAGTAGATAATTGCTCGCATGCTATAATTATCTACGTTGTCTATGGTTTTTCTATCATCGAGTAATTATAATCTACTAATTTTCGATAGAAAGCGTATTTTGTAATTTCTAATAGATCTGTTACAAAGCAGTAGATAATTTGACTATTGGTTTTAGCAGTAGTTCAACTGTCAAAAGGTTTTACTTGTACGGTTTGCGTGTGTCGTATTTTTGTTAATTATTATAAAAATGGTTGAAGAATAATCTTGTGTGACAAAAATTCAAGATTCACTCAAAGTGAAGGATTGGTGTTTCAGAATATATACTAATGAATGTGGTGAAAGAACCCTAAACAAATAAAAAGTAGTTCGTTTTGTACTGTTAAAATTAAATATAATCTAAAAAATTGCCTATTTGAGACATGTGGTTTATTTATTGTTTTTGTGTTTCGTAGAACTCCATTTAATATTTTTTTTAAATTTAATTTAAATAAAATTTAATAATGTTTATTATCAAGTTCTGCAAGTGTTTTAGTTTTTATTATTGTGACAGCTGTTTCGGTTTACAAGGCCATTTTCAAACTGAGTTTAAGCCTAATGCCATTTTCAAACTGAGTTAAAGCTAATGAAGCCTTTTTATTGCTAGTTGGAATTCACATTAATACTTATAATTTTATAAAATCCTTATGTACCTACCTATATCTATACTATTAATGGGACTGTTCATTTGTACTTGTTATCAAGACACGAATACAAACGTATTGCTTGCATACATCATGTTTTAATTCTTGGTTTTATTGATCCGTTTCACCTTTTGCACTGATTGTAGAAATGCCAAAGTAGATCGTCGATTTATTATCATCAAATACGATGCAATTTGAAACAACCGAACCGTAATTATTACTATTTATCAATTTATTTGACCAATAAACGAATGAATAACCTATACACATTAACAATTACATATATATTATTACAGTCCATCCAACAAAAAGTGCGCTTTCGTTCAGCACTCTAATAATTAGTATCTGCCATGCTTTCGCCAGAGCCTTCCAAGGACTCCCCCCCCCACCTGTCGAAGAGGAGGTAACAACCCTGGGTGGGACGCCTAGGTACCTGGTAACAATACGCGTCGGGACGCCGGGGTAGTCGAAACGACCGCAACGCCGACTCGAAATCGACGTCTGCATTACTTGCAGTAACATTATCTTTTAATATCTTTTAGTAGAGTGGTAGATAATATATAACAATAAACTATATATAACATTAACTGGAGGAACGACAGTCGAGATGGTATGGTCACATAAAACGGAGACCACCAGACCACACTGTGAAGCAGGCGATGTCTATGGAGCTTCATTGACAGTCTGGACAGGCCTGGATGAAAGCGATACCCAGAACCGAAGAAGCTAAAACCTGAGAACGAGTAGAGTCAACCCCATGCAACGGCCTACCCAGGCAATGAGTTGGGACAGTGCAAGGAAGAAGAAGTAGAGTGGTAGATAGTTTCAGGTAAATGACCACCATACAGAATTGAAAAGTCGATTGAAATGTCCAAAATATATGTTTTATTATGGTATATTATATATTTATACGTGATGAATGACCAGATACTATACAACATTCATCTTACCCACATCATTCCTCTCACCGATTCCTTGAACCTCACAACATTCCTCGTAAAGCCATAATCTCACTGGAACAGTAATAAAAGTAACATAAGTGGATGAAGCAAGCAAATTTTAAATCCTGACATTTCAACAATTTGTGCAAAAGATGAAAAGATTCGAAAATAACAAGTTTTAAAACAAAATGTATGCAAGCAATGCATTTGTGTTTGTTCAAGTCTGGTTGCGATACACTATATAGACTGCATTCAATGTGTGGCAAGACTATACACGGCATCCGGAAACTCGTGAATCTGAATATTGAACCCAAAAAAACATTTTTTTTCGATATTTTGCAAACTATAACAGCCTTACTAAAAAAAACACTCCGCGGCCGTTAAACGGTGTTTCTGTAGCACGTTGTGTAAAGTCTGTACATTTCGTTTTTCAAATTCTTACTAAACAAAATATATGGTTCTGATAAAATGACAAAATATATAGATCTGACAACGTCGCCATTTTACCAGCCTTACTAATAAACTTTCTGAAAAATTTGTACAGTGGTCAAACAACCATGTATGAAGAATCCTTACTAATTAAGAACTGACAAAAAATTGTTCATGGAAAGATATGTACATTGCTTACACGGCCAAGGAGGGTAGTTTATCTGTTGTATATATTTGTTCCATTTGTAATTTTCAACGAATTTCGAATTTCTTTTTTTAATGTCCTATATATTTATTATTTTTTGAGATGTCGTAAAAACAAATACCATTTTAGAACCAAAATTTAATTACCTTTAAGATTTTCATATCTAAAATATACTTAAATGTTTAAAAACTGTAGTATTTTAAGCTTCAAACATCAAGTTGAAAAAAAAACTCACTTACCCCAAACACTTTCTATTAAAACATTGAAATATTTGGAAAAATTCAAAATTCAAAAAACACAGTCCTTTTATTTAATGATTTTGAAATAAAACTGTCACCTCACTTTTTACTCCTTCACACAATAAAAAAATATAAAAATATCTTGAAATTAGCTTTTCATTCCCAAAAATTTACAATAAAAAAACTCACGTTTGAAGACATTGCTTGCACATCTTAAGACATTAATTTCTTTGATACGTTTACTAAAATATGTATTAGACATTTTAGTCACCAAAAAACATCACTTTCAAGAATTTATAATAAAATAAAGATCTTAAAATGCAAATTATTTCTGAATATAACCTACAGAACCATTTTCTGACAGATCAATTTAGAACACACGATTTTAGTGTCACAATTTGACTTAAACTAACGAAAAACAACACAAATTAATAGTAAATATATTGCGTAAATGAATATAAGTGAGAATTAGTCAAGGATTGAAATCATTAACGAAAATATCATCTTAATCACACACACACTGGCGACCGACTTTTTTCTGCATTTCCGCGGCTTTTTTTGTTTCAGCGGGAAAGCAATGCGCAGGCGCATCAATCACACCACCTAGCGGATTATTATGAAAACTCCAATTTGAACAAGAAAATACGGCGTTGTCAAATCTAAAGATTCACAAAAACACCGTTTAACGGCCGCGGAGTGTTGTTTTTTTAGTAAGGCTGTAATAATGCACGGAGAAAAATGTTATTCGAAAAAACGATAATTTTAATAGTTAAAACGGGACTGAAGTTCTTACGAACAAATTAACAGGATTTCAATGTTTATTGGCGGGAACATGTAAGAATAAACATTGAAACACTGTTAATTTGTTCGTGCGAACTTCATTCCCGTTTTTAACCGTTTTTACTATTAAAATTATCGTTTTTTCGAATAACACTTTTCTCCGTGTAGATTAAAAAAAACTTTTGGTGCCAAATCTCTACCATTTAAAAATACATTAAGTAGCTGATATCAACTTCTTAATTGGTCCTATAAAATTCCATCATCTTGATTTTCTCGTAAACGAACGATCAAATCAATAAAAAATATGCCTATACAACTTTTATTGCATAGCCTTTTTGATAGTCTGTGCAAATTTTTCATACCTCATCAACAGTAGGCACGTTTCTATATCATAATATGCTGGTCGGTGGCTGAGTTGGCATCGCGTTTGTGTCCCACCCAGGCATTGTGTGTTCAATTCCTCGGCTGGCTAAGTCTTCTATCATGACATGAGCAACTTTCTCCGCTTACTGTGGTGGTAGTAGGAGATTTTCAAATAGTATCAGAGTCTTTACAAAAAAGACAGAGGAGTTTGGTATCCCATTCTGTCAGTTACTACCCCTGTTGAAAATTAAGTTGTTATTTCAGTTGATTGAAGTGGAAATCAAATTATTGTCTTATTCCGTCTCGAGAGGGGGTACGGACTACAATATGTAATTCTAGTATTCTAGGGGTTGGTGTTAATCTAATTCCTGGTCCATGTGACCTTGGACGTCTGGGGCAAGGAGAATTCGTCACCAATACAGAGATATACTATATGTATATGAAATAATTTACATTTCCGTGCTGCGACGTGAAAGAGGGTGTAAAATTAGGGTGTGAAAGTCAATTATTGAACGCAGTCGGTGGAGGAAATTAAATGCTTTAGCTTCCTTTTTATGTGATTACCACAGTCCAACTACCCGGAATCAGTAGGACTATGGAATCCTCAATTAGGGTAAGTGTTTGTTTTTATTTCAATTGTAACACAAATTATTTATCTATCATGGATGGCCTTTATTATGTTGACTTTGAGGGCGTCAATTGTTCAACAGCACCATTTCTTTTGTCATGCTTTGCTGTGCTATAACATCTGTTCCGCCGTGAGGTAGATATATTCGAAAAGGCGGGACAACACCTACGTCTGAATTTTTCAGGCACGTTTTCAAGCAATGTCATTCCAAGATAATGGGCTACCAATAGAGTTATTACATTAAAATTCAGTATTGCAAGATTTGCAGAATGTCTGGTTTTTACACGGAGAAAATTTTATTCGAAAATACGATCATTTTATTCGTATAAACGGTTAAAAACGGGACTGAAGTTCTTACGAACAAATTAACAGAGTTTCAATGTTTATTGGCGGGAAAATGTAAGAATAATTGGTTGGTATACGTAATTTCGTACGTATAGCAAGTATAAGTAAATCCATATTATGGTGCATGAGCCTCTCTTCAAGACCCATGTTCACTCTATCCTTTATTAAAAAGGCCCTCCGCATATCATTCCGTAGATGACACAAGTCCAGAGGGTTTTTATTTTCCTCAGGGCCTGTTAATGTTGAAAAAATTACACGTTCTCGATTTATTCTGAACCACTAGAAAAGGCAAGTGTTTCGAAAAAAATAGGTCGCTTTTATTATTGTATTTCTCGTATTTTATCATATTTTTTTCATGATTTTACGTCCAAACCATAAAAAGAGGTACATTTCTTATCTGGTCGCAGCATCCCCTAGTCTCATTTATTCTACTCCCCGGAACTACAGACATTTCGTACACCAAATCTTATTCGGTAGTATATTTTTGTGGTCCAAAATCTAGATATTTACGTACTTAGTTCAAAGATAACCAAGCAACTTTGCAGAGTATCCTACATAAAAAAATCTCCATATCAAATTATTATTTTACTATCTCTTTGATCTTAAGTTTGTGTATCGGAGTTAATTTAGTTATCATTTTAAGTGGGTGGTATATCCAGTTTTGCTCTGGTAAGTAAAATTAAAATTAAATTAATTAAAATTATGTTAAATCAATCAAATAACTTTGTGTATACCACTTATATAATCACAATTATCGACATGTTCGAAACTGAAGATTTCTTCGTTAGGAAAATAAGAACATGAATCTGTTATCATCATAACGATAAAACTTTCGGATAATTGTGATAATATAAGCGGTGTACCTACACAGAGTTATTTGTTTCATTTAATTAAAAAATACGCCACAAAGTGATTTTGCGAAAATTGAAGAAGTAATTAAAATTATGACTGTAATTATATGCATAGTAGGCACCATGCGTTTAATTTTTATTTAATGTATATTTTTACATAAGAATAAAGTTATATTATTACCTATTATTGAACGAAATTCGAAGTTCATTCATGTTTGGGTTTCATATCTATAGAAAACCAATTCTCACTGATCTATTTCATAGATTCTATCCTATCTATCTATTCTATCTAATCCCGGCGCCTTGTTATTGCTAGTTATTTACGTAGATAAGAAGAAAGAATAACACGAGTTGCTTTATTTATAAAGTGAACACACAAAAATGTGTAGTATTTAAGACAATTTCAATATTTACAGTTGCGTTTACACTAAGTAGAGTGAATTTTCGTAAAATCGTAGAATTGGTATGCAAACATGATTTTTTTTTACAAAACTTCCACACAGGAGGCCCCGAAGAAAATAATTCCCCCCAGGGCGTATGTCATCTTTGGAGATGCTGTGTGGAGGATTCTTTTTTGGGAAAGGAATGAGAAGGTGTTCTGGGAAGGAAAAATGTATGAGGGTGGTAGGAATCTGGGGATCAGTGTGTCCAGAAGTGACGGAAGAACATCCATCCATCCCTACCACTACTGTGCAAGGTGACGTTCCGAGAGAGAAGCTGGAGAAGTCAAAGGCCTATTTGCCTATTTAAGATAATTTATTTTCCATTTAAGGTTGCATTTACATCGAGACACTGTTTACACATCATTGAAGTAAAACTAATAATAAAAATAAATATTAAATTTTCCTGCAATGAAACTAAATACATAATAGGAACTTTATCCATTTAGTAGGAGAAACAATTCTAACGCTAGACATCAACTGTGAACGATGCTGCTTAATGCACCAGGTAGCTTCCATTGTAATGCCTCTCAAACAGACTTAGAAAGTTTTTAGAATTCTAGAATTCAATCGACGATATCAGTATTATTAATGCACAATCACCACTAGGCAAAATAGTCGTTGATAAACGAACTCTTCGCCAAACAGACAAACAGTCATTTATAAATACTCCTAGAGACGCTGCTGAAGCGGTAACCGGCCGGTTACCGCTGACTCAATACATTCCACACACCAATGAGATATATTATGTAGGTAGGTACCTAACGCATTTCTAAACAAGCGTAGAATCGTAAAGCTTGTAGATTTTGGTACAATATCCCGCAGTGCCCGTTTTGTTTATCTATGCAAATTTATGTCCGGCCATCTGCGGTACAAATGTCCGCATCAGTCCGTCCGCGCAAAACGGATTGCCGCACTGAACACATCAAATCCCTAGAAATGTCGCCTATACCTAAATGGTATATACAATTTTATACTTGAAAGAAAATGGAAAATTTATCTAAAAATTTTCGAGCCGCAGGTCCCAGACATGTCAGTAAATTTGGCTATTTGTTCAAGAAAGAATTTCAACAATTGAAAATGTGAAAATTTAAAATAATATAAGGTACATTTGCGATACGTTCCAGAGTGGAAGATACTCTCACTATAGCCCTGGTGCAAGACCACCATTCAGAATTGAAACGTTGCTTGAAATGGCTTTTAGCTGTTTTTGGTGACCAGATCTGAATAGGTTACACACCTTCTTCTTCCCAATCGCCATACCGTCTTCTCTACCTTCAGCATCACAACATACCCCAATTGGTGATGCCATAGTCTCACTTGCTCCAGATAATCCGCACTGAATAGATAATCCGAAGTGTGATCTATAGGTACCTACCGATTTTGAAAAAAACTGATGCCCTCAGTTTACAAACGATTAGGCTGATTACAGTAGGTACAGGCCCCGGCGCGCGACGTATTTTGAAGTTTCCCATGATCAAGTCAATGACCGTTTGCAAATGGGGGTGATTGTCGTTGATACTCGTTGTTACTACTGATTTGTGTGTTGTTTTACCGCAAACATATTTATAAAATTATATCACTTTAAACAGTTTACTTAGCAACAGCACGGACTTGGCAATTTGGCAACTAGGCCCCAGAACGGTCAATCAAATTGATTATCTGTTCAACAAAGTATTTCGATTTTTGAAATTTTAATCAATTTCACAATTACTGATTTTATTTCGGGTACAGTGACACGCCCAAAACACACTTCTATCGGCCGATCTGCACAGTGCTCAAGCGCGCCCCGGGCGGCAAATAAAACATTTCAAAAAAATACAGCGTGTCCTTGATCTGATTTCGAAATTTTACTACCGAAACTCTCCCGAACAAGCATTGTTTTTATTTATATATTAGCCATATTATACCTACAGCTTGTCGTACAATTTTTCTATCGATTAGGCGCTTTTAATATTAATATAACAAAACACATAAATATCAGAACCAAAATTTTGTTTTAAAACACCCCTTTTCAGCACCCAATGTATAAAGTAGCAGCAACAAATAACGGCTATTTTGTTGTGGTTGGCAGAAAATCTAAAACGCAGCGATAATCGGCTTTAATGACTGTTCTAATGTTCATAAACCAAAATGGCGCGGATCGACGATTTAAATTTTTGATTCATCGCTTGCTGAGGGTTGGTTTGTACTATGTAAATTTAGGTTTCTTTTTAAACTGTGAATGCAGTAATATTAATCATATTTTTATCTACTATATTTACACAAAAAAAAAATAAAATTTCCATCGGGAACTTACATTTTCAACATCACTTTTTGTTCTATCTCCAAAGTAATTACAAAAAAATGAGGGTTGGAGTGTACTATGTCCATTGGCCAATACTAATTTTTTTACTATTATTTATTAAAACATTATGTACGTGTATGTGAAAATTACTAATTTTTTATTACTCCATACATTTTATTAATTCATACGACAATACTAAATTTTCTCATTTCTATTGAAGAGTTTTTTATATTTTTTTAATTTTATTATTATTAATTAAAACCTTATGTATGTGAATGTCAAATTATTATTGTTTAATGTGTCATGGGATGAAATTACTGTTGGTTTGGTCTATCTCCGCCCAGAGCATAGATTTAGGGGGTTTCTCACCATCCTCCCAATAGCTTATCTACCCTAATAACGAATATTTTTAAAAATAAAAATAAAATACTCGCAGTGGTTAGAAAACTCGGCCAACTTATCCAATATATAGCCACTATTCATAGCTTCGAGTACCGAATTATAAACTCCAACTTAATAAATAAATAAACCGTAAATCGTAAATCGAAAATATTCGTTATTTGGGTAGATAAGCTATTGGGAGGATGGTGAGAAACCCCCTTAGTATAAACAAACATTAAATATGATCAATGATCATGGTACAAACCAATTTTTTTTTCTATTTTGTTTAAAAAAATGTCCTTTTACGTTCTTGATTATGCTTTTATTAAAGTAAAAATTCAACCAATTATGCTGTTCTTTTACTTAAAGGCAGAATAACCCTTGTATTTTATATTATTATTTATAACAATTAGTTTGAAGTAAAGGAAACAGAAATATGATTTTTTTAAACTTCACACCTTTATTCTCAATACGAGTTTTTGTGGACATAGTACAAACCAACCATCAGCAAGCGACATAACAAACAAAAGCTTCCCGGAGACTATCAATTTCAATTGTAATATTGTTATTGTTTGAATATTATTATTTTTTATGTATTTATAATATTATTATCAATAATATTATGTATTTCGGTACCATTATTAGCATTTAACTAGCGCAGAACCTTGAAAAATCAGGGGACATTATAATTCCAATTATTGAAACGGACAATGAAAATTATTTTCTGTTAAAATACATAGGCTGTAAAATAAGGTCTCCAAAGTGCTGTGGTCGCGAGGAACGATTTTACGCGCGATCTGGCATCACTAGCATGTAGCCTGGTTCCCCCATGCCAAATCCATATCATATTGGACTCTCTGCGACGCTTAGCCTCGGCGGGGCAGCCGTACGCGATAGAGCTTCCACTCACCGCATCCGCCAGGTGTGAATTACGCTGTGTAATTCGTTTTTAAACTTCCGCTACGCTACTGACGGGATTGTTCCTTTGTCTCTGGTTTCGTGTAGTGTACTCGGAGCTAGCCCGCAATCTCTATTGAATCCAAAAATTCCTCGCCATCGATGTCGTAGCACTCTAGGAATTCGTAGGCTCCTTCAATCTGTTTTTCCAATCATCTCCATCACAACACCCTGTAGCGTAACACCAAAGCTGTGAGCTAACGGAGAAATTGCTTGAAGGGGGTTATGTTCCCCCGGGGTCCCTCTGCTCGCGGGACTTATGAATATGCATTTTTTCTCTGGGAAGTATTTTTTATATAAGCAACCTCCTCGCTTATCCTGCTGCCCGGGACATTAGTGGATTCTTCTACGTTGTATGAAGGGAAGAAAGCTTCGTGGTCCAATGCAATGGTCTCACGGGATCTAAAGCCGGCGTGAGCCAATTATTTTATTTTAATTTATCAGTTTCAAATTTGAAAATGTTCCGACAAGTTTTTTAGTTTACATTATTTTTTATATATGATATTAAAATTGGCTTGATTAGAAATGTCAATGTTTATTTCAAATACGAATTTGTTTTTGTCTAGTTTCTAAAATGGCATTTCTTTTTACGATAACTTAAAAAATAAGAAATATATAACACATTTCAATGAAATTTTAAAGACCGAATGGTTAAATTCAAAGCAAATCCATGCTGTAGAGTCCATTGATCCGGAGTTACATAATAACAAGTTAATCCGGAGTAAATCCCAACCGAAATAAGTAATTTTATTAATATGGTTTTTAGTGAGTAAGAAATCAAAAGATTGACAAAGTTGGATTTGAGATTTCTTTGTCATTCATAAAGCTTCGTTAAAATCTTTGATATCTTATCACCTTGGTAATTTGGTCGCTAATGTGGAATCTTTGCTTTTTTTATATACCTATAATAATTTACACTTAGATATTTAATTCTATATTTGCGCCGGTCAACATATAAAAGTAACGAACATACTACAACATTCGCGATATTTCAAAAAACTTTCTCGAAACTGATATGAAACCGCTTGAAAACAGAATAAGAAAATACAAACTGTTCTTTTCTCAGTTCGGTCGTTAGTCTCACCTATAGAAAACTTTACCCGATACCTCACAATACGCCCCCCTTATAACTTATTCTCCCCTGGTGCTTGCAATCCGCCCTTGCTTACTATTACTCTAGGGGGGCGCCCGCCGCCACCTGTTGCCGCCCCCACCCGGAACCACCCAGCCAACTCCACCCAGCGCCACCCTAGACCAACCCAGCACTAAAATGAAACCACCCAAAATGGGTGGGTTGAGGAGAAAACGCTAATTACGCTTGGCGAAACGGACGGTTCTATCTACGAAGCTCGCGCAAATGTATGGGATTTTAAATTGATGATTTTATAAACGATTTTGTATTGGAAGTAAATTTTACAAATTGCTTTTATTCAAGTTTCTTGCGGGTGGAACGCGGAAAGCAAAATTACAACTGAAAATTGTAATTGTAATGATTTGAGCCTAGGTTCGGCTGCGCCAATGTATATCCTTGATAGATCAGGGAGTAGTAATTGTTAAGTCCAGCTCCGATTTATGATGCATATTTATCATTTAATACGAGAGTTAGTCAAAAAGTTATCCCACCTATTGAAGTATATTGTTTCTCTACCTTGCATGGTAGGGTACCCTGCTTCTATTAAACTCGTATTTGATTTTGTTTTTGATTATGTTGTTGATTTTGCTTTTGATTTTGACTTTGATTTTGTTTATGATTTTGTTTTGGATTTTGTTTTAGATTCAGTTTTATAATTTTATTTTTTGCTTTTGTGTAAAAAAGAGCCAACTAATTTTGTGTGAATTGAATGTAATTTATGATTTAGATGTACTTTGTTAAATAAAAAAAATCATGTAAAAGCCCAACAGGGCGTGAAATATAAATAAATAAATAAATAAATATTTCTTTACTCACGCTTGACTTGAGGGGTAAACTGGCGAATGCGTTACGGAAATTACAGTGTTATTAGGCGAACGATAAACAAATTAAATTAATTTTGAGGTTCATTCCTCAAATCCATAGTAATGAGTAATGACGTTTGGAATGGGTACTGGCATTTTTGCTGACTATAGTTGTGTTGTTGTTTCTCACATTCTGAACGTTAAAATCTAACTAATAACTAGCTATTTTTCGATTGGAATTTTTTGAATTTCCAGCTGCATATGTGAATAAACGTCGCTCTCTAACTAGAATCCGCATCAAAAAAGTTTTATTTTAAACTGTGTAAGAATTAAATCAACAATCCCATTCTAAGCGTAATTCCCATAATAAAACTAATCAAATTTTCGTTTAGAGTGTCCGAACTCAGTGCATTGAAACGACTGATTTGTCACGATGATTGGTAACAATCCAAACAAATCTACAATATAAATTCTTATGCACTGATGATTGGAATGGTTTTATTCGATGCCAGAAAGAAAATTAGATTAGATTACTAAATAAGTAATTACTTTAGTCGTGTGGGCTAAAGCACACTCGTATTTTGTTTTTTTTTCTCCTTTTGATTGTCAGGAAATTCAAATTAAATTACGTAGTTTGAAATCCGCACTTTTGACGGTTAGTTTGTCACTTTTCAACATCATCTCCATAGCTTTCCACAGTTTTGCTCAATCTTTTAACAAGGTCTAGTATCCCCGTGTGGTAAAAAGTACAGTCCTGCTTTCTAAGCCATTGACGCACGGACATTTTCTCGGCCTCCTCATTTTCAAAGTGAATCTCACGATGAGCTTCACATCACACTGCCTTTTCTGAGGGAGAGAATGCGTCACAATTCATCACCACGAATGATGACATCGACTCGCTGAATGTTGCGTGGAATCACTGCAGTTAACTGCCTGCCGTTTCGCTTTTCGTCAGCCAACGGCGTTTGTCTTTCATTTCGTTACAGCGACGAACCCATCAACCAACAGTGCTGACATCCACTGTTGCATCCCTGTACACATTTTTCAGTCGTTCGCGATTGCGAATGGGCGTTTTACCTCCTGCATACAATAATAATATTTGGATGAATTGTATAGCAGCGTTTTTGTGAAAAATCTCCTCAAGGGCGCTGTCGAATTCAATCACAGAACGCTGTCTAATATGAACATCGATATCGGCCATTTTGCAAGCGACTGAAGGGCTGCCACTTGTTGACGCAGAAAGTTACTACTGCAGTAGATTGTAGAAGAAGGTTGGAGGAATATCGCTAAAATTCAAAATTTTCACAACAACTTTATAAGTAGAAAAAAATAGGAGGCATTAGTTTTTGACTGACCCTCATAATAACAGTTTTAAACTATTTCCACTTATTTCATGTTTTAGCATTACCGGTTTCGGTTACTATTAATTTTTTGTTTTTTATCCTATTGACGGCTGGCGTGGTCGAAGGGCAAGATTCTCGACATCCAATCGAAACTGGCGTAAACGTTGCTTGAAATGGCTTTAGCCTTGTTTGGTGACCAGATCTGAATAGCCAGGTACTTCCCCACCTTCCTCTTCCTCATCTCATTCCCCCTCACAACATACCCCAATTGGAATTGACATAGTCTCGCTGGCTCCAGACGGGAGTAGTTGGGACCAGTGGCGGCTCGTGACTTTTGGTGAGCTAGAGTGCTAATATTAACAAAAATGGCATTATTGATGTCGCTGTAGCCGAAAAATAATTTTTATTTTTTTTTCGAAAATTTATTTTTTGTATGAAGATTTTCAGGAAATTTCAGTTTTGCCGTGCGCAAAACTGTAAATTTATTTTCAGTTTTGCCGTGCGCCGCACAGATTTCCTGAAAATCTTCATACAAAAAAAAAAAATCAAAAAAAAAAAAATTTTTTTTTTCGGCTACAACGACATCAATAATGCCATTTTTGTTAATATTAGCACTCTAGCTCACCAAAAGTCACGAGCCAAAACTGGTTGGGGCTCTTGTGCGGTATACATATAAAAAAAATAATAAAATTTATTTACTTCACCCCATTCCTCCTTCTGAATGTTAAGTGGGTGAGCACTAAGCAATTGGAAAGCGATCATGAAAAAGTCTCTGCTCAACCGGGGATTTAATTATGCAGAGATTTACACAGGCAGCCACTCGTGGCCCTGGCTTTTAAGGGTATCTTACCGCAAGCGCAGCATAATTTGCGGTTTTTGATGCAGTTTTTAGAAAATTTCTATATTGTTTATCAGAAAACAATATTATGTTTTGAACAAATAAATTATTCTTCTAAAAGATGTTGACAACAAAACGTGTTAAAATGTTTACAACTATTGTATAAAAAAATATTTACAGAACCTCTAAAAATAGCTTAAAGTTCGATTGTATCATTTAATTCTAAATACAAAAGAATTATTAAAATATACTTTATCACCACAACAATGTTGTCTAAACGGCTGGAAAATAAAATTATTTTTAAAAGCATTAAAACAATGCTTAAATAAATAAAAACCGTTTTTCAATATTAGGATATTGTTATCTTATATAAACCAGAACAGAATTTAATCCTCGTCAGTATTCGAGATGGTCTCAGAGCGAGCGGACGTCTAATTTTACTAGAAAAAAATGCGGGCACATGAGGAAAGGGGTCACACTAATGGGACTGCGAGACGAACAAGCGGCTTGATGGCCAGCACGTAAATTTGTTATCTATTGTTTTCTATTATTCTCTATGCTTTTAGGCTTGCCGCGGCGCATCAAGCCTCGCCTTCAAGCCTGGCCACGCCTTCGGTGATTTCGTGGCGGTCGAAAGGGGGTTGAAAGTGAATTTTGTGCGAAATGGAATATAACAAAGACAAAGCATTCTTTATTGTGTTATAATAAATGTTATATATTAATATTGTAATATAACATTAATTAGTAAAGTAAGGACAATTATTTTTCTCCATTTCTCAGATGTTTATTTATTTATTTAGGAAAATCAACAGATTGTTTACATCAATTAAAATAAAATTAAGAATACAAATAAAATCTAAACAGATTTTCACATTACTATAATTATAATAAAAACTAAGTAGGCTGAGATAATATTTACAAAAAATACAACATTGTGAAATTAAATAAAAATTAAAAGAAGATGTAAGAACATAAATAAATAACAATTTAAAGTTAACATATAACCTGCTTAATAAATTTCAAATCATAATGTTTGGAAATATTTTTTTTTTAAACACAAGACCTGTACAATTTAACACATTTAATTAAGACAATAGCAGTTTCGTTATTATTAAACATTTAAGAAAATATAAAATTATTAACACCAGTAAAAAATCATTTAAAACTCCATGGATATTGAAATTGGACGGCGTTAATAGAATCGCATAAATAAGTGGTCTAAAAGTGACCTAACTACAATTTAAAAATGACATTGAATGCCGAAACAGTTTTCATAATATTAAAAAAAACTAAAATACTTGCAGAACTTAAAAATAACATTATTGAATTTGATGTACAATATTTTCTTAAAAAATCAATGGATTTCTTGAATTGAACCCAGAAATGGACAAATTGAACACAGAAACAATAGCTGCCTACTTTATAATAATTTTATATGATTTATATAATTGTTTTACACGATACGTAATATCTAAAATCACCACTCATCGTAATGTTTTTTGTCTATGGGTACTTATTTATCTATTCTCGTTTGTCTATTCCCGAAAAAATATAAATTCGCATCAAGCCCCACCGCCAGCACGTAGTATTGCGCAATGCTTGTGAGAAAGCCGCAAGCAAGCTTTGGAGACGGTCAAAAGGCTTGTCACAAAGCGCCATAGAAAAGAAACTACGTGCTTGCCATCAAGCGGCTTGGTCGTGTCGCATAGCCTTAACGGTTTGGCGTTATGTCATGGTACGGCCTCATACGTGCCGAGCGCGCTCGTCACTGAAGCTTTCCGAGCTTGTCGCTTGGTGGCCGAAATATCCACCGGGCCCTGGGTCAACGGCAAGCTATGGCACGCTCTGGCAGGCGTCGGCACGCGGTCTGACCACACACGTGGGACTTGTCAAGGGTTGTCGTGGCTCGCCACGAGTCTGGTCAGCGCATTACGATGTATTATTTTAGGTCCAAGCTGACTTTTTTACTAAAAATTCCGTTTATGTGGCCGATGTAAACAACCAGCGTTCTAAAAAGTTGTAGAGTGGCCCGTTGAGCAGAATCGTATCCCTAGTTTTATTTATTTACGCCCTACATGGCTTTCACATAAATTTATAATTATACAGTTGTGTTAGTTGTAACAATGGTATATCTAACATTCTATCGACAATATTCTCAAGTTGATAACCTAGATCAGGGTTTCCCAAACTTTTTCTGCAGTGGAACACTGTGATTAAATTTTAACGGAACCCTGGGCTTATTTTTAAGATTAAGTAATTCCTAATATTAAAAATTTAAAAAGAAAAGTTATTAAACCCATTATTTATTTAGTATACAAATAAACTATACATATATTACAAAAACAATAAAACGGAAAATAAAACAAAAATATATATATACACAAAAATGGAATAAATGAAGCACCGATGATATGCTTGGTGTAACTAACTCTAACGCCGTTCTTCCACGTAGCTATTCACAAGCGACGCTACCGCTATCTGTCAAACAAATTTGCTAGTGTAGCACCTAGCGGCGTTTTCAAACACTAATAATAGTATGGAAAATACAGACGAGCGGCGATCGCGTCGCTTGAAGGTAGCTCCATGGAAGAACGGCGTATGTGATCAGCTCAGGTATGGGTTTTACATTTTTTTAATTCGTGGAATTTTTTTTAGTTATCAATGCTCGACTATGCAAAACACAATGACTGCTGGTGGCTATTGTTTGGCTATTTCTGGTTACGTGATACAACACCTTTCATCTATCGTACCATTGCTGATGGGGGGAATTCTCTGGGAAGTTTTTGAATAATATTTAAATTTTTTAATAAGAAAAAAATTTCGACATTGTAGGCAATTAGATTAAATTAATAATCAAGAAAATTGTTACTTTTTTTTTCTATAATAGTTAATTTATATTTTCGGAAATCATACACCCAATTCTGTTTTAATGTAATACATTGGTTCCAGGAAATGATGTGTAGAATAAAAACGCGTAGAAACAACAATCTAATGTAAATTTGACAGAATGGTTCGCAACATTGAGTAAAAATTGTGTAAAAAAGTATCAAAAATGTACCAGAAAACTAAAAGCGTTCCTTGTTGTTAAAATTAATTTACCACTGGAGCGACAGCGGAATTTCTAACATTTTTCTCGGATTGCTCGTGATTTTGTGTTGACGATTTTGAAAATTTTCCGCCCAAATTAAAAAATAACATACTTTCGAATTTTAATAGGAAGACATATAAACCGAACAAAGTGCTTTCTCGCCAACTAATTCATATTCTATATATAAATAATCATCTCATGTCTTTAGGATTTATAAATAAATTACTAAAAAATCGTAAACATTAGAAAAGCATATATTCTTTGGGTTTTTTAGTTTTAAACCGCCCTAGGAAGTTCAATTTTCTGTCCACATTAAATATTTTATATGAAATTTCATGTAAATGTCTAATATATGAACACATTTTACAAATATCTATAATAAAACTGAATTTTATAAGTTATGAAGTGTTTCGTATGAAAAAAATTTCACATTTTCTGGTCGTCGAATGCATACACTTCGTTGTACTAAAATGTAATTAGTAATACACTTAACAAGAATAACTTACATCACATCACACAAATACATCCATTAACTATAATACACAACAACACTTAACTCGATTAATGCTTTATTTATTGAAAGTAATGCATTTGCAAAAATAGTCATCTCGAACAAATTATTAGCCAACAAACACTATTTTGACAATATTAACTTGATTTTTAACCGTTACGGCATTTAATAAACATAATTTGAAAGATGCGCATTATTAAGCGTTTCACGTGCAAACCTTACTCAAGGGTACCATCTAGTGGATATTTTTCGCTGGTCTGACTCGACTGTGAGTCTGTGATATCGCATAAGCGTCTTCCCCGTTCTAGGATACCTCATACCTCTCCGCCCCGAAATATTTTTTCGGTCAACGCAAATTAAGCCTTGCTTTGAATCGCACGCCCAGCTGGGCTTTTACATATTTACTATTTTTTTTTTTACAAAACATATATGATTTCTCTTAATCTCTAAAATATGAATTATTTTATGGCTCATATTAATAAAAACACAAAAAAATAAAATAGTTCATATCGGGACTAGATATTTGCTATATCCTTCGACCAAAATACTTGGTCGGAGGCTATTATATCCATTGATTAATAAAAGGATTCGGTTTGGTTGAGTATTTTGGCCTCAAATTCAAAATTATGTTTTGTACGAGAAAAAATATACGCATTTTTATTACTTATCACGTCGGGGGAGATGAAAAAAACATGCACAAAATAGGTTAGAGCAGTGATAAGTGATAAACAAGCCATTGCCCTGCGGCACGTCTCCCGTAGTTGAAGCTGAAACCGAGTGTTATTTAAAAAAAATACGTATTCTTGCGGCCGAATTCTACCGTAATTTTTAATAAAAAGAACAAATCGAAATGTTTGAGAATAATGAGAATGAGTAATGAGTGTAATGAGAATCCAACAAACGTGCTTTACCCGTGTTACCTCCTGTGTTCCTGTTACATTTCAGTTTCAAACACTATCCGTAGGAATCCAAACATCCAACCAAAACGTTTTACGTTTTTCCCTAATTAATGAATTGCCTAACATGATGAACTCCTAGTATTTTTAAAAGTCAGTTTCAAAATCGGACAAGTCAAGACAATCCAAGAAACGCGCATTTACCCGTGATATCTCCTGTAATCCTGTTACTTGTCAGTTTCAAAACCCGCCGTATCCAAGAAGATCCATTTTCGGTTTGACAAACCAGCACGTTTGCCGTTTAACCTTTCTTGACGGTGCTGTGCGGTCACGGTTTGTATTTACTGAAATATCTTTGTTAGGGTGTTTCTCACCATCCTTCCAATAGCTTATTCATACTGCAACGAATATTATTAAAAATAAAATACTCGCAGTGGTTAGAAAACTCGGCCAACTTATCCAATATATAGCCACTATTCATAGGTTCGAGTACCGAATTATAAACTCCAACTTAGTAAATAAATAAACCGTAAATCGAAAATATTCGTTATTAGTGTAGTTAGGCTATTGGGAGGATGGTGAAAACCCCCTTAATATACTAATCATAGAATTAATATTTTAGGTATTTCTTCACAATATATGTATTGGATTAAATAAATACAACTTATACATATTTACCGAGTGTACAGCACCGGAGCGCGAGGAAGTTTTTAGCACGGTAAGGGGAAGGTTAATAATTTATTTATTTATTTGAGACACAAACAGGATATTTATAGAACATTCTTATTGGTAATATAAACAAAATTAAATATAAATATCCCTAGACTAATGTGTCTGCAGTAATCATATTTGCATGTACACAGAAACAAACACATAAAAAAATCAAATGTCTGTATTTTTATACTTAACTTATTTTTATACGTTATTATTTTTATACTTAAAAAACATAATTATAATAATAAAAAAAAGAAGAAAATATCTAATAAATAGAAAATGTTTACGAAAAAATAATAAAACAACAAACAATCTTTTATTTTTACTTTTTAGGTGCACAAATTTTGGAGATACTCTTTGAAACAAGTTATATTATTTACAAAAATATCTATGATAGTGTGTGATTTAGCAAGATCATTGTATGATCTAGACATTCTAGAAATAGGTGTACGACACGTGTGTGGTTGGTACATAAACTGTAAAATAGGGAGCTGGGCACACCTGGTACGCCAATGGTCTTTTGTACGTGATTTTACTACTTAGTAAAATGATTCTAGTTAAAGGGCCAAAACTGAATTTAATACTGCAAAAGGTTTAAATATGTTTGCACTTTTGGAGACTTTTGGGATTAACGGGAGACTGGGTTTACTTTTGAAGAGCTGAATTCCAGCGACTTTGATTCTAGTAAAAGGTCAAAACTGATTTTAGTACTGCAAAAGGTTTAAATATGTTTGCACTTTTGGAGACTTTTGGGATTAACAGGAGACTGGGTTTACTTTTGAAGAGCTGAATTCCAGCGACTTTGATTCTAGTAAAAGGTCAAAACTGATTTTAGTACTGCAAAAAGATTTAAATATGTTTTGTACTTTTGGAGACTTTTTGGGCAGGAGACTGGGGTTTTACTGGGAGGAACTGAATTTAGTACTGATTAAAACACTTTAAAATGGTTTGAACTTGTAGACTTTGGTTTGGAGGCTTCTTGGTTGCTTGCTTGTTGGCTGGTAGTATTGAACTGATTTGCCATTGAAAGGCGATCTTTATTTATAGGACCGACCGAGGTCGCATCTTCATTGCAAGACACCTCCTTGAATTTTGCAAGGGGTTTCAATTAGGATTTTTTTCTAATTGCTGTGTTTTGCATTCAGATGTATAAAAAATTGTATATAACAGCTCTGGCCAAGTTAGCTTAGGACCCCCAAACCAAATCCTTACATCATTTTTATTGTTTTTATAAGAAAATATACAAGTTTACATATGTGATTCAAAGTACATTTTTAAGCAACAAATATTTTTCTTAAAGGGTAGAAATCACTAGTAGGTATCAGTTTTCAAGTTAATTTTTTAGTACATGTCTATTTTTTTGTGGTGATATTTATTATTTGAACCTAAGTACTAGCAATTTCCCGTAATTTGACTTGAGGTTTTTGAAATAGCGAATTAGGAGTCGTAAATATGTTCGATTTCGTAGTTTCCTTTGTTCGCTTTCAACCAATGGCAGCTCGGCGGGAGACGGAGTGGGGATAATGTAAATAGTCAAACGTTTCCTTGGTGGTGATCATTTGCATGTCTGCGGGCTCTGGTGAAGGATCTACGTTGTTTTTCAGATGTGTTTTGGAGTCGGAGTCTGATGCCGCACATGCCCTTTATTACCAATTGCGTGTAAGTTTGCGATTGTTACAGATAATTGAAGAAACGTAAATGTATGCTGGCGGCATGGTACTGTGCGTGTTCGGTGGCGACTGGTATAGATAATTGAAGAATCGTGAACGTGCTGGCGGCATGGTACTGGGCGGTGACGTAAATTCAAAATGTTGAATTTTTCGTTGTCTCAGATGCATTTGTGGACTCGTCCGATACACTCCCCCCGTGCAGCCTCATCTGCACTTAGCTACTTCGTCGGGCGTGTCCTTTCATGATGTTTGAGTTCTGAATCGGGTGTCTTTGCAGGTGTTGTAGTTTCGTCAGGTGTCGGTGGAGCGGGTAGGATGACGGCGATTTTGACTGCTGGCCTTACGTATATCCCGGTGCTGGTTTGAATCCGGGCTGTTCTGACTTGTCCATCAGCGGCGGGTATTGCTTCGATGATGCGGCCACGCGGCCAACTGTTCCGAGGTAGTGCTGGGTCCATAATGATCACTAGGTCATCCTTTTTTATTGGTGTAGTGGGGTGGTGCCATTTTTGCCGGGCAGCCATGGTAGGTAGGTATTCGCGCAGCCATCGTCTCCAGAAGGTGTCTGCAAGTTGTTGCCCGATGCGCCACTGGCGGCGGAGACATACGTCCTCTTCTTTCTTGTCGTAGAAGGATAATTGGGGGCGTTTCCCGGCCGATCCACGAACTCGGCTTCTGCAAGTGCTGTGCGTAGTGTTTCTTCCTTTGGTGCTCGTTCCTTGAGTGTGGCGTTTAACGCTTTTTTCACTGATCGCACTAATCTTTCCCAAGCTCCCCCCATGTGGGGACTCATTGGCGGTATGAAGTGCCACTCAATGCCTTGAGTAGCTATTGCATAGTGACAACAGGGCGTCCTTCATCTCGGTGTCGGCTCCGTGAAAGTTTGTCCCGTTATCCGAGTACATGGCTGCGGGTTGTCCTCTGCGGGCGGTCATTCTTTGTAAGGCCATGATGGCCGAGTCGGCAGTTAGTGAGGCGGCTAGTTCCAGGTGGATGGCGCGCGTCGAGAGGCAGGTGAAAATGGCTCCGTAGCGTTTTTCTCGATGTCTACCGACCGTGATAGCCATAGGGCCAAAATAGTCAAGTCCGCAGTGCGTGAATGAGCGGACGTGATGCATCAGGCGGGGTGGTGGTAGTGCGCCTATCAAAGGTGGAGATGGTTTGCTGCGTCGTATGAAGCAAGTGGGGCAGGCGTGCGCTATTTTTCTGCTTGTTGTGCGAAGTCGTATTATGAAGAAATGATTGCGTATCTCTGCTATTGTCTTCTCAGTACTGGGGTGGTCTGCCTTTTGGTGGTAGTGGCGGATCAGGAGTTGAGTGTAGGGTTCGTCGCCATCCAGTATGATGGGTGTTCGGGCCACACTTTTTGTTCTTTCCAAAGCTTGTAGTCGGGTACCCATTCGCACTAGGTCGTCTGGTCCAAAGAAGGGGTTTAGGGAGTTGAGGCGGCTGCCAGCAGGTAGTTTTTGACCTTGTCGGATGTTGTGTAGATCAGTTGTGAAGGCGTCCTCCTGGGACCTTTTGATCCATCTGTGTTCTGCTGCTTTTATTTCCTCCGCTATTAGTGAGCCTTCTACTGGTTTGTTGGGCCCCATCCGGCATCGTCTGGTAAATCGTAGAATCCAGGCTGTAGAGCGGATTAGTCGGTGCCATGAGGAGAATCGTTCTACTAATGGAAGCGCTTCGCCTCTGGTGGAGACAAGACCAACGTAGTGAGGTTTGACTTCTAGTGTCAGATCGTCAGGCCTGTGGGTGGGTGCTAGCTCCATTGGCCATGCGTCCTCCGGGGAAGTGAGAAAGGCTGGGCCGGTAAACCATCTTCCCTCTGGTGTCAAATCGGGTACTTCGGTGTCTTGCGTGCCGATGTCAGCGGGATTCAGCTTTATGGGTACCCATTTCCAGTCGGATATGTTGGATAGTTCGTCTATTTCACCCAGTCGGTTTGCTACAAAGGCGGAGTAGGCTCGTGGGTCGGTGCGTAACCAACATAGCATGGTTGTGGAGTCTGTCCAGAAGCAGGTGCGGGATATCAGGGCTTTGCTTTCTTTCTGGATTGTCTTGGCTAGTCTAGCTGCTATGAGACCGGCTTGTAGCTCGAGGCGGGGAATGGAGAGAGGCTTCAGTGGTGCTACTTTGCATTTACTTGCAAGAAATGTTACTCGTAGGGCCCCATTAACCTCTTCAGTAAAGTAGGCCACGGCACAGCAAGCCTGTTCTGATGCATCGCAGAAGAGATGTAAAGTTACGTTGCTCTGTTTGTTGTAGAGGCAACGTCTCGGGATTGAGACGCTGTTCGTGTGCAGCAGGTTCAGCCAGTCTGTCCACCTCTGGGCGTGTCCAAGGTTAATGGGTTCGTGCCAGCCGACGCTCAAGCGCCATACTGCTTGTAGCATCTTGGATCTGATGGTAAGGCAGGCAACGAGGCCCACTGGATCGTAGATCTTCATTACTAGCAGTTGATAGCAGTTGCCGCTTCGTGGGTTGTGTAGTGGTTTCGGGAGAGACGGCCTCGTGGAATGAATACAGAAAGCGGTCAGTGGAGGAGTCCCAGATTAATCCAAGCACCCGCTCTGTTTCCGGGCCTCCGCTGCTGATCTGCACCGTGGAGCTGGCGCGGTCTTCTTTGGGAACGTCAGCTATGGCCGTTGGGCTGTTGGATGCCCAGTTTGTCAAGTGGAACCCTCCTTTCGCGAGGAGGGTACTTACACTGTGGGCGAGTGCAGCAGCTTCCCTGGGGGTGTCTACTGCATCCAAGTAATCGTCCATGTAGAACTTGGTGCGAATAGCCACTGCGGCGTCCGGGTATTCATGTTCGTATTTTTCGGCCACCTTATCTCGGACAAACTGGGCACTGCTCGGGGAACAAGTGGCTCCAAACATCATTGATGACATTTGATAGGTGTCTGGATCGTTCAGGGCTGAGGTCCTCCACAGGAACAGCTGTGATGGCTGGTCTTCTGGCCTTATCTTTATCTGCAGGAACATTCTGGTTGCTGACGTTACACCGAGAGAGTTGATAGTGAATTTCCATTCCACCAGTTCCCTCAACTGGATGTCTGCGGTGGTTTATAGTTGTAGCGCCAAAGTGGTGGTCGTGGTGCTATTTCTGGAGTTGCTGGTGTACCTGTAAAAAATAGAAGGTCCTGGCTGGAGGAGGATGATTATTGTGGAGTTGCGTATCTTGTCGTAACTCGTTGGCAGTTGGGCCAACTTGTGCCTTTAGGTGAGTTGCGTATCTCGTCGCAACTCGTTGGCAGGCGGGCCAACTTGTGCCTTTAGTTGAGTCACGTATCTGGTCGCAACTCGTTAGCGGGCGAGCCAACTTGTGCCTTTAGGTGAGTTGCGTATCTCGTCGCAACTCGTTGGCAGGCGGGCCAACTTGTGCTTTTAGATGAGTTGCGTATCTCGTCGCAACTCGTTGGCAGGTGGGCCAACTAGTGCCTTTAGTTGAGTTGCGTATCTCGTCGCAACTCGTTGGCAGGCGAGCCAACTTGTGCCTTTAGGTGAGTTGCGTATCTCGTCGCAACTCGTTGGCAGGCGAGCCAACTTGTGCCTTTAGGTGAGTTGCGTATCTCGTCGCAACTCGTTGGCAGGCGAGCCAACTTGTGCCTTTAGGTGAGTTGCGTATCTCGTCGCAACTCGTTGGCAGGCGGGCCAACTAGTGCCTTTAGTTGAGTTGCGTATCTCGTCGCAACTCGTTGGCAGGCGGGCCAACTTGTGCCTTTAGGTGAGTTGCGTATCTCGTCGCAACTCGTTGGCAGGCGAGCCAACTTGTGCCTTTAGGTGAGTTGCGTATCTCGTCGCAACTCGTTGGCAGGCGGGCCAACTAGTGCCTTTAGTTGAGTTGCGTATCTCGTCGCAACTCGTTGGCAGGCGGGCCAACTGGCGCCTTTAGTTGAGTTGCGTATCTCGTCGCAACTCGTTGGCAGGCGGGCCAACTGGCGCCTTTAGTTGAGTTGCGTATCTCGTCGCAACTCGTTGGCAGGCGATCCAACTTGTGCCTTTAGGTGAGTTGCGTATCTCGTCGCAACTCGTTGGCAGGCGGGCCAACTAGTGCCTTTAGTTGAGTTGCGTATCTCGTCGCAACTCGTTGGCAGGCGGGCCAACTGGCGCCTTTAGTTGAGTTGCGTATCTCGTCGCAACTCGTTGGCAGGCGGGCCAACTGGCGCCTTTAGTTGAGTTGCGTATCTCGTCGCAACTCGTTGGCAGGCGATCCAACTTGTGCCTTTAGGTGAGTTGCGTATCTCGTCGCAACTCGTTGGCAGGCGGGCCAACAGGTGCCATTGGTTGAGTTGCGTATCTCGTCGCAAACTCGTTGGCAGGGGGGTCAGCTGGCGCCAGTGGTTGAGTTGCATATCTCGTTGCAAACTCGTTGTGAGGCGGGGCCACTGGTGCCATCGGTTGAGTTGCGTATCTCGTCGCAAACTCGTTGGCAGGTGGGTCAGCCGGCGTCAGTGGTTGAGTTGCATATCTCGTTGTAAACTCGTTGTGAGGCGGGGGCCACTGGTGCCATCGGTTGAACAGGTTGGCTGACTGCTTGACGTGTTGCGGTGTTTAAGGCTGCGAGTAGTTCGGATATCTGCTTGGCGTGTTGTTTCTCGCAAACGTGCATCTCCCGGCGTAGCATTCGGAGAGTTCTTCGGTTGATTTCAGAACTTGAGTCAGAAGTTTCACCGCTTTTTTCGTCGGATTCGTGGGGTTTCCCGGTGACATCTGGAGCTGGCTGGCCAGTAGTGATAGGGTCAGAGTGTTTAGCTGGACTCGAAACAGGTAGGTCCTGGGTCTGACGGGGTACACCGGTTGGCTACTCATCGAGGTCTGAGGCGCACGGGTCTGGAGTATGATGAGGTGGCGTTGGGACCTTTTGGCTTGTTCCGGAGGCGTCTAGTTTGTGCAGTGATGCCTCTGATGATGATGATTTACGGCCGCTGCGAAGTGATGGCATCTCCACTGGATGAGACTGGAGGCGTGATGTGTGGATCCGGCTCGAAGGACCAAATGTACGACACGTGTGTGGTTGGTACATAAACTGTAAAATAGGGAGCTGGGCACACCTGGTACGCCAATGGTCTTTTGTACGTGATTTTACTACTTAGTAAAATGATTCTAGTTAAAGGGCCAAAACTGAATTTAATACTGCAAAAGGTTTAAATATGTTTGCACTTTTGGAGACTTTTGGGATTAACGGGAGACTGGGTTTACTTTTGAAGAGCTGAATTCCAGCGACTTTGATTCTAGTAAAAGGTCAAAACTGATTTTAGTACTGCAAAAGGTTTAAATATGTTTGCACTTTTGGAGACTTTTGGGATTAACAGGAGACTGGGTTTACTTTTGAAGAGCTGAATTCCAGCGACTTTGATTCTAGTAAAAGGTCAAAACTGATTTTAGTACTGCAAAAAGATTTAAATATGTTTTGTACTTTTGGAGACTTTTTGGGCAGGAGACTGGGGTTTTACTGGGAGGAACTGAATTTAGTACTGATTAAAACACTTTAAAATGGTTTGAACTTGTAGACTTTGGTTTGGAGGCTTCTTGGTTGCTTGCTTGTTGGCTGGTAGTATTGAACTGATTTGCCATTGAAAGGCGATCTTTATTTATAGGACCGACCGAGGTCGCATCTTCATTGCAAGACACCTCCTTGAATTTTGCAAGGGGTTTCAATTAGGATTTTTTTCTAATTGCTGTGTTTTGCATTCAGATGTATAAAAAATTGTATATAACAGCTCTGGCCAAGTTAGCTTAGGACCCCCAAACCAAATCCTTACATCATTTTTATTGTTTTTATAAGAAAATATACAAGTTTACATATGTGATTCAAAGTACATTTTTAAGCAACAAATATTTTTCTTAAAGGGTAGAAATCACTAGTAGGTATCAGTTTTCAAGTTAATTTTTTAGTACATGTCTATTTTTTTGTGGTGATATTTATTATTTGAACCTAAGTACTAGCAATTTCCCGTAATTTGACTTGAGGTTTTTGAAATAGCGAATTAGGAGTCGTAAATATGTTCGATTTCGTAGTTTCCTTTGTTCGCTTTCAACCAATGGCAGCTCGGCGGGAGACGGAGTGGGGATAATGTAAATAGTCAAACGTTTCCTTGGTGGTGATCATTTGCATGTCTGCGGGCTCTGGTGAAGGATCTACGTTGTTTTTCAGATGTGTTTTGGAGTCGGAGTCTGATGCCGCACATGCCCTTTATTACCAATTGCGTGTAAGTTTGCGATTGTTACAGATAATTGAAGAAACGTAAATGTATGCTGGCGGCATGGTACTGTGCGTGTTCGGTGGCGACTGGTATAGATAATTGAAGAATCGTGAACGTGCTGGCGGCATGGTACTGGGCGGTGACGTAAATTCAAAATGTTGAATTTTTCGTTGTCTCAGATGCATTTGTGGACTCGTCCGATACAATAGGATTAAAATATCCAGTATTATTGGTAAAAATTTCGGTCCAAAATATGTTAAGGTTTTTGGTAGATTTGGGCCTGGCGTTTTCGTACAAACAAATTTCTGAAAGTAATCCTACTGGCAATATTTTATTTGTTTATTGTTGGTAAATTTTTTATTAAAAAAAAGATTTTTTATTGTTTTAATTTTATTTAATGGATTCTTTCTTGGATTTATAGATTTAGAGAAGGCATACGACTTAGTACCGCGCCAACTACTGTGGGAGGTGCTTAAAGAGTACGGAGTTGAAGGCAACCTACTAAAAGGCATAGCATCTCTATACGAACATAGTAGCAGTAGGGTCCGGATAAACGGTAAAGTTTCGGAAGAATTTGAAGTGGAAATCGGCCTCAGACAAGGATGCCCTATGTCGCCAATCCTCTTCACTATATTCATGGACCGAATCAGCCGAAACAGCCAAACACCGGATGCAGCACTGGTAGGCAATACTAGAATCAGCTCCCTACTATTTGCTGACGACATCGCGAGACTGACGACATCACAGGAAGGATTACAAGAGTGGATCAACCGATTCAGTGAAGAGTGCATGGCGGCGGGAATGAAGATGAGTACCTCCAAAACAGAGGTGATGGTTATAGGAAGGGACCAAACTCAATGCAACATACTCGCTAATGGGACTCAGCTGAACCAGGTGGACAGGTTCAAATACCTTGGGGTCGAATTCTCCAGCGACGGTCGGCAAGACGGAGAGATTGATCGAAGAATTAGTGCGGCAAGCAGTGTGCTACGTCCTCTTTACAGCTCAGTGATAAGAAAAGCCGAGCTCAGCATCAAGACAAAGATGGCAGTGTTTAAAACGGTATACCGCCCGACGCTCACTTACGGCCACCAGATATGGATGCTAAACGAACAAACACGCTCTAGAGTCCAAGCTGCCGAAATGAGGTACTTGAGAGGAGTGGCAGGGGTTACGAAATGGGATCATATAAGAAATTCTACGATCCGAGATGATCTAAACATTGAACCACTGCTACTCTTCGTAGAAAAATCGCAACTGAGGTGGCTTGGACATGTACTAAGAATGTCTGATGACCGAATTCCGAAGAAAATACTGAGTGCCATTCCAGAGGGTAGACGTCCAGTAGGCCGCCCCAGACACAGTTGGGCGAGGCAAATCCAAAAACTGTGCGAGGAGAGGATGGATCTGCCATGGACGGAGGCCGATCAATCGGCGCAAGACAGGGACGTATGGAGGAGCCTTGTCGATGCAGTGGGTCCCCGACCCGAATAGGACAAGGGGAAGAAGAAGAAGAAGAAGGATTCTTTCTTCCCATACTCGGTCGACAAGTATCGGCAGGATAATTGTCGGTAACTTCTTATCATTCCCTAGGGCAACTGCAGATCGCTAACGTACACACAACAGTTGATATCGAATATATTAAGGACACTTAGTCATTGTGAACTACCTATTGTTATTATATTAACTGCGACCTGCAGTTGTGCTAGGGAACGACGAGAAGTTACCGACAATTATCCTACCGATCCTTATAGATCGAGTATGCTAGGGGGGGGCAGGACTTATAACAATTCTAACTTATTACTCTTATGGTATAGTTATATTTACATGACTGATTTTAAGTTACAAATGTGTTTCATGAGGAAAAATTCTTAACTAAATAAAAAAAAACTATGTTGATTTTGATATTATATAATTGGCATCACATCATTTGAGCGCGAACAACCGAAAAAGCTGTTGAAAATGGTATCAAGCGACGAACGGATGATTAAACATGCTCTTGTTACTATTTTAATAAGTTCATTTCAAACTAACTCCACGAGGAGCGAGAATCAAACAGAGAATCCATCCACCAAACGAGTTGCAGTTTGCAGGTCAATTTTTAGAAGTGAGTATCAAAACCCGCCTTGATTGCCCTGTGATGTGAGTATACCTGGGATACTTTCTGTGCTCCTGTTACTCAGCCTTACTTGGGTCTCTCACCCGTATTCAGAGTCGATCATTTGGTGCAAAAGGTAGGCAGGCACCTTTCCTAAGGACAGGAATTCTAAATCTTCTCTTTCATAGATGGCGCGCTTATAATTATTTTACAGATAGACGTTTTTTACAAGTAATGCTTTAAAATATTAAGTTTCTCACCATCCTCCCAATAGCTTATCTACCCTAATAACGAATATTTTCGATTTACGATTTACGGTTTATTTATTTATTAAGTTGGAGTTTATTTATTGGTAAGAGACAAACAGCTTATACATAAAATATAAAGAGTAATATATACATTGTTAAATGAATTCAAGCCAAAAAAGTCTCCTATGTTAAAGTTGAATGGAGATGGAGTTTTAATATTCGGGTACTCGAACCTACGAATAGTGGCTATTGGATAAGTTGGCCGAGTTTTCTAACCACTGCGAGTATTTTATTTTTAATAATATTCGTTATTAGGGTAGATAAGCTAATGGGAGCATGGTGAGAAAACCCCTAAGATGAATTTTGTTTGCTCCCGTACATACGCAATACGAATATAAATAAATAAATAGTTTTTCCATAAATAAACTGAAATCCTTCAAGAAAGGCTAAACAACATTGGATTGAATCACCGATACAATATTGTATTTGTTAGCTTTTCTTAAAAGATTTGAGTTTTTTAATTGACGAAACTATTTATTCATATTCCTATTGCTTGTGTACGGGCGCAAATAATTATTTTTTTATAATATTTCAAAACATAACTTGTAAAAAGCGTAAAATAATTATACGTACGCCATCTATGAAAGAGTAGAATATGAATTCTTTTAACGATCATTATTTATATTGCTACATATTATAGTATAATGTATTACGTATGCATACTCACCTATTATAGTGATTAAAATGATAAATCTCAATTTTGGTGTCAATCAATGATCAAAAACCATATAAACGTAACGTTCGTTTATCGCACCTATAAATAATTGCCTAACATGAACTCCTAGTATTTTTAAAATCAGTTTCAAAATCGGACAAATCCTAAAATCAGTTTGAGAATGCAAGAAACGGCTTCACCCGTGGTATCTTCTGTTATCCTGCTACTTGTCTGTTTCAAAACCCGCTCTATCCAAGAAGATCCAAACGTCCCAAACCTACAAACAAAGTTGTCCTTCCTATCCGGAAATCAAGCTTTTTGAAGCAAAACTTCTTTACGCACGCTTGACTCGGGGGGTAAACTGGCTAATGCGTTACGAAAAGTGTAATGCATTACGGGCGAGGCAAACGGGCTGTATCAAGCTGTAGAAGCAAGAGAGCAGTGCGCGCGTACATTTTCTTTCTCTCTAGAAGTTTTCCTTCAGTCGTGTGGTCTAAAGCACACTCGTTTTTTCAACAAACGCGCTCTGCCCGTGGCTCCTATAATCCTGTTACCTGTCAGTTTCAAAACTAGCTCTATATAGAATAGATATTCCCAGTTTTTTATAAGCGACCATGGAACTATAATAATAAATATCCATCTTTGTAGGCGACCATTTCGTTCGTTATCATATCCATCCATCCGTTCGTTATCCGTTGGTAACCTTATTTTTAGTACAAATTAATAAAGTTCTGAAAGTAAACTGGCAATATTTGTTTATTTTTGGTACATCTGATTTCGTTTTTTTTTAAATTTCATTTTATGAATTCTTTTGTAATCCTCTCTACCTAGGACTTAACAATTTCTTTTCATGTGTTTTCACTAACGAACATTTATGATTAAGGGTTTTAAATTTTTTTTTATGTGGAATACCTCACAAGAGTCCCAACTGCTCCCGTCTGGAGCCAATGAGACTATGGCATCCCCAATTGGGGTATGTTGTGAGGCGAAAGGTAAGTGGGGAGGGGAAGGAGATAGGGAAAGAGGAAGGTGGGGAAGTACCTGCCTATTCAGATCTAGTCACTAAACACGGCTAAAGCCATTTCAAGCAACGTTTCAATTCTGAATAATGGTATTTCACCAGGGCGATACTGAAAGTATCTTCCACTCTGGAACGTGCCGCAAATACTCCTTATATTATTTTAAATGATTAGTTTGTGAAATCACAATCAATCAAATAAAATTTATCTTCGCACGCCGGGATTCGATTCCGTGACCTCCGGATCTCTTTTCCGAAACCTTGCCCCTGGACCACGGCGGCCGTCGGCCGGTTGTATTTATTGATTTTAAGTTACAAATCATTAGGAAAAAATCTTAACTGGAAAAAAAACTCTATGCTGATTCCGATATTGTTTCAATATACTATGGATTATATCACCGATAATTGACATCACATCATTTGAGCGCGAACAACCGAAAAAGCTGTTGAAAATGGTATCAAGCGACGAACGGATGAACCTGCTCTGGTCTAATCATCCGGTGTACTTCCTGTACTCCTGTTACTATTTTCATAAGTTCGTTTCAAAACCGGCTAACTAACTACTCCACGAGGAGCGAGAATCCTCCACCAAACGAGTTCCGTGTGCAGGTAAATATTTTTAGTCAACAGCGAGTTTCAAAACCCGCCTTGATTGCCTTGTGATGTGTGGCACCTGGGATACTTTCTGTGCTCCTGTTACTCAGCCTTACTTGGGTCTCTCACCCGTATTCAGAGTCGATCCTTCCTTTGGTGCAAAAGGTAGGCAGGCACCTTTCCTAAGGACAGGAATTCGTAATCTTCTCTTTCATAGATGGCGCGCGCGTGTAATTATTTTACGGAAAAACGGTGTTCACAAGTTGTGTTAAATATAAGACGAATTAATTGTTTGTGAATAATATAATAAATAGTTTTGTTCATAAACAAACAAATCTGTCAAGAAAGACTAACATATACACTTAAATTGTAAATATGTCACTTAAATTCAAATGAATTGCTGACTAAATACCAATCGGCATATAGAAGGTTTCACTCAACGGAAACTGGATTACTACGTGTTTTGTCGGATATAACTCTTGCTATCGAGTCGGGTAAACTGGCGCTCCTTTCAGTCTTGGACATGAGTGCCGCTTTTGACACGATTGACCACGATCTTCCAGCGCCGGTTCTACGAAATCTGGCGCCCTGTGCAGGAAGTACCGATGGCGCCCCCCCCCCCCCCCAACATTTTTTTAAAATTCAGATAAAAAATTTATATACATATAAAAAAAAAAAAAAAAAATTATGCAATACGTTTAAAATAAATTAATATCCCGCCAACAAGAATCAAGAGTAACTTTTCCAAGTGACCTGGCGGTAGCTATCTATGACACTGGACAAAATAATAACATCATAACAAAATATAATATAAAACATGAGGCAGTTTAGTTCAGAAATAATAATATTCTGATCAGTTTCTTTAATATGGTGCCAAATCGCGCGCGAATGGCAACATAAATAAACCAATAACGCAGCGAAAGCGACGAACTATCATCAAAGAGCAACTTGTAATCAACGAAGGGAGATGCGTACGAGAAGCGATTAATGAACCAATCACAATGTTTGTTGAATTTCGAACGATACAATGGTCGTAAGAGCAACAAGGAAAAATAGGTCTTACGTTCGTATGAAATATATTGTATTTGGAAAAAAATTCCTTGACGTAAGTCAAATCCGTATTTCGTTAAATTTTAACCATCGATGCGCGCGCATTAGGTTCACGCATATGGAAAGTGAGTGTTGCCTGCGCGAACTAATAATTCCGTATTACGAGTAATTTTTAAACGATTCGGGGAATATTTTAATTGAATTTTAAAACAATATTTATTTTATCACGGCGCCCCTTCGTAGTGGGCGCCAGGTTTTTTGCACGTTTTTGAACGTGTGGGAGATCCGGCGCTGCGATCTTCTTATTAAACGATTAGAAGAATCCTTTGGTTTAAACGGCGACGTTAAAAGCTGGCTGACATCTTACTTGGGCAACCGTGTACAAGCCGTTAAGGTGGGAAAAAAACAATCAAAATATGCAAATCTTTCATCAGGAGTACCCCAGGGGTCTGTTCTGGGCCCACTTCTCTTCATCCTCTTCACAAATGATGTCGCTAAAATAATCGAATCATTTGGTCTTCTATCTCACTGCTACGCTGATGACCAGCAAGTCTATTTTTACTGCTTACCAGAGGAAATAGGCAGTCTTAAAACTCGTATAACTGAGTGTCTAGAAGCAATCACCCGCTGGATGACCTCAAATAGATTGAAACTGAATCCTTCAAAGACTGAGTTTCTCTGGACCGCCACCAGCAGACGTCAGCGTAACATTGATAACTCCCCAATAACCATTTCAGGAAGTGACATCAGTCCAAAGACTTGTATAAAACTACTGGGTGTAAATCTCGACGCTGATTTTTCCCTGGAAACTCAAGTGAACAGAACCGTAAGCACGGGGTTCTTTCAATTGAGGCAAATTAAAGCAGTGCGAAGACACCTGCCAACAGAGGCGACTAAATTACTAGTCAATTCGTATGTTGTTTCACGTCTAGATTATTGTAACGGTATATATGCAAGTCTCCCAAAATATCAAATCAACAAATTACAATCCGTTTTCAACGCTGCGGCAAGACTTATCACCGGCGTATCTAAATATTCCCATATTTCAGAACATCTCAAAAATCTTCACTGGCTTAAATGTCCTGAAAGAATCCAGTTCAAGCTCTGCTGGATGGTATTTAAGTCGCTTAACGCAATGGCTCCGGCTTACTTATCGGAACTGTGTATTCCTGAAAATTCCAATTCTCGACAATCAACCCTCAGGTCAGCAGCATCATCAGCTATCGGAAGGTTGAAGGAACCAAAGCGCACACCAGACACTAAGTTCGGTGAGCGCGCTTTCGGAGTGTCGGGACCTAAAGCATGGAATAGGCTGCCACATGAGTTAAGACTGATTACAGATTCGGCGGAATTTAGAGCTAAACTTAAAACTCATCTGTTCGGACTGCCTTATCCATAAAGTCAAAACCTTTTCACTTTCACATTCACAGCCCGCGACATTGTAAATAACTAATAAGTCCGGTCAGTGGTTGAGTGGGCATTGCGCTTGGGTCCCACCCAGGCGTTCCGTGTTCGAATCCTCGGCTGGCTAAGTCCTCCATCACAACACAAGCAACATCTTCCGCTTAGTGTGGTGGTAGTAGGAGATTTTCAAATGTTGTTGGGTTATTCGTAACCCGGGAACGTTTGTCTTTCTTTTAAAAAAAAAAAAAAAAAAAAAAAAAAAAAAAAAAAAAAAATTGTGAAAATATGAGCTAATTCTTATTTGTAAGCTTTTATAACGGTCACTTGATGAAAATTCTCCAGTCATAAAAAATCATTAAATTCTCAAGTCTTTCAAAGTAAGTATTAACTCACCTTTGGCATTATACTTCTTATAAGTGAATACGAAAAGTGATGGGGGGCAGTAAATGTAAAATCATGCAATGTCCAGTGTTTTCAATATAATGTCCTCCGCGTGCAAATTGGTATCTTCTCCAAGCATAAACTTTCTTATTAAAGTGTGTTTATCGGAAGTGACCGACCAGGTAAGTATGTTTCTGTATACAATTGTAAATAATAAACTTAAATATAGCCTAAGAATTATTTTATAAATTGTACAGCGCCCTTGAGGTGATTTCTCACAAAAACGGCGCTATACAAATTATCCAATTATTATTATTATTATTATACAATATTGTATTGGTGATTCAATCCAATTCAAAAAAAAATTCAATTCATTTGAACTAGAATTTTTATCTAAACGTGTCCGAAGTCCGAACACCATTTTTAGTAGTTTTGGTCAGTAAGTCAGTGGCGAGATACTCGCTACTCGACTAAATTACTTGCCCAGTCCGAACAAGTATTCTTTCTAGGTTTGAGTCCTCGCTGTATGCGTTCTGGCGAATTTATTTGTAATAATTCTCCCGCATACATACTTATACATATACTTACATATACTAAGGGGGTTTCTCACCATCCTCCCGTTAGCTTATCTACCCTAATAACGAATATTATTAAAAATAAAAATAAAATTCTCGCAGTGGTTAGAAAACTCCGCCAACGTATCCAATATACAGCCACTATTCGTAGGTTCGAGTGCCGAATTAAAAACTCCAACTTAATAAATAAATAAACCGTAAATCGAAAATATTCGTTATTAGTGTAGATAAGCTACTGGGAGGATGGTGAGAAACCCCCTAAATCTACAAAAATATATGCAATGTTTTTAATTTATTTTGGTATCTTGCGTAAGGATTTAACGACCATGCGAGATTAATTTATCGACATTCATAGTTTTCCTTCTTTCGGCTTTCGTCTGTACAAACGGCCGGCATGACCGGCAAATCTGCCAAATTAATGGAAAATGAAGTGCGAACTTATTTATTGTTTGTTAACAAGTCTGATAAATGTAAATAGCTGTTTTTATGATTATTTTTTTACCAAGGGAAGTAAGTGGATACAGAAAACGATTAACCTACTACTTATTAAAAAAATCGCCTCAATGGCCGCTGTAAAACAAATTTATAGTCAAACAATTGGACACCCCCGTAATTTTATTACAGCCCTGTGACAACCTATGTACTCCTGTAACAATGTAAGAAAGTGGGTTTCAAAACCTGCTCTATCCAATTTATCAAACGCGTTTGTGGATTGCCGCAAATGTGATGCTACGGCCTCATACGTGCCGAGCGCGCTCGTGGCACGACTCGGCAAGCTATGGCACGCAAATATTCGTGACCACACTCGTGCATAAGCTTGCGTTCGGAGCGCCATGGCGGACATCGAGGCAACTACATCGGCTGTCACATTTGCCCTAACTTATTTGTACTAAATTTAAAAAAAAAAACGAAGAGTTCGCCGAAAGAGATGGTGGATGATTCAAATTTACAGAAACCGTACCAGATAATTTATTTTAAATTCTAGTATTTTGTTCATTCGTGTGTTATCTCTTCGTAGAATTTTATTTTATTTTATAATAAATCTAAACAAAAATATGAAAAAGAACAACACACAAAAAAATTAAAAGGTAACGGCGCACCCTTTTTTTACATTATGTCCACACAGGAGGCCCCGAGGAAAATAATTTCCCTATGTCATCTTTGGGGATGCTATGTGGAGGGTATTTTTATGGAAAATAAGTTCTGGGAAGGAATAAGGAATGACGGTTGGGTACGAATCTGGGGTTCAGTGTGTCTATATCATCCACCGCCAAGACCTAGACAAACCTTACCCCATGAACCCGTACACCCCTGCTAAGTCACCAAACGTAGTAAACTACTTAGGGTGACCCATGGCAGAGGTGTTTGTTATCCAATAGATGGTTCCCGGGGCTGCGGTACCCATTCCCGCCTTCCAAATTAAGACTGGGACTCGAACCCAGGATCACTCGTCTTATTAATTACTTTAAACTTACATAGGGAATAACCTTAAAAAAGTTATTATTTATTATAAATAAGAGATATTCAATAATTTAAAAAAAATTCTTGTAATAAATAATAAATCTTTAAAAAAAAATTTATTTAGGGCTATTGTGTAGATCCAGTCGTAATAAATTTTACTAGTGCAATAAAAATCTGTAACATAAAAATAATATATTTTACATTTTATCGCAATTTACGATAAACCGCACGGAGCAAAAACGGCGACCGCACCGGGCCAGTTCATAAGTTATACTGAAGCTTTCCGAGCTTGTCGCTTGGTGGCCGAAATATCCACCGGGTCCCGGGTCAACGGCAAGCTATGGCACGCGTCGGCACGCGGTCTGACCACACACGTGGGACTTGCCAAGGGTTGTAGTGGCTCGCCACGAGTCTGGTCAGGGCATGAGAAGTCTTACCCGCGTCCATCGATCTAACCTGCGATACTTCCTGTAATCCTGTTACTATTTTATGAAGTGAGTATCAAAACCCGACAAATCCAGCGAGTCCACACGTTCGAGAATCGAAATCAAACGCGCGTTTTACTCTTTTATCTTCTGCAATCCTAATACTATGTTCTGATATTTTGTGTTTCAAAACTACTACGAGGACAACTAGTATTATTAGAATATTCTGAGGACTCATGAATTCAGTAATGGGCCACCGTTGTATGATTGGTCTAACCCATGATAGTATGTACTCCTGTTACTATTCTATAAAGTGCGTTTCAAAACCGGACAGCTCCAACAACAAGAGGAAAATTCTTCATAGTAAGAATTCATGCGCGCGCTTTCCCCGTTCATTTCTGTACTCCTGTCAACCACTTGTGCGCCGAGTAAAATTTTATTCGTTCGTTGAACGCCAGGGCCAATTTTTGTTCGCTTTTGGGAACAACATGTTGTGTCCCTCTCCCTTGTGTGGTGAGAAATACGACATAAGTCATATTTGAATGAACCAACTAACACTTTTTTAATTGAGGTGACAATAACGTTTATGCTTTGATTATACAGGGTGTTAAGGTACGTACTTGAGTTACTTTAACCAGTGATTCCTGACATTATTTGAAGTAAAAAATGTAAATGAAATTTTGGTCTCCGGTGACATTTTTGATGTTTTTTTTTTTTTTTTTTTTCTACAAAAACATAAATAATAGTAGGTGTTGGGTAATTGGGGGCGGGGTAAGTGGTGGGGCGGTAACTAGGCTGAGTGACCAATAAGGTCATGTGAAAGAATTTTTTTTTGTTTGATTTTGAAGAAAAAATATTTTGAAAAAAAAAAAAATTGACATAAAAAAAGTCACCGGAGACCAAAATTTCATTTACATTTTTTACTCCAAATAATGTCAGGAATCACTGGTTAGTAACTCAAGTACGTACCTCAACACCCTGTATAAATGTCTATAATCAAAGCGTTTATGATACATTTTTCTAATAAAATGTGAAAGTATGTGTTTTTTTTCAGTAATTTTTGTTAGAAAAAAAGTGAGCCATTATCACATCACTACTTTTTTATGTTTTTATTCCAATTTTTTAAAATAAAACAATTTTTGCGAAGATAGAAGAAAAAAAAGTGTTTATTTCTTTTTCCAAAATTTGAAAGCGTTATTTTATCACCCTTCAAAAGCAGTTTTCGGATCTGCTCAAGAATTGCATTTATTTGGATTTTATTGCAAAGCGGAAATATTTTGACCCTCTGACAAAATATGGTCGAGGCCTGAGAGGTTATAATTTTATTTCGTATTACCTAAAAAATGCTCCTAGCCATCTAGCCATACTATAAATATATTTTATTCGCTTTCAATTTGTGAAATTCAATTTGGAATAATGATTATAAACATAATTTTGGGTTTTCAAAACAGACCATATAATTCCAAACGCATTAATAATGAGCGCATGTAGGAATTGATGGGAATAACCTTCAAAAGTTTTAAAAAGAGATTTTTTCTTATAAAAAAATAATATTGTAATTATCATTCATCAGGATGGCACCACTAACGCCACCATTCGACCATTTAGAAAAGTTTCCATGGGAAACCACCTTTATTACTTAAGGTTTGAGTCTAGGCTAAATCCGTTACGCCTGTATGTCGCTAGATGTCACTGTCGTTAAGAATATATTCAAAAATTGATTCAATGTTTTATTTTATTTCAGAATGCTGCGTTTCAAGATCCAGTCTACAGAAAAGTGGCGATTGTTGAAGATTTCTTCGACATTATTTACACCGTCCACGTGGATCTCGAAGGCAGAGCTGGAAAACACGCAGGGCAGAAGAGGACTTACAGAACGGTATACAATAATATTCTTTCATTAATAATTAAAATTAAGGTGATGATTGATGATTATCAAAAAAATCATATTCTACTATTTCGTAGATGGCGCGCGTGTAGTATTTTTACTTATGCTTTTTTACAATTAGTTATGCTCTGAAATATTAAGAAAAAATTATTGTTCACGCAAGTACACAAGCAATGTGCATATTAAGAGGATACCCGGCGGTGATTTTTCCATACAAATGTATTCCCTATTTATCTCTCTGAATTTTAACCCTAGAGAAAATATTCTTTTTACATAAAATAGATATCAACTACTAGCGTGTCGGTACTTTTTGTTTTTTTGAAAAGTTACTTTTGAGCATGTTGAGCGAATGAATGATGAAAGGATTGTAAAGAGAATTTATGACGCGAATGTGAATGATAGAAGAAGCCGAGGACGTCCAAAGAAGACGTGGCACGATCAAGTGAATCAGATACTTGAGTCGGGCCATGTCAAGAGTCAGAATAATAGAAGAGTATGTATGTGAATGAGGCAAGGAGTGTGTGCCAAGACCGAGTTGTTTAGCGGTCCGTCCTCTCTGCCTACCCTGCGGATAAACGGCGTGATGGTTAGTTAGTTAGTTACTTTTTATAGAAGTTATGACCTTCCAAAAATCAATAAAATTGCCTGGTTTAAACGCCGTCAAAAGACGTTCAGTATACAAACTAGACAATGTTTTTTTAAAGAAAGCAAAACGTAAAGACATAGATTAGGTTTTTCTTATGTAGTTGGTAAAAAAAATTGAAAATCAGTCCACTTTTGGAGGAGAAATGTGGGGAATACAAAACCTAGATTTTAGTTAGGTATTAGTAGCCCGAGGTTCATTATCCCTTTAGCTCAATATCCGGTGGAGTAAGAGCTACAGTGACAGCAAAAATTTAGTAAAATCTATTTTTCAAATTTCTCCACCACCGGGTTTCATCTTAACAGATAGTTTTGTCAATCTTTAAAGAAAGGCTAACTTAACTAATACAATATTTTATCGGTGATTCAATCGAATATTGTATTTATTTTTTATATATATTTATTTATATTCGTATTGCGCATGTACGGGCGCAAATAATTAGTTCATCTTTATATAGCATTATTTTGTAAAAAGCGTTTTACCGTAAAATAATTATACGCGCGCCATCTATGAAAGAGCAGATTATGAATTCTTTTGAGAATCACCTTAAACAATGTAATTTTGCCTGTTATGTACATATAACGTTATACTTTCCAGTACTGGGCTGTGGCCATAAAAATATATTTTTATTTTTTCTTTTATGTAAAAAAAATCATATCCCTTGATTTTTTATTCTATCCGCCCTAGTATAAAATAAAATAAGTCGAATCAGTGCTAGGTAATTTATTCCGTTAGACTAGTTGATCTGCTTGCCGAAATAAATTTGGTGCGACTTTTGGATCACGAAATAAGCCCACACCGCATTTTTGTATAAGTGACTATTTTCCTCATGAACACGCAGATCTTTCCATGTTTGTTTCGCATACAGTTTCGCCTCTATTTACAATGAAAAGCTGGGATTAATTTGGACACCTGTTGCACGGCATAATCTCCTGGTATGTAGCAGTGTCAACAATGAAGACGTTTAAATTTAAACCAACGAGTTTGGGGGGGTTTGCTTGATCGCTCCCATTCTGGGGTGGGTGGGGGAACGGGAGAGCAGAAAACAGGCGAAAGAGGAATTTGTTTACACAAACTTGTTGGAATTTATTTGCTGTGCCGTTCGCGTCTCGCCGTTTGGCATTGGTCTTGTAGACTGACAATTTGTTTGAGTTGCGAGTGGTATCGATTCACTCCTTGTGCTTTCTGTTACCCCGTTGTTTTTTGTAGAGGTTATTGAGCAATAATGATTTTGTAATTTTTTTAAAACACTTTTTTTATTTTTCTAATTTTTTTTTGTTTCTTCCAGATAACTGAAACATACGCATTCCTGCCGCGGGAGGCTGTCACCAGATTCCTGATGGGCTGTCTGGACTGCCAGAGGAGACCCCGCTCCCTGTCCCCTCCAGCCCCCCTCGGGCTCCCTCCTGGCACACCCAGCCGCAGCCGCAGCCCCACTATCCCCCCCAACGGCTTTCACCAACTAGCCCCCCTACCAGCAAAACCACTAGATCACCTCCTTACGAAGAACGGAATCCACGAGATATCAACCAAAAACTGGGAAAACGAAATTGATGCGTCTCAACCAGCTCTCAAAATATCATTCACAGATGGCTTAGCTGCTTTTGACACAACAGGAGAAAGAAGCTTAAGATATCTGAACCCAAGCCAAGATATTTTTAGCCCAACCAATACCAATGGGGTCGATCTAACAAATACACTCCATCCAATACCTAATGGTATATCTCCAAATAAAATTGGACTGTTTGAGTCAGGCCTAAGTGCGTTTAGGAGCGTCAGAAAAGATGTCAACAAAGAAGACATCTTCGATTTTAATAAGTCTGACGAAATTGACACTGGTGAAGCAAAGACTGAACCTTACATATCAGGGAAATCCAGCCAGTCCATCATCGATTCGCAAAGAGTTGAAATCAAAGCAGAAAAGAAAGACGAACAACAAAACAGCGAAGCCAGTAAAGAAAGCAGTGTTAAAACTAGTCAAGATGAAGTCATTATCATCAGCGAAAAACCAAAGAAGAAGCCAACAGATAAAGAAGCACCGAGAAAACCTTACAATCCTTTAGACGTATGTAATTTGACTTCTAAAGATCCTCCCAAATCTAGAACACCGCCAAAGAAGAGGTTGAATCCAATATTCAACAAAATTGAAGAAAATGGTGCGGAGACGAAGGGATTTTCAAAAGCTTGGTCACCTTCGATGATGCAGTCGATGTTTTCTCCGCATCGCTTGAGCACGGAGGGCTTGGGGAGCAATCAGAAGGCGTTCTTGCACGGGGTTGAGATAGACTACAGTGTCCCCATCACGACTACATACCTGAAGCACATGAGAAGCCTGGGGTACAGCACAGAGGAGTCCATGAAAATCAGCAATAAGGTAGGTCATTAAAGCTAAAAAATATGAATAAAAGAAAATTATTCTTTCGCCACTCCTAGATACACCCATGAAAAACCCCCGTCTCTACCAAATTATTAATTTGGAGTAACGACCTTAGTCACATTTAAACCATAACAATAATATTTACACTTGTATGACAACTTTAGAGTGTAATAAAAGAGCCATTAATAATTTTCGACCATTTACTCAACAATTAATATTGGTAACAAAAATAAAAGAAATTTGTCAAAAGATTTTCTTTATAAGTACATCATAAATAAAATCTGTGTAAAGGTGGTTTCACCACAGCGCGATTATGCCTTCAGATGGCAAAGCATCTGTCACACGTAATAATAATTTCCCTGAAGAAAAACGTTTTTTCAAAATAATTAATAATATTAAAAAAAAAACAAAAAATAATGCTCGCAGAAAGGCTTTGGAAAAAATTGTGATGATAAATTAATATTTTGTAAAATTTGTTCGTACTGTTTTTTTCAACATTGCGTTCGTTTTGTCTTTTTAATTTGATGTGGTTTGTCCGGAAAAGGCTGCACAAATGCACCAGGAGGACAGAAAATGTAGAGTCTGTCAATTATTACTCCACTCAGTTCACCGTGTGTCTTTCCAATAAAAAAATATTGTTATCAGTAGGAAATATAATTTCAACTTGATATTTTTACCAATGGTGGCGCAAGGTTGAAATGTGGATTGAGGTGGGTTTGGGTCATCCATGCGTCATTTTTCATTCATTTCGAAGGTTTTCTGCGCACGAGCACCGCATTGGATGTCATAGTCCCAGGAGTGCACAGGTGAAAATGGATGTTACGAGTGTTATTCAATGTTGCTCGCCTTTGGAGATAATAATATTGTTATTGATAATACAGACTCGCTTACCCTCTGTCGCATATACTCTCCTGGACTTTCACACTGAACATCTTGAGCAGGCCATCTTTCTTTCTACTGTATCGAAAGTATTTAATCGGTTTTAAGACAAAAAAAAATGCGTTTCGTTTGAGCAGTTAAAATAAAATTGTTACCAACTAATTAAATACTGTATTTTTTACATCAGGGTTGCTAGCATAGTCGATCGATATGAAGTTACCGACCGATTGTCGGTAACTTCTCATCGTTCCCTAGGACAACTGCAGATCGCAAACGAATAGGTGACAGTTCACAATAACTAAGTGTCCTTAATATATTCGATATGAACTGTCGTTTGTAAGTAAGCGATTCGCAGTTGTCCTAGGGAACGATGAGAAGTTACCGATAATCGGTCGGTAACTTCATATGGATCGACCATGCTAGCACACCAGAAAATTATGAACATCTTAAAATACGATTTTATGGCTTAGATTATTTGTGACAGTTTTATCTTTCGACATAAATGGAAACCACTTTTGAGGAATACACTCCGCGTGTTTTGGTATTATCTGCACGAGGAAAGTGGCGCCAAAGTTGTTTTTATTTTAAGAAAGAAAAAATGTTGGTCAATGGAAATGGTAAAAAATAATCTTAGCCATAAAGGGTTTTAAAAAAAAGTTGTTTCTTATAAGTGGGCTTTTTCCAAAAAAGATGTCGGTGACGTAATAGGAATTCCACTTAAGTGAGATGCTGCATTTCGATTAAAAATATACGTAAATTTATTAAAGAAAGTATGAACTTCACGATGAAAAGTATTTAAATAGAAAATGTCAATAAACTTCGAAAATAATTGCAATTTAAGTTTAATACTATTGGTAAGAAATTCTTTTACGTCACTTTTATCATATTCTTATTTTCTTACGACAGGTTTACACCTACAAACTATCATGTTTTCATTCGCTTTTTAGTTGCTTTTATGTGTCAAATGGTTAAGGTTAAATTATTGCTTTTACTATTCTATACTTATAATCTTTGTGTATAATATTTTTTATAAACTATGTAAAATGGCAGAGCGAACGCCCTGGATTTAACGGGCCACGATAACTGGTCAAACGATCTAGGTATATTATGTTAACAATACCGCCAACAATTATTTCGTAAACTCTCTAATTCAAAGGCCTCATATTATACACTATACTATTATGTCGTATTATACCATGTTACTGCTCTCACTGTCTACTATGTACATATAAACTTTACATTTCTTTATAGCTAAATTACGTTTGTTAACCTTAGGAGTAGGCACATTCTTATTTTTGTATAACAGGTTTATACCTACAAATAATCATCTTATGCATTACTAGTTACTTGCTGTTATAATATGTTAAATAGATAGATTATACTATGTATTACTACTGTAACTGTGAACTTACAATCTTATGAATATTTTTTATAACTATGTATGTAAAAGCCTAATAGGCGTATAAATAAATAAATAAATAAAGTTTATAAAGAAAATTAAAAGAAATTCATTATTTCAGATTTTTATTTACGAATTGAAAACACAATCAGTCTTCTAAAAAATATGAATAATCAAGCTTATTGATTTAAATATTAAGTTTTTTAATAAAAATATTCTTTTACGCTACCTTTGGATACTTTGTACTGTATATTTTGCGTTCTAGAAAGACGAATATAAGTTTTTGTTTTACGAATGTCTACTTATAACAAATTAAAAATTAATCATGAACTATATCTATAAAAAAAGAACAAATTTCTTTGAGATATAATAATTGATCTTAGAAAATAAATTACAGCAATAACAGGACAGTGGCGTAAAGGGAAACATTTGGTAACGTTTAGGAATTCTAAGGCCTCGGCCAGACTGAGGGGCTTGCCCGGTAGCGACAGCGGGCGCGAAATATCAGTCGTATGTGTACGCCCGTTGTGGCTACACTGTTGAAGGCGCGACAAGCGACTGGTATGGGAAGAGTGGAAGATACTCTCAGTATCACCCTGGTGTAAGACCACCATTCAGAATTGAAACGTTGCTTAATAATGACTCTAACCGTGTTTAGTGACTAGATCTGAATAGCCAGGTACTTCCCCACCTTCCACTTCCCCATATCCTTCCTATCCCCACTTACCTTCAGCCTCAAACATACCCCAATTGGGGTTGCCATAGTCTCACTGGCTCCAGACGGGAGCAGTTAAGACTCTTGTGAGGTATTCTCTATAAAAAAGGGCGATTTTACGTACTACCGCCACCGTGGAAGGCCCCACGCGCAAGTACTTTTTCTTCCACTTGTTCTTTTTTCTTTTCTTTTTATTTTCGTTTCTGTTCTCTCCAACGTCTTATTTTTTCTATTCTTCTTTGGTTAGCTCTCCGATTATATTTTGATGTTATTTTTGTCTTTGTAACTCTTTTTTCTTAAAGGCTTCATATTTTTCAGGGTCGTTTTTAGTTTTGTCTCTGTAACTTTTTGATTTTTCTGCATCGTTTTTTAATTTTTTGGGATCGTTTTTAATTTTTCAGGATCGTTTTTAATTTTGTCCCTGTACCTTTTTGATTTTTCTGCAGCTTTCAACGGCATATTTGAACATAAAATTAAAATAAATTATTTATAAAAATGCACAAATAATTAGATAGGTAATAATGGGCTACACGTGCATACCGTATATAGCCTGAAACAGGGAACTAAGCTAAAAGGGTATTAAAGTACTTGTTAAACTTTAATTACAGGATTAACTAAAACACACAGGAACATAAATCATGCTGCATTTTATACTTACTTAGTCAAAATTGTATGAACCAGCTGATTTTATACTCAATTTCAAAGTTGCCTCTACAGTAATAGTTGTTCATATTGCTGTCTATATTAGTACTTCGACACCATTTCGACTCTTTCAGAATTAATCTTTAATAATCTTAATTAATAAAAAATGAAAAAAAATTATACACATAAAAATCAAATAATTTTTTCTTTTTAGCTATGTTGTTCTTTTTTTTCAATGCTACATATATCACTCAACCCACATATCTACATGTAATAGTTACATTTTAAAGATACACGCAAAATATAAATTTAATTAGAAAATTGTAACGCACCCAAATACACTAAAAGACGGACAGAGTGAACCGACCTTTAGAATTCCATTACGTCACTTTTAAGTTCCATTCACGAGACCGTAGCGTAAGAGAAGTAGCGTAATCGCGTCAATATTTTTTCAAAATGTATTTATCAATAAATTATGACACTTCTGTTTGTTCTAACTAAACATTTCATAAAACAATAAATGAATCAATTTAATACAAAGTAGAGTCTAATACATGCTGGTAAATTACCTGGAGAAATACGGAATCGTTGGTGGAACACTTTTTTAGTACAGCCGAGAACGACCACTTTTGTTACGATTTCTTGGCAAACTGGCTGTCAAAATCCAAGCATGGCCACCCCTCATAGACTAAATAGGGTTGCTATTTTCGAAAATATTCATCGATTTGGTAATATTTTTATTGGAAGACGTCAATAATGTGGTAGCGTATGCGGAAATTCCACCATACGCTATTTCGTAGGACAACTCAATATCTGGTATTTAAATTATTTTGCACGATAATTAATCTATATTATGGTTGCAAATCGAAAATATTATCATATACTATTAGTAGAATTAGAAATAAAATCTGGGATAACATAAAATAACATTAATTTTTGAACTCTAACTTGTAGTGGTAGGTGTAGGACATACCAGAAACAGTGACCTGTAGTCTTACTTATTTTGAAATAATATTGAAATTTAATAGATTTATTCATTATTTTTAGTCCATAAAGGTATTTATTTGTTATTATATTGGTAAAATATATGGTTGGTCAATAAAACCGACACAACAAAAGTTACTGATCCTGAAAGTGATGGGACACTGACTTTTATCTATGTACACTTTTTTTGAAAAACGCCCATATTCATATTTATGTAATGAAAAGCAAATTATTTAGTACTTTACGCTTATATTTTTTATAACTTAATTAATAATTTTATTTTAATTTCAATAGAGAAGGTAGGAAAAGCTTCCATGTATCGATAACATATTTTTTAATTTTCATAATGTAAACCGATCTGTATTAAAGATAAATCTAAATAGTAATTTAGGTATAGCTTCATCTTAAGACGATAGACTTCGCTTTTCGGCCCATACAAAAAGGACGCCCGGGAAAAAACACTTTTCTACATCGAAAATTGCACAAAATGAATATTTTTTTTTATACTGCCTTTTAGAGGGTGAAAACTATGTCGGTATGTTTTCGAATTTTCGATTCGTTTCGTATTAACGTAAACATTCACTGTCAAACATGTACGATTTATCAAAAAATATTATTTTAGGAAAAAGTGCTGCTAACTCAACTCTCATAAAGAATTATAAAATTATAAAAAGCTACCGACGTAGCTTCTTCTTTCTAAAAAATATATATTTTTTAAATTTTCAATTTCGTAAAAGTTTCGGTGTAGAAAAGTGTATTCTCCATAAACCCCTTTTCGAGCGATTTCTGTAGGTAAATTTGTGCGTTGTCTCATTCGCACATTTCGCATTCGCATGTATTGTAAGTGTGCGTGAGCTTATTGTGAGCGTGACAGAATGACAGTCGCGGGTGTTCCGCGTGTCGTTCAAAGTCTAGCCTCTTAAGGTACCACATCGTTTAAAATTCGGGATCAGGCCGCTAACAATCACTCCTGTAATTATGTAGGGCCGTCTGTTTCATCAAAAAGCTAAATCGTGAACTAAATTTAAAATTTAACTGTCAGTTATAATAACAAGAAAATTAAACTGGACCACGCGCTGTTTCAAGCGTACTTTAGCTAAAGTAAGAATATTCTTAATAAGCATACTTTGTGGGTCGTCATAATGTACAATAAAAAAATATAAATTTGTTTTAGACCACATTAAATTTTAATTAAACTCTACCGGTTTCGGGAGAACCCTTCCTTCGTCAGGAGAATAATAAAACTTATTATATTAGTTTTTAATATTAAAATAGTTTTAATATTCTCCTAGATATATAAACGAAGGAAGGGTTCTTCCGAAAGCGGTAGAGTGTAATTAAAATTTGAGGTGGTCTAAAACAAATATATAAATTTTTATTGTATAGTAATAATAGTTAGTGAGGCCACTCTAAAAAGCAGAATATACCTCGGAATTGTGTGAAAAAACGCACCGCAATATGTTTTGGTGCGACAACACCACGAATTAAATTTGAAAACCAGAAGAACTGTCAAAAAATCCTGCTGTATTGATTGCTGTGTATATATTCGTTTGTCGGCGTTGATTCAACAACGAATCTGACAAAAAAATCTTAAAAATGGCGGAATGCTTGGTCAATGGCGCTGACAGCTTTGTTCCTATAAAAATATGTTCGGAGTATTTAGAAGTAAAATACGACCCATTATAATTTATTATAACACGGAAAAAAATATAAGTAACATCTCCTTGTACCTATCACAAATTTTACGAGGTTTTTTGACATCCCATATCGCGCCAAAAATTCGAGATCCTTCCAAATAACACTATTATTGGCGCGGGGTCGAAATGTTTTTGGTTTTCGCTGCAAGACATATTGGATAAGGAATTCATCGTCACTATCATCACCTTCTACAATATTTATCATGATTAGTAATCGATTTTGCAGGACGCAATTTCGTAGCTTACCTCTAACATAACTGTCAAATATGCCAATAAGACGGTGGAACTCTACGATACGTTTTCGGAAAGTAAAAACAAAAGTTAAAAGTTACGTAAAACAAGCAGTCAAATTGATTGAAAAACGCATTTTGGTGAAATTTAACTATAGTGACTGCTTTTAGTATAACTTTTACTGTAGCATTGAAATAGACGGCCTGTAGAGATGGCGATAGGGTTTAAATTCTCGTCTGGTTTTGATTTGTTCACGAAAAAACATCTCCAAAAAGGTGTTTTATATGTGACATGTGCGCATTTCTCTGAAATTGCAAATTATATCAAACAATTAACAGCAGTTAAAACACGAATTTAATCTCGGTCCTATTCATTTGGGATTTGGCTTAGGCGTCAGCGTCGTTAGCGGTGTTCACTTATTTTAGTCAATCCCCGGGGAGGAAGGTTCAGACTTCGTCTTACCAAAAAAATAATAGAAAATAGATGTATTTGTAGTAAAAAACTTTTTTTTACAAATTTTTTTTTTTTGATTTTGGTTGATTTTTTTTTACTGAATATTTTATCATATCATCTCTTGTTCTCAATGACCTACAAATTTTATTGATAACGATATACTGATGATGCGTAAAGATAAAAGATATCTCTATTAAATTATTTAATCTTTTTTTTGCACTTGTTTTTGTTTCCTGGATTAAATTTCAGGTGACAACTGATGAAAATAATCTATTATCATTTCTGTATTCCTGATATCTTTTAGTCTTTGTCATGAATAAATAAAATCAATATCAGTCGTTTGACGACTTAATCATTAAATTAATAAAGATTAAAAAATATATGTTTATAACATACCCGCCATCACTTTTGCGTTCCTAGTATTTTTGTTACATTATTATAAAGAGTAATTTGGTTTATTGATGGAATTAATAATAAATTTTGTTGCTAGGGTTCCCCCGAATGGCACAGAAAAAACTCCGAACATGAAATGTTTATACCCCACAAAAATATTTTCTATTAAAACGATTAATTAATTTTTCAAGGGTAAATTCTTCTTGTAGTTCTAATAATTGCACCCTAATATATCTTCAATTTAACGGAAAAAAGTGTGAAAACTTTGAAAAGTCACCCTTCAAATGAAAATAGTGATAAAAAGATTAAAAAAAATAGTGATAAAGCTACAAATGTGACGGAATACAAAAAAGTCTCGGTAGCTCAAATTGGCATAGGTGTTATTCCCGGATATACTTGAGGTTCTCAGTTCGATTCTCAACAGCGACCTAATCCTTAATAATAATAATTAATAAGCTGATCAAGCAAGAATTTCGATATTTGATCAGTTTCAGAAGGAAGGAAAATTTTAGCGCCCGTAGCATACCTATCGGTTTGTACTTTCAGATTATTCTTGTGGAAGATTGACTAAAACGATCGATTGTCATTTCTGTTTTCCTGGCATATTGTGTCATATCCATAAGTTATTTATTCTTCAAATCAATAAAATCATGATGTTATTTATTAATTAGCTCTTGATTGATTGGTCTTATCAAGTTTTATTATTTACCCGTCAGCGTTTTTGTGCTCCTGGTATTTTGCCACATTATGATGTTTCATTTGCATACAATGTTTTGCCAGAAGTTCCATCGCCTCCTGCCTCTTTTATGCGTATATAAAATATTAAAATAATTAATCGTTTGAATTTGTTTTTTGTGAACAGTCTTTTTTAAATCCGTCCATAAAGAATACTTTTCTTGGTTTAGGTGTCAATATCCAAAAATATTGTTAAATAGTATAAAATATTGTTAAATAGTTCCATCGCCGCCTGCCTCTTCATGCATATATAAAATATTTTAAATAATTAATCGTTTGAATTTGTTTTTTGTGAACAGTCTTTTTTAAATCCGCCCATGAAGAATACTTTTCTTGGTTAGATGTCAATTTCAAAGAATATTGTCCTATGGTGGACTTGATATTTAATAAAATATCTACGGCCTTCAAAATAGTAGAAAAAGATAGAAAATTATCACTTCTTCAAATTTTGCAAATTCACTTTGTGGCACCATTTTATTAATGACAAATTAAAACACTTTGTTTTTACCACGATAATCTTTATTTTAACACATCGACATGTTTCGAGAACAATGTTCTCTTTATTTTAACACATCGACATGTTTCGAGAACGATGTTCTCTTCCTCAGGACATAATATGTAAGATTATCGTGGTAAAAACAAAGTGTTTTAATTTGTCATTAAGAAAATTATCAATTTCATTGGCCTGTATGGGGAGTAGAATGATCCTGTGTAAACTTGGAAACTTTTTTTTTCTATTGATTAAAAGTTTAAAAAAATACTGCCTGCTTTATAACCCTACTGAACCAATTAAAAAAAACATCAACGGTTCAAAATGGCTGCGCGGCGTTTTTTAAACCAAACTTAATTTTGGAGTTAAAAGGAATATAAACGTTAGAAATTTTTGACTTCTTTTTTACCCCCTTATAACTCCGCCTGTTTTTGGAATTATCTGCACGAGAAAAGTAGCGCCAAAGTTGTTAAAAAGTTAGTGAATGGATCGAGTCAAAAATATTCTTAGCCATAAAGGGGTGTTTTTTAAATGACGTTTCTTTTATAACTTCATATTTATGTAATGAAAAAACGAATTATTTAGTACTTTACGCTTATATTTTTTGTAACGTAATTAATAATTTTATTTTAATTGCAATAAATAGAGAAGGTAGGAAAAGCTTCATTGTATCCATGGCATATTTTTCATAGTTATAATGTAAAGTGATTCGTAAAGATTAAATAGTAATTTGGCGTATAACGATCAGCCAAATTTCCCAACCAAACTGAATAATTTTTGAAAAATCATAAGCTATGGCAAATATCTACAGATGAAGGTTATTTTATATATTTGTGTTTTAAATTGTATAATATAGGCGAGAATTTGTTTTTACATGGTTTTTAAACAAATTACTCTCTGAGAATATTAATTATTGAAAGAATCTTGCCCTACCTATCTATTTTGTTTATAAATAAAAAATGAAGCATCATAAAGTAAGCGTTTTATTGGGTAGAAATTTAAATTTACGTTTATGTTTCAAAGTAAATTGGACGGGACGCGGGAGGGGAAGAGGAAGAAGAGTCGGAAGGGGAACGGGGGCGAATGGGAAATGACACGAAGGAACAAACAAATTAATTTTTTGTAATTGGCATTGCAACGCATCATATCAGCTAGTTTTTTTATATTTTAAAACAAAAAAAGTATAAAATTGTTCATATCCTCAGACATATTCTATACATGTTTGCTGATTCCAAGACAACTCAACAAAGTGGCATTTCAACATTTCTCTGAAATATATTAGGGATGAAAAAAAGCCCGTAACGTTACCAATTTTTTTTTCAAAAAATTTTAATGACAAAGGAGTGATGAAGTGCCACTTTGTTGAATTGTCTGATCACGACATTGGCTACATTTTGGGTTGTGTTTTTGGCCTCAAATCCAAAATTAAATTTTATATAAAAAGGGCCCGCTTCGCCATGCAGAGGAATTCTGCAACATATCCAAAACCAGGAGTTCATGTAGGTTAGGCGTTAGGCCAATAGGCGCCATGCAAGCAACTTTCACGTTGTCTGGGCTGGCCTATGAAACTCACTTTATCACAAAGTATCAGGAGTACATAGGTTATCACAGGACTATGTCCCTTCAAGACAATATTTGTATTATAATTTTCAAATTTATTGTAATTTAAATTTAAATTTATCTCGATAAAATTATTTTTATTTTGGCCTCAAATGCAAAATTAAGCTATGTGCAAAAAGGCAGCGTAGTTTTCCTGAACCGTTGTAGAATTTTGCACACATTTCTTACCATTTGACCCTTATAAAAAGCGTGCAATGGATCAGATAGGGAGGTGGGTGTTTGTGTGTTGGGAGGGGGTATGAGGGAAATGTTGGGGTACATCTATTACATCCCTCCGTAGCCGGAACCCAGCAGGGACCCTGGTTTTGGGCCGGGTCCAATTTCAGGCCCTTACTTATTAGGGGTCCCGCTGTGGGTCCGGGAGGGTCGACAAGAAATATTTCGGGACGCTTTTGGGTACTACGTGATTTCTTCAAATGTGTTTGCTTCACGGTGGAATTTGCTGCTGGGGTTTATTAAATTTTTTATATGTATATTTTAAAATATTTAATGCAAAACAACACAATAATATTACTTTTATTTTTAACAAGATGAGATGGGTTAAACAAGTCTCTACACTAGCTACCGAATTCTTAAATTTTATCGAATATCAAAGGGTAATTTTTTATTATTTACCATACTTTTACCATAATTTTACCGACGAATCTGCCGTGGATTCGTTAAACGATTTCCAGCAAGAACTCGTATAGACGACATTGACGTTCGTCCTCTTCGTTTCACGCGTCTCGTTCGAAAACGAAAAAGACATAAGATGCTTCTTTTTGGGTGGAGGGTTTTTTAATAGAAATAAAGGAGAAGAAGTTCTGTGAAGAAAAAATGTATGATGGTGGGTAGGAATCTGAGTGTCGGTGGGTCGAATAGTGACGGACATAATCCATCCTTCCCACAGCGGTGCGGGGCGATGGGTCGAGAGAGTCCTGCTTGACAGGCCAAATGGTCTCCCTCAGTCAGTCACTCCCGATGCAACCCCAGAAGTGGGCAGATCTCTGCTAAGTCACCAAACTTAGGGAGACCTTTAAAAGAAATTTTGGTTACATATTATTAATCAATAAATGGTCCCCGGGGCGGCGGTATCTATACCCGCCTCCCAAATTTTATATATATAAATTTGAACGAATCTTCTTCCCTTCTCGAATGCCTTCAGCCTTATAATAATAATAATAACATAACATTTGTATAGCGCAGTTTTGTGTTATTTCATTTCAAGTGCGCTATAATAAACTAAAAAATAATCCAATAGTGCTCCTTACGAGTCCATTTCAAAATATGAATAACATTATATGAAATAAAGAATATACGGTAAATGCAAAGCAAAACAAAAGCAGAGAACAAAATTTAACAATAAGGCGATTCGCTCACTAAGGCAACTGAAAACTGTCAACTGGCAACTGTCTTTGTATGACAATGTGATGGCCCGCACACTACACAATCACTCAAAAACCCGTTGTCAATGGTAACACAAGCGGTGACTCGTGACTCGCACTGCTGATTGCCGTGGCCAGCCGTTGCTAGTTGCCAGTTGTCAGCTGATTGTTCTCCGTCTATGGTTAAACAAGCTTTTTGACCAATCAAGACATAGAAACCAGCCGGTTTTAGTTTGGTTTCAGTTGCCTCGTCAGCGGAGCGCCTAACAGTGCTATTATACGAGTAGCACAGGACAACAATAATAGACAAAAACAGTACAGGACAAAACAAGAACTTTAAAACTAAAATATTATATAAAACATGAAAACACTAAATTATTATATAAAAAGTGGACATTAAACATAACAACTCGAACGCTTTTTGTCACAATATGGCACTATTTTCAAAACCACGGATTGCTTTGTTGCCAAGAAATGGAAAAGATTCTCTAGATTCTTTATAATATTTTAAAGTTTAAGATTTTATAATATATTTTTTTAGAAATCCTGCGAATATGTGATAATATAAAAAAAAAATAGATGAATTCATTGGCTATATAGAACTATAATCAGTTTGTATGTCTTCATTTTCAAATTCGGAGGCATGATTTTTTTTAATGTGGGCGGAAAAATTTCCTTTAGCAATCCGAGAAAAAAGTTTTAAATTGTTGCTCCAGTAAATATAAGTACAATTAGGAGGAAACCGACACCAAACAATTACAGGAAACTTCAGAACCTGGTTTATTATAGTATATTGAAAAGAGGTTAAAATGCATGAATGGTATGATTTTTTAAAATAATTTTATTTTTAAAGCCCGTTTAAATTCAGGTAAATAAAGCCCTATAACATAATCCCCAATAGTTGGAAATCCCTTGGTCCCACGTTTAGGAGCAGTTGGGACTCTTGTGTGGTATTCAATAGAGTCACATAAAAACAATTACTTTAAAAACTACTATAATTACTATAAACGCCAGGGTTGCCGGCAATGAAATTGAATTGAATTGAAAAGAAAATTAATAAATAAACGTTTCTTTCAACATCTTTCCATCTGTTTTTTGGAAGACGGTTCGCCAATCAATCAATCTCCCAATCTTAAATGTGTATTCGTCCACCTTCTGCCACCTACCACCTGGACGGGGAGGCGATTTGCGGTGCCGGTAAGAAAAATATATTTATATGTGGGCCCCCTTCCCCCTGTAAGGGCCCAATCCATCACTGGGCCGAGGGGCAGGGCCGGCTGGGGCTTTAGCACCCATTGTGTGGGCCCTAAACCTACCGTTCAACCTACTCACACAAGATATTATGGAGGTCAATGAGATCAGAGTCGGATTAGGATGTTAAATAAACTTCAATTTTCCATAAATAAATGTCAGTCTTCTTCTTCTTCTTCTTTTGGTCCTCTGTACAACAGTAGACTTTCTTTTTGGAGCAGTGACCCCAAAATCAAAGAAATTGGTCTCTTCAACTTTTAAAGGAAAAAACGACAAATTTTCAGCAAAGGTTGGTTCAGGTAGGTAGTTTTAGCTGTTTTATTTTATTATTTCGTGCAAATTGGGAGGCGGGAATGGGTACCGCCGCCCCGGGAACCATTTATTGGATAACCAACACCTCTGCCATAGGTCACCCCAAGTGGTCCGCTACGTTTGGTGACTTAGCAGGGGTGCCCGGGTTCACGGGGTTCATTGTCTAGGTCTTGGCGGCGGATGATCTAGACACACTGAATGCCAGATTCCTACCCAACCCTCATACATTTTTCCTTCCCGGAACTTCCTCTCCTTCCTTTCCTTAAAAATACTTTCCACATAGCATCCCCAAAGATGACATAGGCCCTGAGGGAAATTATTTTCCTCAAGGCCTCCTGCGTGGACCTAATGTAAAAAAAAAAATTCTACAGTAATATAATATAAATAATAATAAGAGAAGACAGGAAAACATTAGTTTTATAAGTTTGTGAACGTTTTTTTTTTACAATTGGGCTTTACATCTTTGTCCAGTGTTTTTTAATGTAATGTCCTCCGCGTGCAAATTGGTATCTTCTCCAAGCATAAACTTTCTAATAAAGTGTGTTTATCGGAAGTGACCGGCCAGGTAAATATGTTTCTGTATACATTTGTAAATAATAAACTTATATATAGCCTAAGAATTAAATAATAAATTGTACAGCGCCCTTCAGGTGATCTCACAAAAATGGCGCTCTACGCAATTATTATTATTATTATTAAGAGGCTAGACTTTGAACGACACGCGGAACACCCGCGTCTGTCATTCTGTCCCGCTCACAATAAGCTCACGCACACTTACAATACATGCGAATGCGAAATGTGCGAATGAGACAACGCTCAAATTTACCTACAGAAATCGCTCGAAAAGGGGTTTATGGAGAATACACTTTTCTACACCAAAAATTTCACGAAATTGAAAATTTAAAAAATTAATATTTTTTAGAAAGAAGAAGCTACGTCGGTAGCTTTTTATAATTTTATAATTCTTTATGAGAGTTGAGTTAGCAGCACTTTCTCCTTAAATAATATTTTTTGATAAATCGTACATGTTTGACAGTGAATGTTTACGTTAATACGAAACGCATCGAAAATTCGAAAACATACCGACATAGTTTTCACCCTCTAGAAGGCAGTATAAAAAAAATATATTCATTTTGTGCAATTTTCGATGTAGAAAAGTGTTTTTTCCCGGGCGTCCTTTTTGTATGGGCCGAAAAGCGAAGTCTATCGTCTTAAGTCACCAAATTTAAAAAGTCACTTGGGTTGACATATGGCAGAAGTTTTGGATGTCCAATAAATGATTCCCGGGGCGGTGGTAACCATACCCGTCTTCCAAATTGAAAAGTCTACTCTAGTAGAGGACCTTTGTTTTTTTGTGTTTATTTAGATGTATGCACATTTTTTTCATACATCTAGTTTATGTTTTCTTATGTTTATTTAGATGTATGCACACTTTTTTCATACATCTAGTAAGAAAATACGATAATACAATGTAATAAATACAGTTTTAGAAATACAAATTACAAAATACAATTTAAGAGATTAATTTAAGAAATACAGTTAACTACAATTTAAGAAATACAGTATAATATTTGTAATCTAATCAAGATTGTTTTTAACATATATAGCACATGTCCTACGAAAAGTGCTAAACACGCTATTTTGGGTGCACGAAAGCTTAGTTTTGGGAAGCCAAAAATCTCTGCATCTTCTCGTAGGATAATTATGAACATTTTCGTGATACATAATATTACTTTTCAGATAACTTGGCAGCATATTATTTTTGAGTTTGTACAACATTGTTAAAGTATTATATATTATATGTTGTTTGGTTGTCATCATATTTATATTTTGTAACATAATTTTGACTATAGTGAAAATGTTGCGCTTTAAAATTATCCTCATTCCCCTATTCTGTATAACCTGTAGTTTGTTATTTTGTGCTTCGTTACATAGGAATAAAACACTAGAACAATAATTTAAATGCGGAGTTACAATAGAATTGTAAACAAGGCGCGTTGTCTTGAGATCCAAGTTATTTCTGATCCTTCTAAGGAATCCAACCTTTTTAGCAATTTTTTTTTGTTATGTATTCTAAGTGTTCGTCGAATTTTAATTTATCGTCTAATATTACACCCAGATATTTAATACTGCTAACCCTTTCTATATTTACGTTATCAATTTTTAGTACTGTCTGCTCGTTTCCTCCCAGGCTATCCACAATTAAAAATTTAATTTTCATAAAATTTAATTTTAGTTTATTTTGGTTTAACCAGAGAGTTACATAATTTAAGTCAATTTGCATTTTCTCAATGGCGTCCTGTAAAATGTTGCTGGCTATGTATAACAGTGTATCATCAGCAAAGAGTTTAATTGCACAATGCTTTAACACTTTGATAATGTCATTTATATATATAATGAACAACAGTGGACCTAAGACAGAACCCTGCGGAACACCTTTATTAGTACTATGTGGTTCAGATGTTTGTGAATTTTCCGTTGAATTGAATCCGTTGCGAATCATTGACAAACACCGAAGAAATAAACAGGGAGATTTTTTCTGTTACCGTATCTGTGTACCCGAACACGTTTTTTTGTATTAACTGGACACGGAACACACAAACAAATTTACGTACAGACGAAATGCAAAGAAGTGTTAGTCTCATGCTCAGTCAATTATCATAACACATAAATTTTTGGGTTATTAATATTTCTACCCCTATTACAGTCCTGCCTTTAAGTTTTCCAAGGTGGCCGGTTTCTTTATACCCTTATATTCCAGCAGGGGACACGCGGTACCCGATCCATCTTCTGCGGCCCTGGTAGGCGAAAACTCTCTACCTAACTGCCCCCTTCTTTACTTCTTTTCTTCCCCTCACCGCACCGGCTCTACCGCCCACCACCACCCACAGTCTGATACCCTGCTAACATTCTTCGGAGATAACCTTGATGGTATAAATTATATAGAGTGGTGATGCGTTGCAGACGTTTGCTCATTTTGAGGTTATGTCAAAGGCTTTGTTAAACATTCCCAATAATGGTTAGGTTCCCAATAATTAGTTAGGTATCTAACTAATTATCCATTGCGCGTGTCCCTGCAAGGATACGCATATAATTATGGTAGGATTTATTCACAGACTTTTTGCATATATGTAAACCTTTCAAAGATTCTCAATCAATTCTAACCCTTTACAATGCCCCTGAGAAAAAAACATTTTCCTCAGGGCCTATGTCATCTTTGAAGACGCTGTGTGGAGGGTATTTTTGAGGAGAGGAAGAAGTGAACATACGTCTTGAAGAGACCCATGTTGTAGGAAGGAGGAAACACCGAGGCCGGCAAATCGTTCCAAAGCCGAGCTGTTAAACTCAAGAATGAGTCGTAGAAGCGACCCGTTTCATAACATAGTATAGTTTCTATTTATTTATTTATATTTTCACACACGGGGTGTTAAAAAAGCTTACTTTCTCTAATTTGCCAAGGTCCAATAAAACAAAACTATTCTATGTACAATATTATTCTTTATTTCGCCACCACAAAATTCAATTATATTATTTTCTTACGTCCACCGCAGTGTTAAGTCCCCTTGAGTGACAACCCCCCCTCAGGGAGAAAGTGCCCCCTGGATAAAGCCCCCCTAAAAAGAAGTAACTCCCCCCCAAGCATGCGAAGAAGTATCAACTTTTTTTGTTACCTTTTCGAAAATAGTTTATCACATTACCGAATTTCGTAATATCTTTGACATTGTTAATTTTGCTGGCGGTCAAACGAATTAAAGACGCTAAACATCTATTTGAATTTCGATTTTGATATTGGGGATGCTGTGTGGAGGGTATTTTTGTGGAAGGAAATGGTGAATCTGGGTCTCGAAGAGGCCCATGTTTTAGGAAGGAGGAAACACAGAGACCGACAAATCGTTCAACAGCTGAGGTATTGAACTTAAGAACGAGTGAATGAATGAATGAATGCTTATTCTGGAAGTGGAGATTATCTCTCTTCCTGATATCCAATCGAGCTGAAACTCGGAAGATAGACTCGCTGCCGATGACAATGCATTCTATCATTCACGTACACATGCATTTCTCAAAAATTGGCTACTCGAGACTCGAGACCCAACAGATGGCGCAACCAGGTCGAAAATTGAAAATAGTTGTATTACAGTTAAAAAAAACTATGTTTTTTATGGGTTGTTTTTTTTTTAATATTCAGCTCTTAAAAAGTTTTCAAAAATTGTGTTTATTCAAACTTAAGAAAAAAGAAATGCAAAACGTTTGAGATAAAACTGGACTTCTGTACGCACACTAATTATATAATAATAGTACAAATAAACACGACGATTTCACATTTGAAGTAATAATATTAACTGAATCATTAACACGGCCACCATCTTGAAACGGAATCAGAAAGTAAAAACAAATTTACAGACAGACTAAAAGCAAAATGTTTGAGTTAAAACAGGACTTTCTTACGGTCAGTCAATAAGTTTATATTAAAATTAAAATCAATGTACTAACAACATATTTGTAATGGGTTTCAAATAATTTATTATTTAGATATCAGATCCAATATGTGGGACTCAGAGGCTATGCAACAATTAAAAAAAATATATATTGCCCAGTCTATTTCTACCTACCTACCCTTAACACACCCTTACAGTCTTGTGGGGGTGCTACTCGGGGTGAGGGGGTGGAGGTTCACTATGTAGACAGATCCACCCCCAGAAAAGAAAAATAGAAGAAAAATTGTAAGAACCCTCGAGGTGAAATGCGATTTATAATTAAAAAAATAGTTTTATTAAATCTCACTTATACTCGTATACCGATCGTCCAGTTGTTTAGTTAGACATCTCTAAATATTAAGTTTTGAGATAATGAGGAAAGCAATATTCGAATGCTCACCATGAATCAAGCTTTGTTAACACGTGTCTATGTTTTACATATTAAATATACTATAAAAAAAACATAGGGAGTGTTTGATGACCAGATCTGAGTAGCCAGGTACTTTCCCACCTTAATTTTCTCCGTCTTCTTCACCCCATCCCCTCTATCTTTAACCTTACAATATACATACGGCGAAGGATAAGCGAAATTTTATTATTTTTTTTAAAGTTTTAAATTCGGAGTTCAATAGTTGCGAACTCTTCAGTGTAGTCATTTTAAGAGTACCTACTCGACTCAGAAGGCATAAGGATCTATTTCAATGTCACAAAAAAATTATCTAGCAAACTCACCAATTCCTAGCTTAAATAGTTTAGCAAACAAATTTACAAATAATATATGTCTAAGAAATAATTTTCTGCAACCTATTGTTTATATATAACTAATACTTGTGTAAAACGTTGTTAACATTATGTACCCAATGTATAACCCCCCTCGAGCGCTTTTTGCCACATTATGGCACTATTTCCAAGACCACGGATTGCTTTGATGCCAAAATGTGGCAAAATTTGATTTTTTTTTATTAAAACGACCATATAATAAATTGTACATTCAAAATATAACAAAATAACTATTCTCTAGGTCCTTTAACCCTTAAAAAAATTGGCGTATTTTGTCAGAGGCTAAAAATATTCCTGCTTTGCAATAAAATCCAAATAAATGGAACATTTGTTAACGTATTCGAAAACTAAAAACTGTTTTCGAAATGTGATGAAATAGGATTTCTATATTAAAAATTACTATGTATTTTTTTAAATAAAATTTTTTTTTGCGAAAACTTTAAAAAGTTTTAAAAATGGCTCACTTTACTTTTTTTTCCAACTAAAATTACTGATAATGAAAAAAAATAAAGCACATACTTATTTCATTAGATAAATGAATTATAAACCTTACTGTCACCTCACTTTTATTCGTTTCATGTAAAAAAAATTCTTAAAAAATTCACAAAGTTCCATAATTTTTTTTCAAATTGCTATCGGAAACTTTGGTTTCAGAAAGGGGTAAATTAAAATTTTTTTGTGGTTTTCTTTTAGATTTGAATATATAGTTTGTTGTATTCTCTTTCGAATACCGTTTAGATCACATTTCTGACTATGATAGTAAGGGAGAAACAACGATTTCTGTGAGACCTATGTGAGCTGGGACAAATATGGTCTCCTGTGATTAAACGGGTTAAAATGTTTTAAGGTTAAAGATTTAATTATATTTTTTTTATAAATCCTACAAATATATGATAATAGACAAAAGATAGGGGAATTCATTAGATACATAGACCTATAATCAGTTTGTATGTCTCCATACTCAAATTCAGAGGTATGATTTTTTTAAAGTGGGCGGAAAAATTTCCTTTAGCAATCCGAGAAAGAATATTTAAATTGCTTTGTCGCTCCAGTGGATAAAATAATAATAAAAAAATCATCAATTGGGAACGCCATAGTGTTACTGACTCTCGTTGGGAGCAGTTGGTCCGGTATTTACATAAAAAAAATAATGAAAACCCAAATGGAAAAAAAACCCAGATACTTGAGTCGGGCCATGTCAAGAGTCAGAATAATAGAAGAGCACGTATGATAAGATGTATGAATGTGAATGAGGCAAGGAGTGTATGCCAAGACCGGGGAAACGACGTGATGGTTAGTTAGTTAGTTAGTTAGTTACTCAAATGGGAAATTACTTGTCATTTACGCGAAAAACAATAAGCTGGCGTATTCTGTTTCTCAGTGACGTTTGGCAAATATATCGCTTTCGGAAGTGTATTATTAATACGCATCTAAGACTCGTTTCGATCAGTTTAATTGGGCGACCTATATATAGATACTCGTACGTACCTGGATGTTCGTAAAACCTGAAATAAATAACACTGAATGAAAATATAGTTGAGCGTCATATCTACAGGGCTCTCGGCTACAAAAATAATACGTACGTGTATTTCTAGCTAGGACTTTAGTTTCCTTTCAACCTTATCAGGCTCAGGGTGAACCCCCCCACCGCCCCTCCCCCTCCCCCTCCCCCTCCCCCGAACCATCCAAGGGTCACTCCATCCCTTAATGCCGACCCTCCCGCAAATAAAGGTCGGGTCGGGACAAAGATTTTTTTGATTTAGCCCCCCCCTTGAAGCCTCCGTTCTTACCCCCAACTCCCTGCCACCCACGGATCTACCACCCTTCCAGCAAATACCCCCAAGCTTCTGCTGCTGATAATGAGTTTTGTGCTTGGAGTAGGGGGTGGGAGAGTGAGGAGAAAAGAAGAAAGATAACTCTTAGAAAGGTATAGATTAGGAATTAGATTCGTCTTGATACCTACTCGTATCTCTCTGCAGAGGTAAACAAAAATTGTGTCATAAAAGTATTAATAAATAAGTATAATTGCTTTGAGAGTAGTCGTTAATTTATTTTCTTTTAAATAAAATGAAATACATTATTGCTACCAATTATTCTCAAATGTATAAAATCAATAGGTAAACGAAATTAGTACATATATCTATTGGTTAAAATTTATCTATCTAGGTAGATTATTATCTAGTTAATATTCTACCTGCACATATAATATGAATATTTGTATTCAGCATCACGCTCATTGCTGATGCATTAAATATAACATTTATGTGCAAGTTTTATTATTATAACTCTCGTTTTAATAACTTTTTGAAGGGTAATGTAATATATCATTAAAGAAGAAAAAAATACTAATATATCCAAACGAAAATATGAAAAAAAGGTCGCAACTGGATCTCTCTTCTTATCGGGACAAGACGAGAGGAAGGATCATGGGTTCGAGTAGTTTATTGTTTATTGTTTCTTCTTCACATTTTAGTTTTCAGTTTACAATACAATTTTTAACCTCACTAGGACAAGCCTGTGTTGAGGTTAACAATTATTTACAAAGTAACAAAATAACACAAAAGGAAAAAGGAAACAAAAATAACACTTCAAAAACACAATAATACTTAAAAAAACACAAATAATATAGGTAAAATAAAAATGATACTACAAAAAACAATATTGTTACACAGATAATGGACAAGCTAAAGGCCCTTGGCACATTACAATGGAAACAAAGTAGGGTGACCATAGTTGATTTGAATTTTGAAGGACTAAGATAAATAATAAACATATGTATATAATATATTATGCTATTAATTTAGCACGACAAAGATGAAAAAATGATTTAGACAATAGAATATACTTTTAATTTATGAAGGACAAAGATGAAAAAATTAATTGACAATCCTCGGCAAATAAAAATAATTTGAGATTCTTTTTAAAAGTATACAAGGAATTAGATGACTTGACATATTTTGGAAGACTATTAAATAAGAGTGGAGCCTGGTAAAAATAGTTTCTTTGAGCAAAAGATTTAGTTTGAATTGGCATAAAGTTCAGACCAGAGCCAATTCTCGTAGAACGAATTTGCTGCGTTCTTTCTGCAATATTAATATTTTTAAAAAATCTACAAAGCGTTTGTGTAATAAACAACTGTTTTATATTCATGACGTTACATTCCTTAAAAAGTAAATGAGTTGGATATGTAAATTTTTTGTTAAACATAACTTTAAGGATTAGTTTTTGGGCAATATTAAGTTGCCTTTTTATTTTTCTGTGTCTTGGTCTTTTCCATATTTTCGTTGAGATTTGTTAGTATTATTTTATTTAATAACGAAATATTTATAACTTATTTTATTATCTACGTTTGATAATATTACATCTTATCTATCATCAACTTTTTTTAAATATTTTATTTGTAGGTATGTAATTTTTTTTCATATGTGTGCACTTATATTATGTAAAAATAATGGACAGAATTGAGAAAAATATGAACAATAAGAATATTGGAACATAAAGGTTATTTTCCTCAGAAATTAAAAGATAAAATTTCAAGTGTTTTCGTCCTTTTTGTATGGGCCGAAAAACGAAGTTGTCTAAAGAGGGTATTTACCAGAGAATACCGGAAATTAGTCCTTTTTAAATCAAATTTTAGACGTATTGACTATTTTTTTACAAAAAACATAAATTGATTTTGAAAGATTGTTATTTTATCTGGTACACGCAGTTTTAAATTTTTTTTAAACTAAGTGAATTTTTAATATACTAAGGTTATACCGTTGGTCGTTGGCAGATTTGTTCAATTTTCAAACGATAGATTATATTAAACAACACTAATTTAAAATCATATAATCATACAACAAAATAAATCAATACATAGTCTAGTCAACACAGTTTTAAAATTTTTAATTTTAGTTAAATTAAAATCATTAAAAAATAAATCTGATAACGTGTTTTGTGACAAAAATACCGCAGTTTTTCTATTTATTTAAGGTCTTACAAACTAAAATATTTCATTTTTATTTTTAACTTTTTAACTTAAAGAGTTAAACCTCAAATTATAATATTTTAATTAATGAAGATAATATTAGCGAAAGTCAATCGAAAATCTGAAACAGAAAAATCAGAAAAAGATACGGATACATCTGGGACTCGAACCCAGGTCCTCCGGCAATCCGGGCCGACGCGCTAACCAACTGCGCCAACGTATCCCTATCCGATTCGGTCATTTTTAACTGTATCATACTTCGACTGAGAACCACCAACATTATTTTCATTTTTCTTATCGCATATTTTTATTGGCTGCTACCTTTATGTGTGATTGCAAGATTCAACTCGAACTAAATGCCCTCTAGATAGTGTCAGGATAAATTTTATCACTTTTTATTAATATGCGACATCTATTGACTTTATCTGCAAGTCTAGGATGAAATATTTTTATTTTTATTTTTAACTTTTTAACTTAAAGAGTTAAATATTTTTATTTTTATTTTTAACTTTTTAACTTAAAGAGTTAAACCTCAAATTATAATATTTTAATTAATGAAGATAATATTAGCGAAAGTCAATCGAAAATCTGAAACAGAAAAATCAGAAAAAGATACGGATACATCTGGGACTCGAACCCAGGTCCTCCGGCAATCCGGGCCGACGCGCTAACCAACTGCGCCAACGTATCCCTATCCGATTCGGTCATTTTTAACTGTATCATACTTCGACTGAGAACCACCAACATTATTTTCATTTTTCTTATCGCATATTTTTATTGGCTGCTACCTTTATGTGTGATTGCAAGATTCAACTCGAACTAAATGCCCTCTAGATAGTGTCAGGATAAATTTTATCACTTTTTATTAATATGCGACATCTATTGACTTTATCTGCAAGTCTAGGATGAAATATTTTTATTTTTATTTTTAACTTTTTAACTTAAAGAGTTAAACCTCAAATTATAATATTTTAATTAATGAAGATAATATTAGCGAAAGTCAATCGAAAATCTGAAACAGAAAAATCAGAAAAAGATACGGATACATCTGGGACTCGAACCCAGGTCCTCCGGCAATCCGGGCCGACGCGCTAACCAGTTAAAAAGTTAAAAATAAAAATAAAAATATTTCATCCTAGACTTGCAGATAAAGTCAATAGATGTCGCATATTAATAAAAAGTGATAAAATTTATCCTGACACTATCTAGAGGGCATTTAGTTCGAGTTGAATCTTGCAATCACACATAAAGGTAGCAGCCAATAAAAATATGCGATAAGAAAAATGAAAATAATGTTGGTGGTTCTCAGTCGAAGTATGATACAGTTAAAAATGACCGAATCGGATAGGGATACGTTGGCGCAGTTGGTTAGCGCGTCGGCCCGGATTGCCGGAGGACCTGGGTTCGAGTCCCAGATGTATCCGTATCTTTTTCTGATTTTTCTGTTTCAGATTTTCGATTGACTTTCGCTAATATTATCTTCATTAATTAAAATATTATAAAGAGTTAAACCTCAAATTATAATATTTTAATTAATGAAGATAATATTAGCGAAAGTCAATCGAAAATCTGAAACAGAAAAATCAGAAAAAGATACGGATACATCTGGGACTCGAACCCAGGTCCTCCGGCAATCCGGGCCGACGCGCTAACCAACTGCGCCAACGTATCCCTATCCGATTCGGTCATTTTTAACTGTATCATACTTCGACTGAGAACCACCAACATTATTTTCATTTTTCTTATCGCATATTTTTATTGGCTGCTACCTTTATGTGTGATTGCAAGATTCAACTCGAACTAAATGCCCTCTAGATAGTGTCAGGATAAATTTTATCACTTTTTATTAATATGCGACATCTATTGACTTTATCTGCAAGTCTAGGATGAAATATTTTTATTTTTATTTTTAACTTTTTAACTTAAAGAGTTAAACCTCAAATTATAATATTTTAATTAATGAAGATAATATTAGCGAAAGTCAATCGAAAATCTGAAACAGAAAAATCAGAAAAAGATACGGATACATCTGGGACTCGAACCCAGGTCCTCCGGCAATCCGGGCCGACGCGCTAACCAACTGCGCCAACGTATCCCTATCCGATTCGGTCATTTTTAACTGTATCATACTTCGACTGAGAACCACCAACATTATTTTCATTTTTCTTATCGCATATTTTTATTGGCTGCTACCTTTATGTGTGATTGCAAGATTCAACTCGAACTAAATGCCCTCTAGATAGTGTCAGGATAAATTTTATCACTTTTTATTAATATGCGACATCTATTGACTTTATCTGCAAGTCTAGGATGAAATATTTTTATTTTTATTTTTAACTTTTTAACTTAAAGAGTTAAACCTCAAATTATAATATTTTAATTAATGAAGATAATATTAGCGAAAGTCAATCGAAAATCTGAAACAGAAAAATCAGAAAAAGATACGGATACATCTGGGACTCGAACCCAGGTCCTCCGGCAATCCGGGCCGACGCGCTAACCAACTGCGCCAACGTATCCCTATCCGATTCGGTCATTTTTAACTGTATCATACTTCGACTGAGAACCACCAACATTATTTTCATTTTTCTTATCGCATATTTTTATTGGCTGCTACCTTTATGTGTGATTGCAAGATTCAACTCGAACTAAATGCCCTCTAGATAGTGTCAGGATAAATTTTATCACTTTTTATTAATATGCGACATCTATTGACTTTATCTGCAAGTCTAGGATGAAATATTTTTATTTTTATTTTTAACTTTTTAACTTAAAGAGTTAAACCTCAAATTATAATATTTTAATTAATGAAGATAATATTAGCGAAAGTCAATCGAAAATCTGAAACAGAAAAATCAGAAAAAGATACGGATACATCTGGGACTCGAACCCAGGTCCTCCGGCAATCCGGGCCGACGCGCTAACCAACTGCGCCAACGTATCCCTATCCGATTCGGTCATTTTTAACTGTATCATACTTCGACTGAGAACCACCAACATTATTTTCATTTTTCTTATCGCATATTTTTATTGGCTGCTACCTTTATGTGTGATTGCAAGATTCAACTCGAACTAAATGCCCTCTAGATAGTGTCAGGATAAATTTTATCACTTTTTATTAATATGCGACATCTATTGACTTTATCTGCAAGTCTAGGATGAAATATTTTTATTTTTATTTTTAACTTTTTAACTTAAAGAGTTAAACCTCAAATTATAATATTTTAATTAATGAAGATAATATTAGCGAAAGTCAATCGAAAATCTGAAACAGAAAAATCAGAAAAAGATACGGATACATCTGGGACTCGAACCCAGGTCCTCCGGCAATCCGGGCCGACGCGCTAACCAACTGCGCCAACGTATCCCTATCCGATTCGGTCATTTTTAACTGTATCATACTTCGACTGAGAACCACCAACATTATTTTCATTTTTCTTATCGCATATTTTTATTGGCTGCTACCTTTATGTGTGATTGCAAGATTCAACTCGAACTAAATGCCCTCTAGATAGTGTCGCAATAATAAAAATTTTCTATGAAAATAAAACTCTTCAAAACAAAATGTCTAGAAATTGTTACTTACATAGTTAATTCCCAAGAAATACAAAAATATATTTATAATATCGTACCTACCCTGATGTATGGCAGTGAAGCATGGAACTGGCAGAGAAAGGATGAAAGTAGACTGAATGCTGTAGAAATGAGATCCCTGAGGCGTATGTGTGGTAAAACCATGTATGATCGTGTGAGGAATGTGGAGATCCGAAAAGAATGCAAAGCCGATGTGAGCGTCATAAGTAAGATTAAAAAAGGGACGCTTAGATGGTTTGGACATATAGAGCGAATGAACGAAGAAAGGAGTGTCAAGAGAATATATGATACTAATGTGAATGGTAGAAGAAGTCGAGGACGCCCGAGGAAGACATGGCACGATCAAGTGAATCAGATACTTGAGTCGGGCCATGTCAAGAGTCAGAATAATAGAAGAGCATGTATGATAAGATGTATGAATGTGAATGAGGCGAGGAGTGTATGCCAAGACCGAGTTGTTTGGCGGTCCGTCCTCTCTGCCTACCCCTGCGGGGAAATGGCGTGATGGTTAGTTAGTTAGTTAGTTAGTTGTATTTCACGCCCTGCTGGGCTTTTACATGTTATTTTTTTTATTTATTATCAAAGTACACCTAAATCAACATTACATTCAATTCACGCAAAATTAGTTGGCTCTTTTTCACACAAAAGCAAAAAATAAAATTAAAAAGCAAAGTACATCTAAATAAGCATTATAAAAAATTCAAACAAAAGCCAAAAATAAAATTATAAAACTGAATCCAAATCAAAATCCAAAACAAAATCATAAACAAAATCAACGTCAAAATCAAAAACAAAATCAACAACATAATCAAAAACAAAATCAAATACGAGTTAGATAAAAGCAGGATACCCTACCATGCAAGAGATTATCTTCATTAATTAAAATATTATAATTTGAGGTTTAACTCTTTAAGTTAAAAAGTTAAAAATAAAAATGTTTATTTATTTATTTGATACAACAAAAATACATATACATTGTAAGGAAGCTTTGACTGTCCAACTAGGAAAGTTTCCCAATACCTGGTTTAGTTAACATTAGTACATACTGTTATTTATAGAACTTAATACTTATTAATAAATTAATTACATTTCCATACTTTATAGATTCACAGTCAAGAGCTAGTAAAAGCTGCTGAGAGTAACAAGTAAAAAAAATGTAGATAATAAATTAAGGCCACAAAGGAAAAAAACAGTACGCTCGTTCATTCATGACACAGAAAAATAAAGCTTTCTAAGATATATTTCTACACACGGTTAAATTAATAGAATAGTACAAGTAAAAATCAGTTAGTGGCTGGATGGCATCGCGTTTGGGTCCCGCCCAGGCGTCCCGTGTTCAATTCCTCGCTGGCTCCATCACGACACAAGAAACATTTTCCGCTTGCTGTGGTAGTTGTAGGAGATTTTCAAATATTGTCGGGTTATACGTAACTGAGGAATGTTGATCTTTCTGAAAAAAAATAAAATATGTACATACACACAAATGGCATTCATATATATATTTTTATCAAGTCTAATTTGTATAACTCCATTTTAATTTAATTTTTTTTTATAACATTATTATTTATTTTATTAAAAACACAGTTTATTTATAAACAAGTTCGACTTTGTAATTATTATTGCGTGTGACAGCTGTTTTGCCTTTTGAAAGCATTACCAAACTGTCACACCGATAATACCTTCGTCAGTGTGACAGTTTGAAAATGCTTAGGAAAGCAAAGAAAATCAATCGAAGACATTTGAAATGGCGCCAACATATGGCAAAAATCGCTCCAGTGTTTATAATATTATGGCATTTGGTTTTTGACGACTTTAAAAATTAACACGTTAAATAACAGTCTCCTTTTTATTGGAATCCAATTTAGCCCCTCTCTCATTTGATTAACCCTTTGCGTATTTGCCTTTTCCCAGTATGCATCTCATAGCTCTATTCTGTATAACTTCTAGCTTGTTCAAATTTCCTTCATTGGCCAATATATAACTTCTAGGAGCAGTAATCTAAATGTGGAGCAACTATAGTTTTATAAAAAATGAGCTCTCTAGTGTTATAATAAAGAATAATAATAATTATGAAGAACAATAAACCGTTTTTTTTATTGATTTTGTGTATTTCGTAAATATGAGTATTTATGCTGTTTGTTATTAACAAACTATATGTTTCATCTTGTAATATCATATAAAAAAGGTTTTATAAATCACCTTTTTTAACATATAGAGTTATTTTTACGATCTTTTTTCTTACGGTAGGAAAAACTTTTCAGCCTTTATGTAGTGCACGCCACTGTATTCTAGATAGAGTACCTTCGTAACTACAGACAATAGAGTCAATCAGAAACGTAACCAAGAGGTAAGCAGGATCGTGTCTATCTTAAAGCTTCTACTTGGGACACGTCATATTGGATGAGATTTTGTGCTCTCAATATGAAATATGTGATTGATCGTATTTATATCGTATTGTCTTTGTAAATCATACCAAGAAGTGTGATTTACATAATATACCGATTTGAAAGAAAACTGATGTCGTCAATTTACATGACACCTTTCGATTCCTGTGCCTCAGACATGCCAATGAAATTGATAATTTGTTATTTGATAAGCATTAAAATAGTTTGCTTATTTCGGGCTCACAGATACGCCCACAATACAATTCTATTATTTTATTTTATTTTATCTTTATTTTATTTATTTAAGGAACATTAACAGTCGAAATACAACATATTAATACAGAAGAGGATGGTAAAAAAACAGACCAATTATTATTAATGTTCGCAGATAGTTATTTAGGAATATAAAACTAATTACTCAATGAATGTAAACTAGAATATTATAGAAAAAAAGAAACAGAACTAAGCAGAAAATATAAAATATAATATAAATTAAAGAAAGACAAGCGATGAAGCTATAATTAAATCATGCTTTATACAACAATATATATGTGATTACAACTATACCTAGATAGATATGATTTTAGATTTTCACGGCCAAAAGTATTTCTGTTATTTATTTTTGGGGTGTTATGCCGTGTTACGCTATCTCCTTCTTTAGCCAACGTTTCGGACAACGTTACGATGATGATGATGATGCTGTCCGATACAATCATCAATCATTTGACGACCGTCCGTGGTCGAGTGGTAACAACACTTGACTCCCAATCGGAAGGTTGCGGGATCGAACCCGGCGTGCGCAAATAAATTTTATTTGATTGATTTGTGTTATTTCACAAATAATTAATAAAAATAATATATACTACATTTGCGGCACGTTCCAGAGTGGAAGATACTGTCAGTATCGCCCTGGTGTAAGACCACCATTCAGAATTGAGACGTTGCTTAATAATGGCTTTAGCCGTGTTTAGTGACTAGATCTGAATAGCCAGGTACTTTCCTACCTTCCTCTTCCCTATCTCCTTCCCTTCCCCACTTTCCTTCAGCCTCACAACATACCCCAATTGGGGATGCCATAGTCTCACTGGCTCCAGACGGGAGCAGTTGGGACTCTTGTGAGGTATTCTCTATAAAAAAAAAAAATATTCATTATGATGATGGACACTGTAACGTCGTCCGAAACGTTGGCTAAGGAAGGAGATAGCGTAACACGGCATAACACCCCAAAAATAGATAACAAATATACCTAGATAGACTGGGAAATAGGTAGGTATTTGGGTTGGGACGGGCAAGGGGAGGAGAGGGATGAGGGAAAGTTGTTCTTGAAATATTGAGTTTAATTAATTTGTTCATCATAATTTCTTTTATTCGCACCTAGAATTTGAAACAATGAAATTCTGTAGCGATATGTCAGCACGTGTGTCTATTTTTGCAAATTTATTATTGTAGTAGTTATATGTCCTTTGCATGAATTCATTTTGATTTGAATTGGTGTTGCATCTATCGATGTAGAAAAAAATATTTTGTCTGCTATCGAATCGCCGCGTGGAAATTTATTTTGTTTAATAACTCCGGGCAGTCAACTTTTGAGTTAATAATTTTGTACAGAAGCATCTGATCAGCGACAAGCCTCCTGTTGAGTAGTTTGTTTAGTGGTTCGAAAATGATTCTCGATTTCGTCGTAAGAGTTGTATATGTTAAAAGATTTAAAATTGAGGAATTTGAGGAATCGCTCCTGAACTCTTTTCAACCTGTAACGCCCATCGTTCACGTAGCTACTTGCAAGCGACGCTACCGCTACCTGTCATACGATTTTGCTAGTGCAGCGCCTAGCGGCAATTTCAAACACTAATAATAGTATAGAAAATACAGACGAGCGGCGATCGCGTCGCTTGAACGTAGCTCCATGGAAGAACGGCGTGAACGTAAACATTGTGAACAGTATTCCAGGTGTGGACGAACATGTGAATTGAAATTTTAATTATGAAAACTGCGTTGACTAGATTATGTATTGATTTATTTTTTTGTATGATTATATGATTTGAAATTTGTGTTGTTTAATAGAATCTATCGTTTGAAAATTGTACAAATCTGCCAACAACCAACGGTATAAACCTTAGTATATTAAAAACACACTTAGTTTTCCAAAATTTTAAAACTGCGTGTCCCAAGATAAAATAAATTAATGCTTTTTTTTGTAAAAAAAGAGTCAATACGTCTAGAATTTGATTTAAAAAGGACTAATTTCCGGTATTCTCTGGTAATACCCTCTTAACAATTCATCAAATATTTGAAGTTAATTTTCACGTTTTGTTTAAGTTTTATTCAAGTTCTGTTATTATATCATTATAGTTTAGTTGCTTCATAAAACTGAAATAATCATAGAACTTGAATATAACTCACACAGAACATGAAAATTCATTTAAAATATTTGATGAATTGTTAAAATATTTTTAAACAACTTGTCCTAAGTATTTTTTCCCTTCACTTTTCTTCAATATTCTGTCTGTTTTGTCACAAACACCCGTAAAAAAGTAAAATATGTAATGACATTATAAATAGTTAAAATATTGCATTATAGAGTTCATTGAACCAGAGTTTATTTACTTTTTATTTATTTATTTTATATTACAGAAACAAACAGTACATTGGTTACAGTGATGAGACAGTTTACATATATTAAATGATAATTCATGGTGGGTACCTATGATATGTTTCTTTGAATGTCTTATTTCTAATTACCGGGTGATGTGCGTGGTGTATAGGTGCGTGAGTGTATGTGTGAGTATGTTGGTAGGTGTGAGAAGTGTATGCGCATTGAATAGTTTATATCATTGACATGATGCTCTTTTTAAATTTGGGGAGTGAATCGGAGAAAATGTCTATGTTAGAATTTAGGCAAATATTATTGAATGTATGAAGAGCACGGTTAATTGTCGAATTAGTTGCTGCATTTGTTTTGCAATTAAGCGTGTGAAACAGTGCAGTAAGTCGTGTACGTCTTAAAGGTATATTGAAATTAATTAAGGATAAGTAGTTCGGTACAGTCGATATTATTATTTAAAATTCTGTGTATAAATGTTAAATCAGCTAGTGCCCGCCTTTGTTGCAAAGCTTGAAATTTAAATTCAAAGTTATTGTTGAATTTGAAGGTAAGATATTTTATAAATCTGTTTTGAATGTGTTCGATGCTATCAATGTATACTTTATACAGAGTTACAAACAGACACCTGCAATAAGTATTTTTGATGATATTTATACCTACGAGTTCTGGATTTAAGAATTTGTTTGCATTTTTTAATTAATTAATTCAACTCCCTCTCTTCCCCCACCGCACATACATTTTGGTCCCCTGGTATCCAAGACCCAAAACTTGGATAGTTTGTTAACTCAAAGGAACTTTGGGGCTATCCTGCAGGGGGTGGGAATGGAAAAGATAAACCTACTTTAAAATAAGTCAAGAGTATACACGTGTGTGACGATGCATGAATGTGAACGAAGCAACGAGTGTGTGCCAAGGCAGAATTATGTGGCGCTTTATCCTCTCTGCCTACAGCTGTGGGAAACAGTATGATGTCTAGTTAGTTACAAACGTTGTTATGCGTAATAGAATAAATTAAAACAATTAATTTGTGAATGTGCCGACATCAATTATCATAATTAATTTATTTTATACAAAGCATTGAACCGAAGGCAAAAAAAAAACAATGTTTTATTTTTTGTGTCTTACAGTTTTATTACGTATTACATGAATAACAGTTTTCACTGCACAATTTTGCGCAACATATTTCTTTCTTAAGAGGAAGTTCTTATAGGACGATGCTATAATTTTTATTAAAATGCCAACCGGTTTTGACACTACTATGTCTTCTTCACCAGGGAAGAAAATATAGCCGATGAATTTATCTATTTGCTCAAGAAAAATTGCAGTATTAAAAATTATTAATCAATTACCTTTAACCTCGCAATGTATTTAAGTCACACTGGCTTCGAGTTGGGAGCAAGTGAAATGGTGTAGGCATTCACTTAAAAATAATAATAATAATTTGATTTATAAGCTGTTTCGATAGATTTCATACAAATTCTTCAATCTATCACACCAGGAGAGCATGAACTGCAGAGTTAGTGAAGTAGATATTCCTTATTCTATGAAAGCCCGTAAATATTGGACGGTGACACCTCAAGTTTCACTAGAGGGTGCGTTAGTTCCTCTCCACATAGGATTCGATAACCGCCCCCTACCCCCCGCCATTGTGCTCTCCTGGTACTTATAACTATATCCAAAGGCCTTTTTCATGTCATGTCATGCTGCTGAAATGTGGCGCAACCACTTTTAAATGGTGCTCTCTACTAAATAAATCTACCAAATTTTTCTTTAAATAATATTTTCACGACAGATTGTGGATTTCCAGAGTAATAGATACACTCAGTATCGCTCTGGACAAAGACACACCATTAAGGATCGAAACGTTGCTTCAGATAATTTTTACCGTGTTTAGTGAAGCAGTTCTTCATCTATTTTTTAGTCTCACCATATGCCCAAATTGAGGATGCCTTAGTCTCACTGGCTCAGATAGTTGGGAATCTTGTGTTTATATAAAATGTGTCCGGGGATAAAGTGCATTCTCTTCGGGAGGTAATTCTACTTGATGGTAGGAGTAAAAATGATTAATAACTTTTTCCGAAATTCCAACTTATTTTTTCCCATACAAAAAGACCTACCAATTAAAAAATCCTTAGTGGAGGGTACAAACTTACGCGATAAGTTTGCTGTGAGCCTGCCGGTTGCGATAGTGGCGACGTTGGATGGTTGTGAGTGGCCCGTGTCGTAACAGTGGAAAATAATAGTAATAAAAGTTGGAATTTAGAAAAAAGTTATTTATATTTTTTACTTATACTATTAATTTTGGAGGCGGGAATGGGTACCGCCGTCCCGGAACCACTTATTGGATAACCAACACCTCTGCCATAGGTCACCCCAAGTGGTTCGCTACGTTTGGTGACTTAGCAGGGGTGCCCGGGTTCATGGGGTAAGGTTTGTCTACGACACGCTGAGCTCCAGATTCCTACCCAACCCAATCCTCATACCTTTTTCTTACCCAGAACTTCATCTCCTTCCTTTCCTTAAAAATTCTCTTCATAAAGCATCCCCAAAGATGATATATGGGGGGAATTGTTTTCCTCACGGCCTCCTGTGTGGAGATAATGTTAAAAAAAATCACGTAGAATCGCCTCCCTAAGTCAATGCAATGTATGTATCTTGAAAAAATCTTCCTTTTAAAGATTCTGTAATTTGGTCGTTGGTGTGGAGAGTTGAAAACAGAGGATGTGCCATCTGAAGGAAAATCGCATTTTTACATGTAAAATAAAACATTATTTTAAATAATTCTAGCTTTGTCAGAGAGTTAACATTATTAAAAAAATATCTGGATTATTTGGACCAATCATAAATAACAATAATATATTGTAACTATTCTTCATCTTCCAATCGAAAGCCTTTTCACAGAATAGAATTATATTTTCTGTATTTATCACCCCCTAGTATTAATCCACTAGATTTTTCCGAACCATATATGTGAATGTAGAGCACCCTTTCCGTTAGCTGTTTCCCTGGTGTCCGGGCATAAAGACGGTGGGAGGATGGGGGTGACCCGACCGTGCCGTCGCTTGTCCGAGCCTTATCCGCCACCCAACCACCCCCGAGCCACCCCCCCAACTACCCCCTGACTATTTAACCCTCCCACGTTCACCGCACCCCCCTAGAACCAGGGAGAAGGTGGTCTCCAACCCCCATATAATTCCTTTCTCTTTTACTGAATATGTTGTCTTCTGGGAGAAGTGGAATGGATCCGAATATGGAGTATCCCTATGCTAGGGACTTAGGAACTGGGTTCAAGAGATATGTGGACGCCAGAATTGTATGCACTACACCTATTGCTAAACCATTTTCCAGATTTATCAAATAAATGGGTAGTGTAGCATCTCTTTCCAACATACTGTTGTATTTTGACATATTTATTTTATTTTATTTTTATTTTTATTATTTATTGAGTTAGTTTATACAACATGAATATAAACTAATATAAACAAGATAATATTTCATTTTGTAACTTTAAATATTTTTACAATAAACATAACATTTCTTTTTAAGATGATACCCGGTGGTGCAGAAATAGATTTTACTAAAATATTGCTGTCACTGTTGCTCTTACTCCACCGGATATTGAGCGAAAGGGACAATGCACTGACACCTAACTAAAATGGAGGTTTTGTATTCCCCACTTTTTTTTTTCTCCTCCAAAAGTGGACTGATTTTCAATTTTTTTTTTACCAACTACATAAGAAAAAACTATTCTATGTCTGTACGTTTTGCTTTTTTTAAAAACACATTGTCTGGTTTGTATACTGAACATCTTTTGACGGCGTTTAAACCAGTCAATTTTATTGATTTTTGGAAGGTCATAACTTCTATAAAATGTAACTTATCAAAAAAAAACAAAAAGTACCGACACGCTAGTAGTTGATATCTATTTTATGCAAAAACAATATTTTCTCTAGGGTTCAAATCCAGAGAGATAAATAGGGAATACGTTTGTATGGAAAAATCACCGCCGGGTATCCTCTTAAATACATTCATTCTTCAGACTTTCCAGGCATTTCATCATACATCTTTGGTCCTCTGTACATTAGACAGTTCTGTGATTTGAATTTCTTCATATGTGGCAATCTAATTCTATTTAAACTTCTGGTTTCGTAATTATGTACATCTCTATTAAAACAATTACATCCTTAAAATATTTTGGTATTTGTTTGTTCATGACTTTATGGACAAAAATTAACACATTAAATAACAGTCTCTTTTTTATTGGAATCCAATTTAACTGCTCTCTCATTTGATTAACCCTTGCATATTTGCCTTTTCCCAGTACCTATACATCTCATAGCTCTATTCTGTATAATATCTAGCTTGTTCAAATTTCCTTCACTGGCCAAATATAACATCGTAGGGCAATAATCATAATGTGGAGCAACTATAGTTTTATACGGGCCAATCACAACCATCCAACGTCGCCACTATCGCGCCTAGCAGGCTCAAAGCAAACTTATCGCGTAAGTTTGTACCCTCCACTAAGGTTTTTTAATCGGTACGTCTTTTTGTATTATTGTGTTTTGGAATATTGTGGAGTCACATAAAAATAAAAATACAACAGAAAAATTAGAGAAGAGCAACCGTTTCTAGAGCAATCATTAAATTTTCACAGTATTTTAAATATGGAATTTAATGAACTACAACTACATGTTTTCAGCAATTTTAAAACATATTGAACTGCCCAAATATTAGGAAGACGTCATAAACGTCGTTCCTTGTTTTTTTAAGTAGTATTTAACTCGGGCTAAGCCGGGTTGTAACTACTAAAGTACATAATAAGAACACGAATCAAATCATAAATTCTCATTTGACAGACTGCACGGCGTTACTAAACATAAATTCAACCCGAAAAATTGATTTCTTCAAACATTTTTTCACTCCAGTACTGTAGTAGGAGGTAATCAATTAATGTCAGGTTATTGGTAACCTTAGATTAACTCTCGGGAAGAATCAATGGTTCCTTAGGAATCAATCATAACAGGTCAATCATTATGAATCAATGGTTCCTTACGAATCAAAGGTCAATCATTATGATGTCAAAAATACAAATCTTTAAACAGTTCGATGTTCCAAAAAGATTCTGGTTCATCACCTCAAAAAAGATATAGATGCAAACACCTCACACAATCAAAAACCTGAGCAATACAAATAGACAATCTATATTTGTATATCTAAGTGCAATACTGCATTTAGACAAAGTAGCTCTGAATTTTTTGTTATAATTTTGTATAACAGCCTCCCACCCAGTATCCAAAAAATAACTGTATCACATATAATAAGTACGTCAAATATAACTGACTAGAATTTTAAAAACATCATTATAGAAGTTACTAAAAAAACCCTACCCAAGCCTAGAAATTGTACCATAGAATTCGATGAAAACCTTCTATCTAATACCTAGTACCTCGCAGGCCTTCGGTACAGGATTTCCCAGTTAGGAGGACTAAGAAAATATTGTACATCTTTTTTATATTTATTCACATATATTTTATTCAAATGTTGAAATTATTGCAATTAAACTGAATAATATACATTAGAAAAATAAGATAAACGTTGGTTTTAATATGAAATAAACTGAATGGAAACACTATAGAGCTAGAAAACAAGTTGTGAAATAACACAAATTAAACAAATGAAGTTTGGTTGCGCCCACCGAGATTTAAACCCGCGACCTCCAGTTTCGTAGCAAAATATCGTAACAACTCAACCACGGACGAAGTCGAACGTCTATAATGCAATTTTCGTACTTTAGTACGTTTATTTCACCCCAAGTGCGCTTTACTATAATTAACGTAAAAATAATGATTTTATAACCCCATTCTGAGGTCATGTTCTTAAAATTACACCCTCAATGCTCCTTAGATAGAAACCCACCTTAGGACATTTGTGAAGGAGGTCAAATATCACCCTGAGATATAGCGCCGTAGTAATCCGGGATTGAAAGTAATTTTAAGAATTAATTACAAAAATCCATTACAAAATTGTTAAGCCATAAAAATACCAATGCACACAATATAACATTAAATTAATATACAAGTCTCTGAATGTTTTACCCGTCAAGAAGATTATTATTGTATAACATTATAAGTCAACATGTTATATCATCTGATTCCTTGTTTAGGGAAAGAGTTTACCATAAACAGAATACAAGATTCACTCAATATGAAGGATTTGTGGTTCCGAAATGTATCGATAAATACGGTGAAAGAACCCTAAACTGTATTGTACCTAAAATATTTAATAAACTAACAATAACTGCTTAAAATAATAGCATATATACCGCTAAAGTCAAATATAATCTAAGGAAATGGCTATTAGATAGATACAGAGGATTTATATTGATGCCCTACTGAAGTACTGAAGCCCTTGTATTCATAATTGGAAAATCATTTTGTCTTTGTCATACCTCATACACCTATTTATTTATGTAATACTATTAATTTATACTTGTTTATTGTATAAGACGTATACTGCTGTTTACATATTTATATATATCCTATTCTTTGATTAAACCATTTATTTATTTCTATTCTTGAACATACATTTTACAAATTATTAGAGTTGTTTACATAGTAGTACAAAAAAAAGTTAATATTCAGTAATTATTATTTTTTTAATTGATACACTAATGTTTAAGACGAGATTTTTTATGCATAGCACAAAGGGTAACAATCGTTATAAGAAATAATTATTAGCCTGAAACACTCATCCATATTGAAAAAAACCTCCCGAGAAAAGATACATGCCGCCAACGGGACTCGAACCCATGTCCTTCTGATTGCCGTTCAGGTGCTCTAATCCACTGAGCTATATCGGCTTATCTCTTACCAGCCAAATGATTCAATATATACTAGTGTTTCATTCAACAACCGCCATAATACATGCCGCCAACGGGACTCGACAAGCAGTAGTTCTCGGAAGGTTTTTCAATATGGATGAGTGTTTCAGGCTAATAATTATTGCTTGTAATAATATTCAGTAACTGGATGTAAAAATGTTAGTAGTAGCATTTTGTGAACACCTCACCGGGAGAACATTTGCTGAGGTGTTTCAATGTTTTAGATAAAGATCTGTCGTCATAAGTAAAACCACAGTATCCACCTTGATATTGTCAAGAAGGGCACCGTTGTTCGACTGATGGCGGCAGTATCTTAAACATTTTTTTTTGATAAGTATCAGTTAAGTTAAATTTAGTTGTAATAGTATAATAAAACAAATGTAAAACTTTTTCCATAAAAAAAGTTTATAAAAACTATTATAATGGAATTCCACCACGAATTATCAGTTTCAAAAATAGAAATATTAGATTTAGTTAATGTTAAAGTTCAATTTAGTTAATGTTAAAGTTCAATTTAGTTAATGTTAAAGTTCGATTTAGTTAGTGTTAAAGTTCAATTTAGTTAATGTTAAAGTTCAATTTAGTTAGTGTTAAAGTTCAATTTAGTTAATGTTAAAGTTCAATTTAGTTAATGTTAAAGTTCGATTTAGTTAATGTTAAAGTTCAATTTAGTTAGTGTTAAAGTTCAATTTAGTTAATGTTAAAGTTCAATTTAGTTAGTGTTAAAGTTCAATTTAGTTAATGTTAAAGTTCAATTTAGTTAGTGTTAAAGTTCAATTTAGTTAATGTTAAAGTTCAATTTAGTTAATGTAAAAGTTCAATTTAGTTAATGTTAAAGAGACCCAAGCAACATTTTGTTTCTGAAAGGTTTCTTTGCACCAGGGTGAAACTGAGAGTATCTAGTATCTACCACTAGAATGCTTTAAAATACTTCGGAGGAGTGAACCGCCTCAGAGAGGAGGGTAGAGAAGAGAAGGTAGAAAACGAGTGATGGCTGGTTGGAAGCGAGGTGGAAAAGCATGGCACAAACAGTAAACAGGCAGAAGTAAGATTGTCACCCGAAACTACCCCCAGCCCCACCCCACCCAACCCCACCGACCCCACCCACTACACCCACAGGGCCCCCAGCTTACCAAACTTCCCGCTACCCTTCATAATACAGGGCTGCTTATTTTAACAACCCACAAAATTAAGATATATTATCAAAAATACATTTTTTTGAATTTAACTGCATAAAGTGTCATTTTCAAAATTCAGTGAAGCGAAAAAACACCTACCTACTATAATAAAATATTTTTTACAGATAATTATTTTTTAATTTTAAAATTAAATACAAACATTCCCAGGTTACGAATAACCTGACAATATTTGAATAGCTCCCCTACCACTAGAGTAAGCGAAAAAGTTTCTTGTGTAGTGATGAAGGACGCCTGTGTGGGGTTCAAATTATCCCGTGATTTTTTACGGGTCTGCGCTAGTTATACATATTTTAAACAATACGTGCTGATATATCCTGTATAATAGAAATTGAATAAAGAAGACCGCAAGAAAGAATTTAATGCTTTTAGTGATCCTTTGTCTCAACGTCATTTTCATATCAATCAAATGGGATGAAGATATCCGATATAAGAGAGACAGAGCGCGTGCCAAATATGCTAGAAGGTACTAAGTCATTGAAGACATTGGTTTCCTTTCAAAGCAACATTTTTATTTTATTTTTTTATCAACATTTAAACCCGCTAAACTACTTGTGTACTTTTTCAGCAGGGACGTAATGACAACATTTTATGTAATAACACTATACGACCTTATATGTCTATAATGATAATGATACATTAACAATTAAATTATTAATAGCAGCCTGAGCCTTATATTATAAGCAAGTACAAATAGGTACACATAAAGTATGAACAAATGAGTATAATCAACAATTACATCAATAGTTTCTTGGTAGGGAACGTGAGGTAATTAATAATTATTACGATTTTCCATTTCCTTAGAATGTGCATTCCATTGTGGGAAACAAGGGTTTTAGTGGAGCATCAATATAAATCATTATTATCTTATCCACCGGAGCAACAGCAATTTAAAACCTTTTTCCTCGGATTGCTAAAGGAAATTTTTCCGCCCACATTGAAAAAATCATAGAATGAGACATACAAACTGATTATAGTTGGTTTATTATTATATATTTTTTATTATCACATTTCGTAGGATTTATAATTTTTTTTTTATAAAATTTATAAATCCTTTAACTTTAAAACATTTTAAAGAATCTAGAGAATATTTGCCACATTGTGGTAACAAAGCAATCCGAGGCTTTGGATATAGTTCCATAATGTGGCCAAAAGCATTCGAGTGGTTATAGCCATTTCTTTAGAATATATTTACTTTAGCAGTATACATATTATTATTTTTTAATAGTAGTTGAATGCAATTTTAGTGTATTTCTAACTATTAATTCCGTGATATTTAACTGTATGAGGCAGTAAAAACTCAACCGGTAAGCTCTAGCGTTATGAAATTTAATCCAGATAGTGTGTCGGATATAATATCAGCTTTCCTTTTTTATTATTTATTTAGAAGGCAAGCTATTTGATTTCTCTACAAGTCTTAAATATTAAATTTAAAATTGAAACAATCATAATTTACAAAACTCTCTGTAGATGTAAGATATACGTTAACCGTCCCTGTCTCGCATGTCACCCTCTCCGCCCCCATCCGTTCCGACAGTACAAGGGTCCTCCTTCCAGGCACGGGTCTCTCCGGGTACCGGGTAGATCCGGGTAGCAGGGGGCGGGGAGGTAACCCAACCTTCCCCTTTCCTGTACCCTACAGACAGCCATACCCACCCTGTACCCACCTGACATATCCCATCGTATTACGGCGCTATGGGTTTTTCCCCGTAGGTACCGGGTGTAGTGTAGGTTCTGTGTGCTACCCTCTTCTCTGCTATCTGCTACAGGGTGGATATGTGCCCACTGCCTACTACCTAGTAATATGCACAGGGTGGGATTAAAATATTTACCGATTATCGAAAGAATTTTGTTTAAAAAAATTACACAGGCGTGATTTTTACGTACCAATATTACGCTGCCAGAATTACACATAGACGGAATTACATGGAGAGAATCATACCTACTCAAATTACACCTACGTACTGGAAATTCATATCAAAAAGACCTTAAGACGGCCGTCTTGTTACGCCCCGTGAATTATCACTACAATATTAAGGCCAAAACCAAAGCTTTACAAAAATATATTTGTCTATTTATGATACATTTTATAGTGATACATTTCCATGTTTTAATTTAAATAAAAAAATTCCAATGTTCGTTGTTCAATTTTCAATTTCAATTTTAAATTTTCAATAATCGATTTTCATTTTTCGATTTTTGATTTTCAATCAGGTAATTATATTAATTTTTATTTTCAACTTCAATTGCAACTTTCAAATCCCATTTCACATTCAATTTTAAAATCTTTTATCCACTAATTTATCATTCACTGGCCCCTTAATAATAATAATAATAATTGGATAATTTGCAGAGTGCCGTTTTTATGAGAAATCACCTAAAAGGCGCTGTACATTTTATTATGACTTCTTAGGCTCTATTAATTACAAATAGATAAGAACTATTATTTACAAATAGATACAGAAAACATGAATGTACATTTAGGATATGGGAATTGCTAAATAATTAATTAATTATTATTGTATCATTATTATGGTTGGTGATATGGCCCTGCTTTATCCAAAAACCCAGGAGTTGGAGTGCGAGAGGCTTCGCTAGAGTTTTCCACATCACATCGCCAAGATCACACACACTACGTTCATTATAGGCCCCGTATCTACTGCTTACACTGTTTATACCACCGCACATATAATATACCGATAGAAGTGTATTGTAGGTGTATCTGGGGTGCTAGCATGGTCGATCGACAAGGATCGGTAGTATAATTGTCGGTAACTTCTCATCGTTCCCTAGGACAACTGCAGATCGCAAACGAATAGGTCACAATGACTAAGTGTCCTTAATATATTCGATATCAACTGTTGTTTGTACGTTAGCGATCTGCAGTTGTCCTAGGGAACGATGAGAAGTTACCGACAATTATACTAACGATCCTTATCGATCGACCATGCTAGCACCCTTGGGTGCCCTATTCAAGGACGATTTTATCTTACTGCGTGTGAAATCGATTAAAAAATTCAAACATCAAAATTATTAAGAGGGTATAACCAGACAATACCGGAAATTTGTCCTTTTTAAATCAAATTCTAGACGTATTTACTCTTTTTTACACAAAAACGTAAATTGATTTTGAAAGATTGTTATTTTTTCTGGTAAACGCACTTTTTAAATTTTGAAAAACTAGGTTTATTTTTAATAAAATAAGGTTATGGTCGTTAATTTTTCCAACGAATTACTGTATTATAAAACACAAATTTCAAATCATATAATTAATTATAAAGCAAAATAAATCAATACATAATCTAGTAAAGACATTTTTCAGAATTTTAATTTTAGTTCAATTAAAATCATTAAAAAATAAATCTGAGAACGTGTTCTATGATGAAAATATGTACCTACCTCAGTTTTTCTATTTATTTAAGATCTTACAAACAAAAATATTTGAGATTTTTTTTGCACACTTATTTTGTTTAACCATTATTGAAAAATATAAATACTAATGATCAAAAAATACTTACAACAAGTACACGATATTTAATAATTTATCATCATGCGTTTTAACCATTTTTATTGCTTACTTGAATGTAGGTATATGTATATTAAAAAAAGTTTTGAATGAAATAAATCGATATTAAATTTTTAGTTTAAAAAAATTGATACGGGGAATAATTGATCTTTCTCATCGGAACCTCCCTTTACAGTTGCAAGCATTTTGGAACTTTGATTCTCAGCCGCCTGTCAATTAATAAAAAAATTACTAAACTACCTTTGTAGTTTGTCAACTTAAATTGTTAAAAACTCCTACGTTTTGTACATTTTATGTTAAATAGTTCGCTAGGAAACATAAATTATCATTTCGTATTTACCCTCAAAACCCCTGACATTTTGCAATTTGAAGCAATGTGAACTGTCAGAAATCAGATACTTCAATAAAAAAATAATTTCACTTCAGATTGTTGTTTTTAAAAGTATTTCAACATGTATATATATTTTTTTGAAAGTAGATGACTCTTGTAACTAATTAAGGCCAGGTCTCCAGCTGTAGTATTACCACAAACATCGAAATATGTGTGCAAACATGAAACTATTATATAAAATTTTAATTAGTTTTCCATCGCTCACGGAAAACAAAAACATTGTCCCGACCTAATGTTATTGTTTTGGACCGATGTTTTGAAAACATTCGGTCGCTAGAGACCTGACTTAACCTACGCACACACACAATAACAACCCGGCAAAATACTGTTCTATTGCCTAGGCATAACTATATTGCTCATTTCCCAATCTATGTCATATAGAAATTATATATGACACTATCATCAAATGGCCATTCAGCGTTATTTTGTATTAAATTGTAATAAGTTGACAAGCTTAACAACATGATAGTTGTCTTCTTCTGCTTATCACATTTTTTCTAAAACTGAAACGGACTAAGAATCTGAAGTTAAGAGGGTATTACCAGAGAATACCTGAAATTAATCCTTTTTAAATCAAATTCTAGACATATAGACTCTTTTTTACAAAAAAACATTTTATTTATTTATTTATTAAAGAATTTTATACATAGTGTACATATTGTGTTATTTCGCCCGCCATGCTAGGGATGTCCCTGTGTTATGGCGGGTGAAGTATGCAGATTATATGGGTAATGAAGTACGTTTACTGATAATATAATAATTATGATAATGAGGTTTACAGTTAATGCAGCAATGAATTTATGATAATGAAATTTACATATAATATAGTAATTGATGATAATGATGTTTACAGGTAATAAATATAACAAGGAATTTATGACAATGAAATTTACAGATAATATAACATTGAATTTATGTTAACGAAGTTACAGATAATAAAATAATTGATGATAGTGTAGTTTACGGATAATATGACAATGAATTTATGGAAATGTGGGTTACAGATAAATAATAATTTATTTATAAGTTACATAGTATGATGGTTGATAAATTGAATTATAATTTAGTAAATTATACAAATTAAATTACAAATAATATACATCGTGGTTTCTAAATATTTTGATAATAATAATTTACAATAATAGGTTAATTATAATAATTGGTTAATTATATTAGAGTTATACAAATTAATTTAAGTAAAAAAAAGATTATATATCATAGTTCCTTGATTTTGAAAGATTGTTATTTTATCTGGTAAACGCACTTTTTAAATTTTGTAAAACTAAGTTTATTTTTAATATATTAAAGTTATACGGTTGGTCGTTGGCAGATTTGTTAAATTTTCAAACGAAATATTGTCAACACAAATTTCAAATCATACAACTCGTAATCTAGTAAACACATTTTTCAGAATTCTAATTTTAGTTAAATAAACTCATTAAAAATAAATCCGAGAACGTTTTTTGTGACGAAAATACCTCAGTTTTTCTATTTATTTAAGGTCTTACAAACTTTAATATTTTGGATTTTTTTTACACACTATTTTTTTAGACATAATTGAAAAATCATAAATACTTATGATCAAAAAATACTTACAAGAAGTACACGATATTTAATAATTTATCGTCGCGCGTTTTGAGCATTTTTATTGCTTACTCGAATGTAGGTGTATATTAAAGCAAGTTTTATATGAAATAAATCGATATTAAATTTTTAATTTAAATAATTTGATATGGGGAATAATCGATCTTTCTCATCGGAACCTCCCTCTACAGTTGCAAGCATTTTTAAACTTTTATTCTCAGCCGCTGGTCATGATGACTTCGTTGCAAGTGAATTTCTGCAAAACAAATCGGTTTAATTCACTTGCAAGTGAAAACAACTGGATCTGGTAGAAACCAAAACTTAGATGACATTCACATAATGTACCTATTTAACTTCAATTTGGTGAATTTTGCGGAGCATGTAAAATACTTACTTACAAACCTGCCAGATATTTTATTTATTTATTTTTGGTTTCTTGAATTTTTTAATTTCTTTAATTTTTTATCTACTGTGATTATGTTGGATACGTTTTTAGATTTTCACAGCCAAAAGCATTGTCTTTGTTTGTTTTTTTGGGTGTTATGCCGTGTTGCGCTACATCCTTCTTTAGCCGAAGTTTCGTACAGCGTTGCAGTGTCCATCATCAGGGCAGATCCGACGATGTCGTCGGATTTATTCTTCTACTTATTATCAAGCTCATTTTATATTGAATCAACGCTTTAGTATTTAGCTAATTTGCACTAAATTTTGTTTTTTTTTAAATATTTATTTTTATTTAGCAGAAGAAGCCGAAAACGTCCTCGGCTTAATAATAGAAAGACGTGAATCAGATACTTGAGTCGGCCCATGTCAAGAGTCAGAATAATAGAAGAGTATGTATGAGAAGATGTATGAATGTGAATGGGGCAAGAAGTGTGTGCCAAGGCCGAGTTGTTTGGCGGTCCGTCCTCTCTGCCTACCCCTGCGGGGAAACGGCATGATGGTTAGTTAGTTAGTTAATTTTTATTTAGTAAAAGATTATATCGTGTACATATTATATTTTACATTATTTATAAAGTGTTTTGACTGCCCAACTAGGAGGAATCCCGTTTTATATGTATTGCTTTCTTACAATTGTTCCAATAGCATTTTTATACTAAATTACTGTAACCAATGTGTGAAGTTTTGGCCGTAATGGGCCTTTACAGGAAAAAAAAAGTAATTTACATGTATACCTAATAATATTTCACATTACCTAAGGGCCACTTTAGATTGTACTTCAGTGGTATAATGATTACATTTATTTTAATCATCGTCATTGATAGTTTGTTAATACGCTTACAAGATAGATTAGGGTTTAACGTTTTATTATTTAGTATTTATAGTTTATTTTATATATTATTTTTGGGTACATTTAGGAAGCATCAGTCCTTTATTTTGAGTGATTTTTTTAAAGCGATTATGGTTAATTTTTCCTTATATGAGGAATGAGACATTATTATATTTTGATCAATTTCATGCGTGACACAAGAATCGAAAGGTGTTAAGATGATAGACTTCGCTTTTCGGCCCATACAAAAAAGACGCCCGGGAAAAAACACTTTTCTACATCGAAAATTGCACAAAATGAATACATTTTTTTTATACTGCCTTCTAGAGGCTGAAAACTATGCCAGTATGTTTTCGAATTTTCGATGCGTTTCGTATTAACGTAAACATTCACTGTCAAACATGTACGATTTATCAAAAAATATTATTTAAGGAAAAAGTGCTGCTAACTCAACTCTCATAAAGAATTATGAAATTATAAAAAGCTACCGACGTAGCTTCTTCTTTCTAAAAAATATATATTTTTTAAATTTTCAATTTCGTGAATGTTTTGGTGTAGAAAAAAATATTCTTCATAAACCCCTTTTCGAGCGATTTCTGTAGGTAAATTTGAGCGTTGTCTCATTCGCACATTTCGCATTCGCATGTATTGTTCCGCGTGTGGTTCAAAGTCTAGCCTCTTAAGTAATTTGATGGCATAATTTTTCTCGCAAATCGCTATAGATCACACATATAGGGATTTTCTGTTCATTGGCTGTATTATGTGAACCGTGAACCCATGTGCTTAATATATCGCCCTGCTAGGATTATTTGTATCGAGGCACACTGGCATCAATACGAGATGTTACCAAAAGAAACAGGATTGAATTTGACTGGCTCAACTCAGGGTTGTCATCCAACTGGTGTCCATAAACCTTGTTTAGAATTGCTGATTTCCGGAAAATGGTTTTTGAAATGTCTTCATTCGTAATAATATATCGACCTGCTATATATAACCTGTTGTTTTTGTTTCCAAAACGTGTAACGGAAAAATAATAATAATAATAATAACAAAGCATTTGTATAGCGCAGTTTTGTGATGTTTCACTTCAAGTGCGCTTAACTATAACAAAATTTAAAAATAATCCTACAGTGCTAACAAAGTATTGAAAAGTAATTTTAAATAAAGAATATACAGTATACGAGTATACAAGGCAATAACAAGGGAACAAAATTAACAATAAGAGTGCTGTTATAGCGTAGGACAATATTAGTAAAAAGTAACGCTATTATAGCACAGGACAAAACAAAAACATTAAAACTAAAATATAGTATAAAACAGGCGCAAAAATAAGAATCATTCTGAGTGGACATTAAAAACATTTAAAAAACATAAAAATACAGTAAGGAGGAAACCGAAACCAAACAATTTCCAGAGACTTAAAACATGTCATTACAATACATTGAAAAGAGATTAAGGTTAAGACGAATGGTATGAACTTTTAAATAATTTTGTTTTTAAAGCCCGTTTAAATTCAGTCAAATTCTGAATATTGGTAACAGCCGAGGGAAGTTTATTCCAAATGAGCGGGCCAAATACACGAAAAGAGCGATCATAGTAAACGGCTCGATTTGACCTAGAAAGTTCGATTAAACGATTAGTTACATCTAGATCTGCTGACCTCAGAGTAAGCTGTCTATCGCTTAAGTTTTGTCGGACACATAGTTCCGATATGTAGGCTGGCGCCATTCCTTGCAATGCTTTGTAGGTCATTAAGCAGATCTTGAACTCTATTCTTTCAGGGCATCGAAGCCAATGAAGGCGATCCCTTAGAAGCGGGGTTATATGACAATATTTAGATTCACCAAAAATCATTCTCGCCGCAGCATTGAAGACGGACTGGATTCTATTGAATTGTTTCTTAGGCAGGCCAGCATACGCACTATTACAATAATCCATTCGTGAGACAACGAACGAGTTTATGAGTGCCTTTGCTCCATCAGAGGGAAGGCATCTCCTGATTGATTTTATCTGCCTTAGATGAAAAAAGCCAGAACTTACAGCTTTTGAAATTTGCGATTCAAGAGAAAGACTATTGTCTATAGTGAAACCAAGAAATTTTATTTCTGTAGAAGGGATTATATCTGTATCCTGAATACGAATTGGGTTGGCGTCGATGAGGGCTTGCCTTCCAGGAGACGCTATCCAAATAAATTCCAATAACAATATGTAACTGCAGAAAAACAATGAAACCTGTACAGGGTGTTCCTCTTGAAAGCCAACATAGGAAAAATATATTTTTTCATAAAGATAATAATTCATTCGTAAGAAATTTGACATTTCATACGAATCCAATATTTATAACATTTCTTTGGTGATATATTACAAAAATTACATGAACATAATGTAGATGAAACAATCTTTCTGATAATACCTGAAATGTATTCTTTCCACAATGAAGTTATATCAAAAACAATGAAAGAATTTAGATTTTCTAAACCAACTCCGTCCATGTTTTGACGCGGCGACCATTTTATCGGACATCTTTCTTGCCCGCCGCATCATCGACAATTTATTAAAATTATTCCGAGAGGCTAGACGCTATGCAGTATTTCGTTACGTCGAGAACGAGAATGGCCCAAGAGATTCTGACCTTGTACTCGATACAATTTCTTTATACATAAGGGACAAAATCGCTTTCAAAAACCGGTTATCTTCAGTGATCATCGGCCAACTAGAGGGACGTACTTTACTAGTGATTCCCGACATTATTTGGAGTAAAAAATAAAAACTAAATTTTGGTTTGCGGTGACGTTTTTGATGTTTTTCTTTAAATTACAAGTATTTATATCTGTAGGTATTGTATAGTTAGGGACAGTGTGAGGCTTTGGATGGTTACTCGGCTGAATGACTAGTAACAACACGTGGAAGAATTTTTTTTGGTTTGTTTATGAAGAAAAAAAAATTGAAAAAAAACATCCAAAAAGTCAGGTTACATACTCTTACTGATTATTAATGTAAACTGCATACATCTTTAAACGGCATGTACAAGAATAGAAATAAAAAAAAGTTATAATCACTAATTTGTAAACTTTAAAATCCAAATATCTAAAATAAAATAAATTAGCAATAAATAAATCACTATGGTGATACTGATAATATCTACCACTCTGATTTAATGTTAAATATCATCAGAAGACAGAACAGACCTCTTCAGTTATTCATGTCAGTAGTAAAGTCTCAGGTTTGATCTGTTTTTCTATACGTAAATCACTCCCAACTACTCACTCCCCACCTCTTCCTGTGCGCCTATCTGATGTGTTTAAATCTATTTGTAATTAATAATGTAGGAGTCGCTGACTGAGGCTTCCCTCCGCTCTCTGCCTACCCCGTGCGGCAGTGGCGGCGGGGGAAGTTTGGGACTGGCTTTGTTGCCACCCCCCCACCCCTGGGGTGCGGTTAGGACCCCGCTACCACCCCTGTACCCCTTTGCAGCCGGCAGAACCTTACATTTCTCAAAAATACCAAAATAGAACCTCGATGAGAGTTGCTAGCACGAGTTTAACTGTTTAAAAAAATAACTATCCTTTGGAAATTAATGTTAAATGCCATCAGCGCTTCACGCAACGTTAAAGAAAATTATCAATGGAATATAATATTAAATTTGTATTATTATTATTTGTTTTAAAACCCCTCCAATTATGCCATAAAATATTCCCTCTTGCCATTCAATTTTAAATTGAATCGTTGTTTTTGAAGGTACCGCAAAATGAAGTACTGTTTTTTGAAGCAGATGAAAGACTCATTCAGATGTTAATATAACTAACTAACCATCACGCCGTTTCTCCGCAGGGGTGGGCAGAGAGGACGGACCGCCAAACAACTCGGTCTTGGCACACACTCCTTGCCTCATTCATATTCATACATCTTCTCATACATACTCTTCTATTATTCTGACTCTTGACATGGCCCGACTCAAGTATCTGATTCACTTGATCGTGCCACGTCTTCCTCGGGTGTCCTCGGCTACTTCTACCATTCTGTTCTGTTTTATTTTAATATTACAACGGAAAAATGCAATTTTTGAAGTGAAACTTCTTTACGCAAGCTTGACTTGGGGAGTAAGCTGGCGAATGCGTGACGAAAGCGTTACGAAAAGTGTGATCGGGCGAGGCGAACGATAATACATTTAAATAAATAAACATTTGTAGAATATTAATATAATGTATAATGTAAATATAAATTATATATTATAAATATAAACATATATTTACATACATATAGATGGAGCTAAAGAAGTTTTACTTCAGTCGTGTGGTCTAAAGCACACTCGTTTTTTTTATATGAACATACCTAGAGTTTTTGAAATCCGCTTACCGATGGTTCTTTATTGTAAACTTTACTTATCATTTTATTCGAAACTAGAAAACACATTTAGTTAGTAATATGTATTACAAAACAATGGTATGTTCACTTCACTTTTTCGCTTTAAACAAAAATTATTGTTCAATATTTTACAGTGGAATTAATAGTTATTAAAATGAACCTTATTGACGAAAAACTAAAAGTGAAATATTTATCATTTTATTTAATTTTATTTTATTAATCATCAACGCCCTAATGGGCTTTTACATAATTATACAGTTTCTATGATTAAGTGTAAACAGATCAAGTAAAGATTTATATAACAGAAAAAATGTGCAATACATCATACATTGAAAACAATTGTTTGACCGCTGGTTATTGTTTGAGGTTTTATTTATTATTAATTTTATTGATATTTTTTAATTAATTAATCACCTCTCTCTATAATATTTTTGTCTATAGTTCTTTTTAGTCTGTTCTTTTTAGTCTATACTTGTTTGTTTCTTTTATGATTTAATGTCATTACTACCCCGACGAAGAAACCATCGGTTTCGAAACATGTAGGTAATTGTGATTATATAATAGTGGTAATAATTTAATTTTATTTATTACGTTATAAAAGTAAAGAATATTAATCCTAGACTAAAAGTCAATAGATGTCGCACATTAAAATAAAAATTGATATATTTATCCAAGGCACTATCTAAATTTCAATTTAATTCGGGTAGAATCTATAATACATAAAGATTGCTGCTAAAAAATATGCATTAAAAAAATGAAGGTTATGTTGGAAGTTCTCAATCAAAGTATGATACAGTTAAAATTATTTTTAATGTTCTGTACATCCTTTTCTAGTTTGATTTTGATGCTACGAAAGACAGATTCACGTACAAAATTTATTAAAATTTATCTTAATGTATGTATAATTCGCGTTCGTGTAGTTCACTGATATCATGTTTCCATTGAGACGTACATAAGATGTTGGTACATTGCCTAAACAGGCTTAAATTCGAATCGTTACAAATTGAAGCCCCTTGATGTATGTAGTAGGTGGCATATCTTTCTGTTCTTGAGTGGAATTAGTTCTGGTTTCGGGGGGAGTGGGTGGGGGGTGTTGTGCACACGCACACCCCCCATTGCCACCCCCTCTCCACAAACACCCCCCCTAAATAACCCTCCCCCACGACCACGAAGGCTAAGTAACGCACAGGGGGTGGAATTCACCCGAACTGAACTGCTTAGGATGATATTATAGATGGAAGTTTAGTCGGCAGTAAGAGGATGAGTAAAGTAATTGATTTAAATTTTTTTAGTATATTAAAGAACTTTTAAATTACTGACATTGGTTCTTATCAACTCAAGGCTACCAAAATAGAGAGAATAAATTAAAGTTTTAAATTCTAATGTTGCCATATTTCATACTAGCTTTTACCCTCTGCTTCCCTCGCGTGTTATTAGGGAAAAATCATAACTGTGCAAAGAACGAGAATGAAATTTTTTTTAACGTTTTTCTGGGATGAAAAGTAGCCTATATCACTTTCCATTCCTCCTCCAACTATCTGTATTCAAAAAATTACGCCGAACGGTTGCTCTATTGCGACGTGAAAGAATAACAAACAAACACACTTTCGCATTAATAATATTAGTTCAGATCGCACAGTAGAAGTTGGGTGGATGGTAACAAGGAAGAGGAAGGCTGAGAAGTAAATGTATGACTGGCTATATAGATACGGTCACTGAACATGACATTTCAAATGACGTCATAACATAACGGTTCTGAATCGTGATGATACTTATGACAAGGTATCTACTATTTTATTTATTATTTTTATTTTATTGTTATTGCTTTTTACTTTTTATTTACTAATCGTACGACTATTATTTGAAGTACTTAACACATTTATGAAGTTATTTGCACATTCAGAAGTTTGAACCCGTGACTTAAGGTAGTTATAAATCACTATAGTAACGTGAAAAATTTTCAAGATTTTTATTACCTAGTTATTTTTATTCATTATTTTTACTAAATCAGAATTGTAAAAAATCGATTTGTAGAGCAAAAATATTTTTTTTAAATATTCAAACTTGAAAAAATACGAAAAACGTTAAAAATTTAAATAAAGTATTACACTTTTAAAATTTAGAATTATATCACATGTCCGAATCGTTCCCACAGTTTGCTCCAATTTTGAAAATCAAACAAATCACAGTTCTAGAGTTCATTGAACCCAAGCTACATAGAGACATACCACCGCAGGTATTACTTTTAATAATAAATCAACCGGTTTGAAAAGTTTTTCCACTAACTTATACTATACGGAGAGAGATTTAGAAATTTATCTAAATACCACCTTTGGCACATGTATTAATTTGTACTAGAAATAATATAATGATATGTATATCCAATTGACACTAGTATACTAATCGGTTACCCCCCTTCCCCCCCAAACCCACTACCTGAGAGGGTAGAGCCTACAGCAAAGAAACAACGTAGTAACGTAGAACCTTATACACGTAGAAACCATCCCCTGTTCTTACTTAATACATTCCATTTAATAAGAAGGCTTTTAATAATATCCCCTTTCACAGCCTAAAAACCTCTAAATGTTTCCGAATAGCGTCTAGTACAAATTGAACAGCATTTTTAAAAACATTTTCAGTGCTTTTTCATGGTAACATTGTAATTTTTAAGTACATTCCGTATCTTTTTAAACCTTTCCCCTTAAGTACTGAAAAATATACCTGTTTTATCTGTCTGCTTGCACTATATTAAGTAAGACATTTGAAAGTTCTACCAGGCATTTATTGTTTATCTATTTATGAAATATTGGGGCATCCTTTATTTGTTCGTTTAAGATCGATTGAGCCATATTTTTCTTTATGAATATCGATCTTGGAAATTTGATATAGTGTAAAGGACAACACTTGCAAAGTTGAGTTAAATATTTCATTTTTCTCCGTTTTTATCTCTCTTTTGATCTGCGTCGTCGAAATATTTCTAGAAAAATAAGTGCGTTTTTTTATCACGTGCATTTCAAAAGGATTTTTTAAAAATAAAAATAAATTAAATACTGTTATTAAAGAAATTTACAAAAAAAGTGAAGTATTCTGAAAGGTCTATTCAATGTTGTTTTATAATAAACAAGCTTCTGCCCGCGACTTCGTCTGCGCAGGATTAGTACTTCTATTAGCCTATTTTCTTTTCCTAGGTCCCATCTATGTTTATACCAAAATTCTTAACCTATTTATTTAAAATATCTATAATTCTTGATTCGATTAAAATAAGGCAAGTACTTCAAATACATTCAGTAATTTTCTAAAATAGAACTTTGATTTAAATGAAATTTGATTGTTTTGCAAAATGTCATTCTCAAATTTTGACATTTTCTACTAAACAATAATAATTATTTATAATATATTGAAAACAGCTAGCTTTATATAGCCTATATGTTGTTCTGACGTACGAGCTATATTATTGTAAAGTTTCATTAAAATCCATTCAGTAGTTTTTGCGTGAAAGAGTAACAAACACACATATATCCATACAAACTTTTGCGTTTATAATATAACTAGCTTCTGCCCGCGACTTCGTCTGCGCAGGATTAGTAGTACTTCGAGTAGCCTATTTTCTTTTCCTTGGTCCCTTTTACGTTTATACCAAAATTCCCAACCTTTTTATTTAAAATATCTATAATTCTTGATTCGATTTAAAGTAATAGGCGAGTACTTCAAATAAAGTAACTAATTTAAATATTTTCTAAAATAGAATTTTGATTTGTTTTGCAAAATGTCATTCTCTTTTTGGAGATTTTCTATTAAACAATAATTATTATTTTCAATATATTTAAAATTAATAGATAGCTTTATAAATTATAGTCTATATGTGATTCTGATGTATGAACTTTTTAACTGTAAAGTTTCATTATAATCACTCAGTAAATTTGGCGTGAAAGAGTAACAAACACACATACATCCATACAAACTTT